>VZRQ01009889.1:1126451-1225714 GCA_013397975.1 Machaerirhynchus nigripectus
CGGCGTCGGGAAGGCCGGGTGGGGGTGGCGGGCCCTCCCGGGGCGCTCTCGCGGCGCCCAGGCCGCCCCGGCCCCATCCATTACTACGAGCGCGAGGGCAGGAATTCATCTCGTGTGCCACCGGCCAACGGGTCCCATGGATCGCACACCAGCATAGCCGGTTGCAGGCTTCACACCTTTTTCAACGCCTTGGTGGAGGGTTCAAACACGGGTGTGTTAATGCCCCGTCGCAGAATAAGGGTTAGGTAGCGTGCGCACTGGCCGTGCCGCGAGCCTTGCGAGTGGTAACTGCCCCCGAGCTGGCAGAAGGCCCTGAGGCGGCTGCGGATGTGGTGCCCAGCCCCCGGCAGCCTGGTTCTGCAGAGGGAGGACCTGCACCTCGCCTCCAGCACCTGCGAAGCCGTGGGCTCGTTTTACAGTTTAATTTGAAAGGAAGTAGGGTGGTTGTGTAAATCACAGTGAATCCTCTGCTCTTGTCATGTGCCAAAAAAAAAAAAAAAAAAAAAAAGAAAAAGTCTTCAGCTTTTATTGGAGAGTGGGTGATTTCCTGCTAACGACAGGCACAGGAACTCTGGGATCTGACCCATCTAAAGCTCACCTGAAATTCACAAAAATAGTGACTTCCACTGCTCTTTTCGTAGAAATGATTAGGTTTGTCCCCAAGCTAAGATGCAGCTGAGAATCCTGCTGTTTGCCAAAATAATAACATGTTAACAATGTGTACAAGTATCTTGATTTGACTTTCACCTTTACATAATAGTATCTTTATCTTTCTCTGACGTGTTTCTCACAGCAGAACCCATGTTTATCCTCCTGTCCAAACAGAGTGCACTTACCCATGAGAATGTGGATCTGAGTTGCTTTCCTTGACATGAGCTGTGAATGTCGGGCGACATCACCTGAAACTCTTTCCCCACTACAGTCCTTTCAGCACCATGACCAGTACCCTCACCCTAACAACAAGAAGCATGTACACTTTACAGAACTGCTTAGGACTTAAAAATAATAATATACATATAGAGGAAGTCATTGCAAAATAAAAAGCCTAGACTGCTTCAAATAAAAATGTGCTGTGTTTGGCTGCCATCCAGATTTCCGAGTTATTCCAGGTCTGGTAGACTGAGATGCTGAGTATACAGATCTCCAGGAGAAGCCAAGGGCTCGGCATCTGTGCAAGTCTGGTCTCTTAGCTTCCGGATCAAAGAACAAATCCTCTCTCTAGGTCTCCTCTGCACTTTTAACCTCACAAAATCTTCCCCTACACACTACTGGTTTCACACAGTGCGCATGCTTTCAAATAGTGTAAATTGCAAATAATGCATGGCTAAGTAAGTATTAAATGATTAGAAGTGTAAAATTGTACCTAGAGTCCTCAATAAATTACAATATAAATGTAATATTACTAGATTACCTCGGTTGCAAACACAATTCTGATTGTGGATTTTTTTTAATGTAAAACACGATTTTTTTATTTTTTATTTGAAACAGAAATACACTAAAACCATTTTCTTAAATAGTTTCTAAAAAAAACCAGCCTATCAGGGTAGGTTCTGAAGGCTCCTTTTATCTTATTCCATAATCTATTGCCACACAAACAAGAAGCAATCAACTGTTCTGTAATTTAATTGTTCAGGAGATTTGTGGAGTCAAGGTCACCTCAAGATCCAAAACCCAAGGATCCATTTCAATTCATTGGATATGCTCTTTCTCTCCCAGTCTTGCAGAACAGGGAATACCAGTCATGGTAAACAGGTAGTAAGTAGTCTCAGTGTGCCATACATTAAGCACTTCCAACACAAACACACACCTCTTCTTCACAGAACTTGGGTGACATGGAAAGAGAGTCACGAACGTAAAACCACTAAAATATATCCAATTTACATGTTTGATAAACAATGCACCCTCTACCCCCCCTTTTCTCACCGCTATTAGACAAATTTCTAGCATGCAGTAAGTCAGAAGTGGCGGGGTTTTACTCAGACAGCATTTTAAGATTTGCTGAAAGCTGTGTGTAAATTGGATCCTATCTTGGTCACAGCATTCCGTGCCAGCTTCCCTAGTGACTTAATTACAGATGCTGTGCCCTGTGTCAACAGCCTCTGATCACCCGCTTTATCTGCCTCATCTGCTGGGAAACACTCGCTTTGGATAAGCCTGTATGGCCTGTTGGACTGTGATAAAGGCACCAATACTCACTTTCCATGCTGGGATGGTATCTTAGTGAATACTGATTTATATGCTACATTTCCGGATGGAAAGGTGGGCTGATTACTCCAGAGATCTTTGCACTGAGCTTTAACAATGAAGAATTAAGGGAAGTTAATCATGGGCCATGCAGTTAACTTCCTAAGAGGCTTAATTATAAATGTTGTGTGGTGTACAAGTGCAAGAGGAGATGGATGTTAGCTAGTAAATGTGTCTTCTGAAATTACTTGCGTGAACGTAATATGAACCTGAAGAATTAGGGGATAAACATCGTCTTGGAAACACAGAAGAATATTCCAAATTAGGAAACAGCAAGAGAAAGTGGTTTTCTGTGAACAACTGAATTGTTTCCAATTCCTAATCTACAACTAAACACCACTTGAAAATTAAACATAACAGTCACATACCGGTAGATTAAAGAAATTGGCCATAGCTGCATCTGCTTAACTTGTCAAATGAAACTTCTCTTCCCATTTATCACTTAAAATATATTTGCTTAGTTATTCTCCTTGGTGTATTTTTTCTCACTGCTTAGGCAGTCTGTTGAAAATCACTTATTGTTTCCAGTGAGCTGAGTGCCTGTGGAAATGTGGAGTTGCTGAGTGTCTCAATCTTGCATACCGTCAGGCCCACAGTGATCTGAACAGCAGCCCATCATGGGGAAGAAAGGACATGAGAACATAAACAATGACAAATATAACCAATGACACTAAAAATGACAGAAAATTAAACGAAGTGGGAGCAAATATAAAGGCAAAGTAGAGCCATGATTGCCAGTCAGAAAAACAGCTGAGTAGGAGTTTGCAGTTTAAGAAACCTCTGAAACTGCATACATTATGTTTAGATTAGATGGAGGCGAGTTTCATAACTAACAAAGACTCCTGCAATTATGCTATGGGCAGGTCAGCACCATAACAAAATATACGTTCTCACTGAAGGTAATGGGAAAAAAAATCCCTTATACTTGGTGGAACCACATTAATTTAAAAAATCACAGATCATCATCTTAACAGCTCTCCGTTACTGTGTTTGTGATTGTGAAAGGATGACTTTTTCTCCATTACTGTGTATTACAGGTTACTGGTGAATGCAGTTCAGTACAGAGTGTTATCTGATTTAGCCAGGAACACTACCTGCATGTCCAGGGTGATTCACATGCTCCCTGCTATGCCCATACCGCTCCCATGCCAGGTGGCCTGGGCTTGTTGTGAGCAGAAGATGAGGCAATATTCTCCTCCTTTGCTCCTCCTTGCCTCCTGACTACAGCCCCCGTACCACCAGGGCAGGCAGGGCTCTCCACATCACTTCAATCCTAAACACAAGACAGAAGTAGGAGTTAGTACCAGGCTGTTAGGGGGTTAGATAACAATTCCTCTGCTTCTGAGCCCACAGTGTGGTTTCTCCTGCAGCCTTATGAAACCCCTGTGAAGAGCTTGGTTGGCCTCGAGCTGCCTTTCCCTGAGGCTGCCTTGGGGGAAGGGCATGTGGAACTTTCTGGAAGCTGCCTGCCTGGGCCCTGGAGGCAAGGCCCAGGTCTGTCAATGCCAAATGCAGACTCATTCCCAGGCGAAGGGGCTTCAGCCCTGCTGGCAGTGGCCCTCGAAACACCCCACACGTTCAATGGGTGATGAACGCCAAGTTCCCACTGGGGCTGTCAGTCCCTGTTGTGGCTTTTCACAGTGACCCACTGGGACCCCTCAAGTTTCACTGCTAGGGCAGCTGCCCGAGGCAGGAGCACCCCGCCGGGGTGCCGGGGGCTGCTGAGGGTGGTCAGTGACCGTCCCCACTCGTCAGGACCCAGCAAGGAGTGCTGAGAGGACGGGGGCGGGGGCGATCACCAGGGCTGCGTGAGACAGGAGCCTCGATGGGGCTGAGGGGTCGGGTGTGCTGATGGGGATGGATGCTTCCATGGGACTGTAGGCATGACGGGCTGAGGGGAACAGGCGCCTCGATGGGTCTGTGGGCATGACGGGCTGAGGGAAACAGGCGTCTCGATGGGGCTGTAGGAACTAGGTTTGACCGCGCCGGGTACAGGCGGCAGCGACTCCGCGGCTCCAGGCAGGGCTGGCGGGGGCGGAGGCGGCGGGAGCGTCAGCAGCCTGCGACCGGGGCGGAAGGAGGCGCTGGGCGGGCTCCGCGTGTGAGGAGAGCCGGGCCGGGCCGGGCCGGGCCTGGGGAGGTAACGGCTCGGGGCACGGGGAGAGCTGGTGGCAGCTGGGGGGACGCGGGGCGCTGGGGCGAGGGTGTTCCTCCCCCGCGGGGCCGTCGCCCGGGGCCATCACGGGTAAACGATGCTCTCCCGCAGGCGAATCCCGCCTCTCACCCCTTCCCTGCCCAGTCCGTGCTTCTCACTCGCCCGCAGCTGAGGTTCCCGGGTCCGCTGGGATGGACTGATGCGCTGCTGGGGTGCAGTAGCCGCGTTACCGCCCTCGGGCTACGGAAGGGGTCTTAGGAGGGCCCTGGCACCGGGGTTACCTGAGCGGGGGCAGGGAGCGACTCCCCAGTCTGCGTGTGCCTGGGAGGTGAGGGGGCTGTGCCTGCCTCGGCT
Organism: Machaerirhynchus nigripectus; assembly: GCA_013397975.1. Classification (NCBI taxonomy): domain Eukaryota; kingdom Metazoa; phylum Chordata; class Aves; order Passeriformes; family Dicruridae; genus Machaerirhynchus; species Machaerirhynchus nigripectus. Next base: position 1,131,205 of record VZRQ01009889.1, read on the forward strand.
GCGGGAGGTTCCCCTGCCCCCGTGCCAAGCAGCCAGGCTTCAAGACGCGGAAGGGGCAGCCTGCGGGAGCTCCCTGTGGGATCTGGTCAGGGGAGAGTGGTGTGTGCCGGGGTTGTGATTGAAGGGAACACAGAATCACGTTAGTGGTTTAGTTTGTGAGGCTGCGGGGGATCGCCTAGGGCGTTGGGTTTACTTCGCTGCAGCCCTGGCAATCCCACAGAAAAGTCCTGACCCCGTGGCAGGGGGCACCGCCTCAGTTTGCCGTCACTGCCGTCCCCTCCACGGCCATTCTCCCCACACCGTGTGGGCAACAGCGGTGCCGCACCAATCCCCTGCGTGCTGCTCGGGGGAGAAATGTAACACTGCGGGAGCCTCTGCACTGCCAGGGAATGGAAAGTATTGCAAGTGGCTGTAGCTCACTCTGCTCCTTGACAAGGGGGCGAGACAAGGAAACTTCCAAAATTCCTCACAGATGCCAATTTTACCCCAAGTGTATGAATATAATGTGCCAGGTGAGGTCTGAGCCTGACAGATGTGTCACTTGGGATGTCAGCGTGCACTGACGTGGATGGACTTGCTGGACGTGATGATCTTAAAGGTCCTTTCCAACCTTGATGATTCTGTGATTCTCTGCTGTGACAATTAGCTGTGGTAAGTGTAGTGGCTCAAAAGAAGACAAGGAAGCTGGGGGTCAGTTGGTATAATCAAAGGGAGAGGAGTTCATTCTGTGTTCCTGCAAGACTGCTGCAGGAATGTTCTTTTGCACATGGGTGTAACTGCAGTGAATACTGTGAAAGAAATGGATTCCATTTGATGTCCTTTCAAATGACACTTGTGAGAACTGAAAACTGCACTACATTAATAGTATCTGTAATGGGAACTGTAAGTGTCATTTATGAAAGATAAAGACATGAACACAATCATAAGGTGTAAGCTATAAAACACAGCATTTGTTCTATCTCACAAAGTCCTTTATGTATACATTTCTGAATTCATGGGATGCCCTTCTTATTATTTCACCATATGTCCAGACAAGCTTCTTCTGCCTTGGCATCTGAACACCTTATGCAATAACAATGTCATAAGCTTTGGAAGTTTTGGCCATAAGCACATCTGTTTATCAACCTCAGTGAGTGCAGTGGAAAAATTATAAAACTAGCTTCTTAACAGCAAATTGAACTACATGGAGTTCTGGCCAGCAAAACCAGACTACAATTTGAGAACTGAAGGTTTTTAATTAAAATGGTGAAGCAGGACCAGATTGTTAAACATTCAATACAAAAGTGCTGGAATTCAATAATTATTCTGAAACTAAAAGTAACGCTGCTTTTAATTCTGCCAGGGATGATGTACCAGAAATCTGACTTTCAAAGCCTTCTGTCATAGGCTTTAATTTCTAACTTTGGGATCCCTGTTATTTCATTAAACAATTCTTGCATGAACTGATCAACCTGCAGCTTAGATAGCTGCTTTATCTGAAAGGCAATGTCAGGTTTCATTGTAAGCTACCTTCTGATTTCTAGATTGTCTTCTCAAAGCCATCAAAATTTAATTGTAATTCTCTAAAACAGCCCTGAGACCACGGGGCTGAAGTGATTCAGCTGTTGGCATTAGCTTGCAAATGGTTGTTTACATTTAGCTGTAGCAGAAATCACTTCCCAGAAATCACTTCCCAGACAATTACTTGGCACCCCCAATGGCAAATTAAAGGCCACAATATTCTTTTTTTTACACGTAGTTAGTCAAGTTTATGCATGAATTAATGCCTTTAGCCTGTCTCTAAACGTTCATTTGGAAAACTTTCAAGTATACCTTTGTTAGTGGTCCTAATAGCTGGTGATTGAGGTCCAGGCAAGTAGCAGAATGTCTTTGTCTTGTAAATCACCAAGAAATAAGCAAGAAGATGTGAATAGAAGTTACTACTTAATAACATGCTCTTAAGTGCTCATGAACTGTAATTGAACAGGGTGCTGAAATTGGTACTAACCTGCAGTAGCATTGTGGAGCAGGCTGAATTTCCCAATTTTTCTTTAATATGTACCATAAACCAGGAAAAATACTTGTTATATTCTAATCTGTGGGATCTTTCCATTGATTGTAATTGGATCAAGAGGACAGTGGAGGGCAGGTCCCTGAACTTCCTGGAGCTCTCTTGGTAACATCTTACTTGCACAGTGTGGTTTTGTTCTGTATTGGAGAAAATAAAATTACTTGGGTTTATGTCTGTAGGTTCAGCTCCACTGTGGTCCTGTGAAACTATCCTGACATACTTATTCTTCTCTAGGCGACAATCATCAGCCAGCTACAAGATTGCCACTATGAGTTTTGTTGAATATGGAGATACGATAAAGGACGGTGACACAGCTATTGTGTTCCTGGGCCACGAGTCCATGTTTCCTGTGAAAGTCCAGCATGGAACTGTAACACAGACTAAGTACGGGGTCATCAGGCATTCCACAGACCTCATAGGCAAGAAGTATGGCTCCAAAGTGACCTGCAGTAAGGGAGGATGGGTGTTCATTCTTCATCCAACTCCAGAACTGTGGACCATGAACCTCCCGCACAGGACGCAGATTCTGTATTCCACTGACATCTCTATAATCACCATGATGTTGGAACTGAAGCCAGGCTCCATAGTATGTGAATCAGGTAATAATTACTATGTTGAAGTCCTTTGTTAGGAACTAACACCAACACTTTCATGAAAAAACAGGGTTTTCTTTATATTTCGCAAAAGGTGCACCTTTTTTCCACTGTGATACAATTCTCCATGCCCGCATGTTGAAGGATTCTGTTCCATGTGCAGATGTTATGAGCTGCTGTTTCTTCAAAAATGGATGCTGTCTTGGTGTACATCCTCATGTATGGCTATACCTCTGAGCATGTGTTTGGTTATATCATCTACTTAGAAAAAATAGGTAAACATTTTCATTTTGCTTGTCTAAACCTGTTGCTAAGTACTTAAAAAATACTTTTAAATACATGATTCGAATCAAGATTCCAGCTTTGAATTTGCAGTTTCAGAGGATGTACTTGAGATAACCTGGTGAAAGAGACTCTGGTGATAGGGTGCTGAACTAATACGAGAAATAAATTAGCAGTATTTGTATATATGCACCATGTGAGTACATAAATTTCATTCTTCTCTGCCCAAGTGTAATCTACTTGTAGCACCACAACCTCGTGCAAAATGACTGATAGAATACAATGGATGATGTGTTCACCACAGGGCTGTGTTTTGTTTCTAAACTTGGTTTAATTTATTACAGCTTTTGTGATTTTGCTTGATTTGGAAGTAAGGATTGAATACATGATACTGTATTATCATGAAAATGACAAATTATTTCTTGGTTACATAGAGTTTTTAATAACGTCTTCATAACATTATTACTACAGGCAGTATGAGGCTTGCTTGATTTGAGTGAATCTGTGGTTTGGAGAAATAGGAACTGAGGTAGTTTGTCCTTGTTTTTTCTGGCTGAGCATTTTTATGAAGCAGTTGCATACACTTCCCTCTCAAGCCTAGATATGGCAAAGGATCAGCATGACAGGACTGTGATGCACTGTACTTTCTTGCGCTTACCATTTCCTGTTCCCACTCATGCATAATTTTGGGCAGCTTTTCAGGCATAATGACCACTTTCCAACACAACTGAAACACCACTTATCTCTGCATCCAGTTTCACCCGTTAAGAACCAGGCAGTGCATTGAGCTGGCTGTTGTACAGCAGTACTTGAAGCAGGCAAAGCCCTGTGCAGAAGCTTCTGATACTCTGAAAATGGTTGGGTCCTATGAGTTTGTAATTTGGTTTGTAGGACGATCAGACATTTTTAGTTTTGTCATGGGAAGTTGCTGTATTCATCAGCTCTTGCCCTCCCTGCTATGTTTTGACAGGATGGGAAAAATAAATAATTATTGGGGGGGGGTGCAGGGGGGGATTTGAATTGCTCCATGTCCTGTCTCACTCAGAGTAGTCAAATGTACAGAGCTGTACATAAAATATTTTCAATAATGTCAGAGGTGCTTAGAGAGGATGAAAATGTTTAATCTCTTGCTTATCTAAACAGCTAAGAAATGGAAACACTCAATTTCCAAACATGTTGTGAGTCAAAAGTCATAGCCACAAACAATCCTTTTTGCTAATGGGAAACTCTTGCCGGGTTCATTTTAATGCCTGTACTGTCAATGTATTGCAACTTCAGCTTTCCAGGCAAGGTGTACAGTTTTACTGCTGTATTTATGCTTGTATTGCTTGCAAGGTTCACTGTTCACAAAGAAAGGAAAGAAGAAAGAGTACTGCAACAAATCTGTCTGGCTAACCTTGAAGCAAGAGACCTTACTGCAGATTTACTTTGAATTAAAAACTCGACAGGTATTGACAACTGGAGGCTCCATTGTGGTGATGTAGCCTGCTTTGGTGCCATCCTACATTCGATGGTATTTGGTGATCCAGAATCGTTAGCTCTAGATTAACCTTGTGTGGGCTAGACAGAGCCAGCCCAATGATGGTGAGTAGAATCAAGACAGGAAATCTGGTATAGTAAGACACTTGAGTCTGCTTCCTGCTGGTGCTGGGTTTAGGTGTATTTTGAGCATTAATTAGCACAGAAGCCTGTCTTTTTTTTTTCCAGACTCATATACACAGTTGCTGTATGGACTAGCAAAGCAGGCTCTGTAAAAAAAGCTGAGCTCTTTTCCTCTTGTCTTACTAACTCGACTGTGGAAGTGTGTCCTGTATTAGCTGTTTTAAGCAAGCAGAATTTTGAATTAGTCTCCACAACTGTGAGAAGAAATGATTGAAAGAGTAAGATGAAATACCCTCTGTGATGTGTTGAAATGCTGTAAATATAAATGATACTCTGCGTGTGATAATAAAAACAGAGTAGAATAACCAGAAGGCTTAATTTTATATCACTTTAATTATATAGTTTAAATTGATTAGTCATGATTTGTTCTAAAAGATACAAACATATTAATACAGTTTTTACTATTTTTAATCCTCTTTAATAAACACATAAAGAGCAAGCTTGTCAGCAGTACATGCATAATTAAAATGACCCAGGCATACTCTGTTGAGGAGGCTCTAAGGAGACTCTGCATCTGCCTGATGTTTCATGACGGAGGTGTAGGAATATGATCCTTTTTCTATCTTCGGCTAATTTCTAATTTATAAAGGTATGTTGAGTTTTAAAACTGTTAGCACTGTTACTAGAGCTAAGATCTTTTTAAAATACTGGTCTCTACTCTGAGGAATTCCGCACTTGGATACAGTTTTTAACTGCCTCATCTTTCCAGAACTATGATACTCAAAATAGCTGTGTAAATACATGCTGTGAGTGGCCCAATAGTATGAAAGTTTCATTCTTGTCAGGTAACTCCAATAATCCCATTTGCGTTTATTGCATGTGCAGCAATGCTTAGATAAAGGAAAAGGCTAAATCTTTCTCTTTTGTGTCACCTCACTCTCCAAATCTAATCTTGTCAGCTTCCCAGGCTAGGCTCCCTGTAGGATAATAATTCCATTTAACAGCTGATTTTGAGGTGTTTACATTTATTTTTAATACTACACGGGAACCAATATGACACCTTTCAAATATTTTTTCCAAACAAAAGTCCCTTCTTTCCAGTCCCCACACATCAAGGCTTTTTTACTGTCGTCTCTCCATGGTGAGACGTAAAAGAGGGTCTGTCCTAATAGTACAGCATGTGAAACCTCATTTAATCTGATAAATCTCAGAAATATTTTGGCTTCGATGGAGCATAGTATTTAGACAAAATGTAGTTTAGTCAAAAGTACTTTAACCACCATCCCAGTGATCCTTCAGCACTGACGAAATCAGGCTCACATGAGCAAAAATGTTAATTGGATTTTTTTGTTTCCCTTCAGCTAAATCCCAAATTAAAAATTGCTAAACCCTATTCACTGCCACACAGCAATGGGTTTCTGAGCTCAGGGACTGGGTTTCTGAAGGCTGAGAGCGGTGTTCTAGCTCTTCATGGTTTCTCAGAGAAGGAGTAACAGGAGCTGCCACCCAGCCTTACACTAGAGCTTCTCAAAAACAATTATGAAATTTTCAACCTCACAGCCTGGGTATAGATTTTGTTAAAGAGTACACTCATTAAAAAGTAATGATGACTTAATGATTAATGGATACTTAATAAATGTTTCAGAGTTTATTGTGGAGACCCAGCAAGTCGGCCGTATGCTTATGACTCTTCTGAAATGCTTACAGACTTTTTGACAAACACTGCTCATGTCTTTACAATTTTTGTGTCATAAGTGTATGTAAATTGTTTGCAGCTCTGTTTTTAGTGTCAAGTACAGACCAAACTTTGGAAGTATTAATTTGATTCTGGAATGTGCCCATACTAATTATGTCTGTGTTTTTTAATGTCTCCCTTATCTACCACTTAACAGCTGTTCAGGTTAGAGTGAGAGAAGAATTAGAAAACCTGATCCTTGTATAGCACATCTTGAAGTATTAGAAAGGCCTCATCAGTACAAATGTAATAAACCACAATATTCTCTTGGCATACCAAAGCACTGAACTGGTGCTGGGGCCCCCAATAGAGGGGCAGTGAGAAAGATGTGGTTCTACTGGAGCAAGTCCAGAGGAGGCCATGAAGATGATCAGGGGGCTGGAGCACCTTCCCTATGGAGACAGGCTGAGAGAGCTGGGGTTGTTCAGCCTGGACAAGAGAAGGCTCCAGTGAGCTCTTACAGCACCTTCCAGTACCTAAAGGGGCTTCAAGACAGCTGGGGAGAAGAAATTTTACAAGGGCATGGAGTGATAGGACAAGGGATAATAGCTTTAAACTGGAAGAGAGTATGTTTAGATCAGATATTAGGAAGAAACCCATTACTGTGAGGGTGCTGAGGCCCTGGCAAAGGTTGCCCAGAGAAGCTATGGATGCCCCATCCCTGGAGGTGTTGTAGCCCAGGCTGGATGGGACTTTGAGCAACCTGGTCTAGTGGAAAGGTGTTCCTGCCCCAGGCAGATGGGTTGGAACTAGAGACTCTATAAGATGTCTTTCAACCCAAACCATTCTGTGAGTCTCTGATGATTGTATGAACCAAACCTCTGACCACATGAGGCATCACTGTAATGTATTCAGACTTGTGGCTGTCATGCAGCTGATGAGGAGTTCATCATGAGCTGTTCATACCCTAAAGCATTTGTTTCCAGACTTTCTGGACTCACTTTCATCCTGTAATTTCACCTGACCACGAAGCACACTTTTCATGCAGCTCTGAACCTAACCATATTCTTAACCATATTACGTCCATTCTGTAGAAGATTCCTCCCAAAAAAACTCAGACTTTTGAATCTATAAGGAAAATTTGAATCTTTAAGAAAAAAATAGTTCTTCACATTCTTTTGTAGGCTGTGCCAGCCTTGAAAACCTCCCTACTATCCTTGCCTCAGCTCCTCAGTCTGGTCAGTGAGCAGGGGCCCTCTCTGACCTCCAGCCTGTTGCCTAAAATGCCTGCTTCAGCATGGTGTCCATAACAGATAGGCAGGAGAGAAGCTAATCTTCTGTAAAGGGAACTTCTTGACTGTAAAGTGAACTTCTTGATTAGCTGTTTTCTCTTTCAGCCATCAGCTCATCTCCTTGAAATTCTCTCCCCCCATCTCTTCTTCCTTCTCTCTGTCCCTGCTCTTCCTGTGTCTTACCTCTGCCACCGTGATTTGTGCCCTTGACTATCTTCCCAGTAAGACATTTGGGTTAATTTCCATCAAATGCTTAATATCTTTTCATATATTCATTATAATTCATTACACAAACTTGTCATGTACAGTGAGCAGTCTTCATCTGTTCAGTGTTTCCTGACAGATTTTAGCTGTGGAGTTGTTAGCTATTTCTCAAGATTAATTTTCCCTTGGTTTTGAGGCTCCTTCCGTTCTCATGGCTGACTCGTGACCTATCTTACTATTTGCTAGGGCTAAGTGGCGTAGCTAGGAGACAAATAGAGCAACACTGTCATTGTTTTGTTGTATTTACTCATTTCAGAATATCTTAGGTAGCCAAATTTTGCATCAGAAGCTTAAGTTCTACTAAAATGTTACTAGATATTTTAGAGACCCAGTATTAAATAACACTTTGCATACTTTTCTCTTTTCCTGTTTCCAAGCAATATGAACCTTTTTATGCACTCAAGAGCTTATTCAGCTTTATTGCAAAATGCTTTTGCTTACATACAGCTGTAAACATCTATAGATCCTAAATGAAAATTTGCAGCTCCTTTTTTTAAAAAGAAGCACTGCAATGAGAAATTTCTAGGGAAGACAAGCCAAGTGATAGCCTGCAAAGAGAAAACATAGTGGAACACAGAATCAGATCACTTATATTTATGGCATGGGTAGGATTCCAGGAGATTAGACAAATATCCTTTACAATAAGGAAACCAGACTAAACAGAAGACAGTGTAAAATGTGCCCTGTATTCTATATCAGTTAAGCGCTGTGCATGATGCTGTGGTGACACTCAGTCTTGGCAGTATTCTGTGCTGAAAGAACATGCTTTATTTTTGAACAGCTCAGATGTTGTCCACTGCAACTTTGAGAAAGTGAGAAATGATTTTAACATGGACATTGCCTCAAGATGGCTGAGATGTGTAGAGGCTTCTCTGTGGAAAACCTGTCACTTGAATAAGCAGAAGGTGAGAAGAACAGATCTGTTGGAGGTCAGGGCAATCGAGAAGTTCGTCTGATCAATACTTTCTTCTCTGCAAATCAGAAGGAAATAGCAGTAGGTGCTGAGCTAGGGTGTTTCAATAGGTGTCAACTTGTTAGGACTGAAATCCTAAAACTACAATGTTCTTGTTTTGGGAGAGGGGCAGAAACACTCCCCTAGAACTTAAATGTAGAGAAGGTGAATGTAACGTGCTTGAGCTCAAGAAGGAAAGGATACTGCATCAGTGTGCAGGGCCATTAGCCACCTAAGTCATGTGGGTTTAACACAGGAGCTTAATTCCTGCCTTTGGACTGAAGTGGAGCCCATTCCTAGTTTACTCTGTGCTGATCCCCTGCACAGTGCTGCCTCCTCAGATGCTGAGCTTTGTGTGGCATATTGGGGCCCCTGCGGTGTCTCATTAAATGCCTGCAATGCAGATGTCTGCTTTTTGACTAAGATGTTTGAGATCACAGAACCGTCAATGTAAAAGAGCACCACATTTTCCAAGTGAAAATTAGCAATGACATAAGTGCTCACCTAAGTGAGCTTTGAAGCAGCAGCTGGGCTGTTAAGGTTGTCTTTGGTACAGTTTGAATTGTTGTTGTTTTACCTCTCTTCTGTAGAGTCCATTCATGGTTAATACACGGTAGGTAAGTGGGCATTGTCCTGTGGTAGAGACCAAACAGTTTCTAAGGCTATTTATAGTGCAGGCTGTCAGAAAGGTAGCATCCTGGTGTAAAAATTATAAATTAGTTGTTCTAGTTGTCTTCTGCTTTCTAGGTCATATCAGGAACACAGGCATTTCACTGCACCTCTGTGAGAATGAAAATCCACTGAAGTTCTTCCAGTTCTTGTCTTGCCTCTTCTGATACAAAATAGTAATTTTTGAGTATCCAGTTTTTTGGTTCATTTGTATACAGGTAATTCAGGTATGCTGTTTCTGGTTTGGTAGCATTGTAGTGCATGTCTGCAGTAGTACTCGTTATATTTTCCTGCTGTCCTGACTGATTCTGTATCATGCTAAGGATACTTTTCAACTCCCAAGGAAACCTGTACCTGACTAGAACTTACTCCAAACTGGTGCCTGAGACTCTTTGAGCCTTATTTTGCTTTTTTTCAGTAGTGATTTTGAAATAAGGACAAAGAGAAATTGAGAAGGTGGCAGGAGGACAGAAATGTTGAATTGCAGGGAAGAAGGTGAATATAAACATTAATTTCCCCTTCTACACAAAAACACAGGGTTGAACCCCTGCCTTGTGTAGACAGTGCCGATTGGGCGTAGGGCTTGTGGCAGGTATGGACTCATGCCAGGCTCTCAAATTAATGGATCACATCAAATGTGCTGATCTATCAGGCACATGAAAGTTAAGGATCGTCATCATCTCACAGGTCTGGGTTCAGAATATGTTTTCAAGGAGAAACGTTACAACGGTGGGTAATTCATAACCATCTTGTTTGTTGTTTCCTGCAGTTTTGAGAGTGTTGTCACGGAGAAGGCAGGCAGCATCTTCCGAAATACTCCTGTTAATAGTATTAATGTGATAGAATTTGATATGTTAAAATGTGATACATATGTATTGTTCTCATGTTTGTGGTAGTCAGTCAACAATAAATAATTCCTGGCAACCTTGTTTAACAAAAGCTCTGTCTGTCATACGCCTGCAAGTGGTGACTTCTAACATCCTGGTTTTAGTTCAGGGTTTGGCTTGGAGTGTTTGTGACTAAAAGAAGAGTATCAGAAAATAAGCCAAAAAATCTTAATGGGTTTTCCTATGGAAAAGACAAATGGTATCTTCTGTGGTGTTTTTAAGAGCTGATCTAAAAGGAAAGTGATTAAAAATGTAAAAGAATATGAACAAGGAAACTGGATACATGCGCAAGCTGCCTCCCTCTTCTGCTTACAGCCCAGCTGTGCTGACAGGCCTCCTGTTCACTCCTTTAGATTAGCAGAGAGAGGTGCAGAAAGTGTGCGGCACTACATATTTGAGAGGTTAAAACAATTAAATTCTCTCAATTTACAATAGTTCTCAGTTGTGTAATCCTCCCTTTTGGCATGAAATGTAAAAGCAGAGTTTCAGTCTTTAGCATCCTGTGAGCAATAGTTTCCTGCTTTTTGTCATTAAAACATATGAATGGAATACTACTTCTTTGCTATGCACATATATCACTGAATTTTCACAACCACGTGGCTGCTGTGCTACCATTACTCCTTTGACCAGGGAAAAGTTCATGTTGACATTTAGATCCTACAGGTGCCATGACAGGAGTTTTTGATGTATGCACATGTAGGTGTGTTTTGCTTTTTTATTTTTTTATTTTAATACTGCTTTGAATACCTGTATTTTCACTTTATTAAATGCATGTGTGTAAAAGTTCTCCCTTCTCTTGGACCTCTCTAAAGCCAGTGCTAAAATCTGTAGGTCCCCCCTCCCCCTCTAATCTGCCCTGCTGAAGCTGCGGGGGGGTGCCAGTCTGCCCGCTGGGGTCAGAGCCCTCTCAGAGGGAAGCAGAGGAGCAGTGCTGATTCCATGGTGCAGCCGCTTGATCCGGTGGCAAACATGGGCCCTGAGCTCTGTTTACAGTCTGAATGTCTCCCCTTTCAGAGCTGTCAGATTAAATACAGTGCCACAACAGTGGTCCTCCCCTTATGTGACTAGAGGGCAGGAACCTGGGATCTGCCAGTGAACTTGGACTTCCTGTATGATTATGGAAAGTACTGCACCAATTAAGCAGCTGTACCAGCCCCTGTGCCCCCTAATTAGTTTCCTTTCTACTTGTTTCTGAGCTGCTGTACTTCAGATTCTGTCCTTTATAAGTTTTTTAAGATGTATGTTAGCTGAAAGAACTTGCCTCAGGCTGAACAGTCACTGAAAATAGCTAGAAATAGATTTATTTCTATGGGAGAAATGTGTTCCAAGCACAGAATTATGAATCAATAAACAGATAATTTGGGGTTGTTGTGGAGTTTTGAATTTGGGGGGTTACTCTGTTCAATGCCACTTGAGTGAGTAATTTGCAATGGGAATTGGTATATAGGTGTTTCCTTCTGTGAAAATGTTCGTTACTAGTCATTCATCTATTTAATGTGCCAGTGGATCATTTAAAGTAGGTTTCCTAAATTATCAAACTAAAACAAGGAAAAAAATCTTTGTCTTGTTAGTCCCTGTTTGTATGTGCTAATTATAGTTACCTACAATTTTGTGGTAGATTTTGTTAGACTAAGTTAAGCTTGTGTAGGTGTGTAATGTGTATAAGTGACCTGCGAAAGCAGGTGCTTTATCAGTGTGGCTTCAAGGAGCCAAGAGGCCTTAGTTTTGGGTAATTCCAGTGGGAGTCGAGGATGTCTCTTAAGAGATCTGTGCAAAGCAAACTGTATCCTGACAGCCATTTGTTTGCATGGATATTAATAGGATTTTCAAGCACGGACCCTTGCCAACATCTTTTCTTTGTTTAGTGAAGTATAAGGTTTTGAAAATCTGTTAAAATTTGCGTTAAACTCTTTTCACCCCAGAAGAGTCTGACACTTTGAAAAACACCTCCCCAGTTAATTTCCCAGAATTTTTCCTGTTGAATTTACTTCATTATGTTCTCTAGAGGCAGTTGTTAGAGCTATAGCTGACCCTTGGCATTAGTTTCCTACTCGGGAGAGATAGAATAAATCCTGGATTTGCCAGTTTTTTTAATTAATGCTTTGAGGACCCGGAAGACTGTTTCCTAGGTCACCTAGTCCCTCTGTCCTTGGGAAGGAAGGACTGTTCTCTTTCAGGAGGCGAACCAGTGGTTTGTGCTCATTTGAGTTTTGAACAAGTGTTCCAAGCAGGAAGACCAGTGGAGAAGACTTTTGTTCTGATGTTTGGCACTGACAAACTCAATTTCATGAGTTGTTTGTCTTTTCTAGGTACAGGCAGTGGGTCCCTCTCCCACGCTCTCATCCGGACAGTGGCTCCCACTGGGCACCTGTACACAGTGGAGTTCCACCAACAAAGGGCTGAGAAGGCGCAGGAGGAGTTTCGGGAGCACGGGGTGGAGCACCTGGTCACTGTGACCAACCAGGATGTCTGCAAAAATGGCTTTGGGGTCTCAAACATTGCAGATGCCGTGTTCCTAGATATTCCATCTCCATGGGAAGCCATAGGACATGCAAAGTCAGCATTAAAAGCTGAAGGTAACTGCATTTTCTCTTTGTGTTCAGGAAGCACTGTGCACACATCTCTGCCTTTGAGCCATACATTAGATGTGCTCCCTTCTCTTTTGTGATCACTGTTCTCAAATGTCAGTCTTCTAGGCATTTCTGAGGCTGTAAAACCTTCAAAAGGCATCTTCAATTTACAGTGGAAGATTTGAAAGGAGAACAGTTTTTTCCTACAGGCTCATGTGAGCTGATACAATTATCACGGGTAGTTTATAAAAACTCCTTCGAACCTTTGTCAAGTGCATTTTGGTAGATCTGAGGTGTGTGGGAAGCAGAAGTAACAATAAATGCTGAAAGCAAATTTCTTTGGCAATTCAGTAGAAAGGTGTTTGTATAAAAGGTGTTCAGCCTCAGTTCACATCAATCATTGCAGATTTGTACCTATTTAACAGAGCACCCCTGTGATAATGTTAAAAAAATGTGGTTACACTTAAATATGCTTGCCAGTTTATGTCCTAAATCTTTGTGGTTGGAGCTAGTGAGAAGTTTGCCATTGGATGCAGTGGGAATGGAACATAAAGGATGTTCTAGCTTCTGCCAGTTACTCTGGGATTGTGACAGCAAGCGAGAACTGCTGTTGAGGTTTTGTACAGATTTCGTCACTTTATTATAAATCTTTTCCCCATTGGAAAATAAGTTTCAGTGAATAAATAAATCTTTTATCCTGGAGTAAGTTTTCCTCTAATAAATGTCATAATAGTGTGGATCTGAATTAACTTTTGCTAAATTGCTTCCGTCTACAAAAGTGACTTTTCTAATCAAGAGAGCATGCTATGCTGAACAGTGCCCATGCCGGGACATGAGTTTAAAAAAACTTGATTACATGCCAAGCCCCAGTTCTTTGTTAAAATATATAATCACAGGCTGGACTTCAAGTGAATCGCTAAGTCTCTTCTTGAAATTACAGGATTTAAGCTTGTCCTTTAAGGTCACTGCATGTGCACTGCCTTGCTGAGTCAGGACCAGCCCCGCTGTTAGGCTACCTCAGCTACTACTGAAAATTTTCTAGAAAGCTTTGTGATACCCACGTAACACACTTTCTTTAAAAAGTGATTAAATAGAGTGATCCTTGTTAGCACTCTGTACCTGCAACGGTTACAGCTCAATTTGTAGCAGCTTTCCAGTATGTCCTAGGGGGGAGAAAAAAATCACTGCACTGTATGATGCCCTTCCCATGCTCAAATTATCTAATCTAGTGAGCACAACACTCAGCTGACTTCCCAGCTTAGAAGGCGCTGCATTGCGCAGTCCAATTTGAATTATTTAAGTGGTGCATGCTTAGAATACTAAGCAGAGCTGCTTGAACAGTTCCAAGTTTTGAATCCTTGTCTCACTCGAGCATTTGAAATCTTATAAAATGTATTATAGTCCCAAACCGACCATACCATCTGGCTATACTTTTCTGTGCTATGCTACAAGGTTACATCTGCTTAGGCAATATAAATAAGACTTCAAAATCCCATATTTCTGTGTTTGTGAAGTGGCGTCATTCACTTTATGAACCACTCAAAAGCTGAAGTTGCTGATCCTTGCTGCAGTTTTTGCTGCAACCAGCCTCCCATGTCTGAGATCTAGTCCTGGTCTACGGCTCCCCTTTTGGCCAACTTGGTACCTGACTAACCGGGGGCATTTTTTTAAGTTTTGCTATTTTTCATATAAACAAAAACGGTTTTTCCTGTAAAATATAATTGATTGTAGTAGTAATGTGTAAAAATTTATACACTTTTCTGTTTTATTCTGAGTCATGTGGGTAGTTTTGTTGTGGTTTTTTTCCTGCTGTTAAATCTAAAATATGACAGAAGGTTATCTGTAACTGCTTCCCTTTCCCTACCACAGGCAGATAATTTAATAGTGCTCCTTTGTTTTGTTTTCAAAGAGTTAAAGCTCTTCTGCAGTACAGCCTGTGCACATTCTGCTGTTATTCAACCCCTTTCCGAGGGTTCCGGTAGTGATAGAGCATCAATGAAGGAAATGAGTCGTTCCACTCTTTTCTGTCCACGCCCTCTCTTTCAGATCTCAACAGGGTCACATTTGAACCGTTCACACTGTGGGTTTTGTTGTGATGTGCCATGCAAATACCACAGCTCTACTGCCAGAGAGTGGTAATTTAGTCCCTAAAGTCTTAAGATACTTTGAATTAAATCAGAACTAAGCAAATTCCATATATAACATTAAGTACTCTCTTCCTTAAAACCACAGTACTAGTGATAGAAACTTCAGCTGAGACAGTATGGGAGAGTTCTCAACCTTAACAAAACCTTATCAGATCAGCGTTTTCTCTCCTGCTTTAGCTCAAGGTCCTGAATAGTTACAGCTCCTAGTAGGCTGAGTGTTAATGATCCTCTTTACAGAGTACAATTATCACTCATGTTATGCTTTGCTGTATGCTGTATGCTGTATGCTAAAAGTACACCACTTACAGCAGCTTGGCCTCCCATTTAAAGCACTGCCAACCTCTGAAGAGCTGAAAGAATGAAATGGCACAGTAGGTTTGTGACTAGAAGGTTCTGTGGTGATGCTTTCTGCCGACTTCAGGTTTGCATCTCAGCGGCATCCTTTTGTGCTGATGTCACCAGTCACAATTCCAGCAGAAACACTGCTTGTAGTATCTCTAAGGCACTGCTGCACTGCAGAACTTCCTTTCCTTTCCAGACCTGCACTGTTTTTCTTCTGCAGCATCTGCTGATTAATGCTTTTCTGTAGTCATAGCTGCTGTTACCAATATCTGACCTTGGTGGTTTCTGCAAAGTTGATGTTAACCCCTTCAGGCTAAATTTTTAAAAATTACAAAAATGAGAAAATTGTGAGGTAACAAAAATATCCTCAATATTCTACAGTTCTTAAATGCCCTGAAACTTTTGACTCACAGTCATCTCACAGCTGAATACTGTAGTGCTTTGAATATAATTCTGCACCCACCTACTCTACTCTCATAAATACTGTCTATTTCTTCCAAGGCTGTGGAAGATGAGGGAGAAACCCACTGGTACAATAATTTTCATACAGATTTTAAATTTTCAGGTAGGGGGATGGAAAATTACAGCCATATATTAGGTTGGATTAGCCTCCTGCATTTTAAGTTGCTCCTTGTGGTGTTTAACAGTCTGAGTCACAAAATTATTAAAATCACCTCTCTTTTATTTCTTTTCTTTCTTTAAAGATTTTACTCTTAAATTCAGATTTTCCATTCCCTCTTGATCATCATAAAGCCGCTAAATTATGAGTTTGTCAAATTGTGATCCTTGAAATAACACCTGAGTCAGGTAACATGGTGCTGTCAATTCTCCTTCCAAAACTCTGCAGGTAAAGTTTGCTTTGAACGTCTCCCTCTTTGGGCTTCTGCAATTCCATGTCCATGTAGGAAGTCTCACTGGCTATTTTTCTTGGGCTCCAGAGGTTATCATGGTCCCATTTTTAAACCACTGAAGTGTGGCTTTGAGGAGCAGCTGAAATCCCTGGCCACAGCTCTTACCCCAGTGGTATCTGGGTAGGGTTTAATCCCACTGAGAAGAGGGCACCAAGAGTGACATCGAGGCTGATGTTTTTCGGGCTTGGGCTGCCTCAGGAACACACAGGGAATGTGTTGGGGCAGGAAGTGGAGCCTGACAGTCTAGCATGCTGTCATTCTCCACCCGTGAGAGTGGTACTCCAGTTGGTATGAACACTTCTCATGTCCCCAGGACACTGTTTTGGAATAAATGGATGAAGCAGTAAATGCTTGCTAAAATGTCAGCACCAGCCTTTGCTAGTGTAGCACCTGCTTTGATTTGAAGGAGAATTAACTCAAGGTGAGGTTAAAAATCCACAAACTAACTCTAAATTGAAGCATATGCACTCAACATTGAGAGGCCTTCTGGTCTAATGCAGAGCTGCCCCACTAGGATCTAGGACCAGGTGCTAACATGCAAAGCAGCTTCATCTGTTTGCCAAGCAGTGGCTGTTTGCTGAGCCAGCCCCAGTTGTATCTTGTGTGAGGGCATTGCCCTAGCTTGGGTCTGCCAGGCCTTGGCAGGTCAGGTGCACACAGTGGGCCTGGCCTGAAGTACAAGTGATTGTTTTGTGTAGAGTCAAGCAGAAGGATTCCTGCATCAAAATCCTCACTGTGGAATGCTAGCCAAAGCTACAGGCTTTTACACAGTTTGAAGGAAGTAGTCTAGGATGAAAGGATCCTTAAAGAAAGTTGTTAGGTTTTCTTCCCCAGTATGGAGCCAACTCCTTTTTTGATTTCCTTGTTACATGCTTTTACCAGCCTATAATAATGAGCAGGAATAAATTCCTTTTGAATGATGCACCTACAAGTGCAGAGGTTAAGGTCACATTTGCAGAAAATCACATCAAGCTCCTATTAATGAGCTGGCAAGTGATTTGGAGAAAATTCTCTTTTCTGAATCAAGAAACATCCTTTAATTTCTTCCAACAGCCAAATCCTCTAATTTCACTTGTCAGGGAAGCTACATCAAATCGCCCACGAGCACACACACTTAAAGGACATTCTGTCCCCTTTTGCAGAGACAATATTTTTAGTGTCCTGCTAGCACAGAGTAAATGCCACAGTGATGCTGCTCTCAGTGACTCTCCTGCCTCACCCCTACACAATGATAATGCCTGTGTGGTTTTTTTTTCTTCCTTGAGATCTTTGTAACGTAATCTTCCAGTTATGACAATGCAGTGAAGTCACAAAACCCAAGCTGTGTTCTTTTGCCAGAGGTAAAAATGCTGTGCTGTATTCTTTATGTCACAGAATCTTTCTAAAATTACTGGCCCTTTTCCCTAAAACTTAATGGTGCTGCACTACATGTGTTCTTTTTGCATCTTCTGAATGATACTGGGATTATGAAGGAACCTGTCAGAGCATTTGTGACAAGTACAATAACCCACAGAAGTGAGAGCACGTTTCTTGGACATGTTTTCTGTATCAAAAGCATGCACTGGAGTTCTTGTCAATTTGGTAGCACTGAGATTTTCTGCACTTGAAACCTAATGCTCTTATTAGCTAAATAGAACTGGTAGAGATGTGAGTCCGTGCTGAGACAAACCAGAAACAAACTTGTTTGTTGGAGTTGCACAGGAACATTCTGGCAGCTTCGGAGGCACTGGCCTCTTGTAGAGATGCAATGGTGTGTCCCTCAGTTACCAATTAGATACAGACTGTTGAAATGTACAGTGCTTATGTGGATGAAAATCTTCTATTTCCCCCTTCCCTTAAAGTTGCTTTTCTAATCATTCCAGACTGAATTGTACTTCCATTTTCATATCCTCTCGACCCTCTTGCTGGTTACAATGACTGCCAGGACTTTGTGGGCTTGTTCCAGGCTATGGATTCAGGACATTTAACCTCTCCATTAAATGCTTCAAACTAACTCACTCCCTGTAAAATTGAAGGTAGAAAAAACCTTAAGTCTTTCATAGAGTCTCATTATTCTCTTCTCCTCAACTGTAGCACTTGTCAGATGCATTATACATGAATAAACGCATTTTTAGACAGCTCTTCGGATCAAAAAGCTCACACAGCTTCCCAATGTGAACAGGATTAATCTCTCGTAATTACTATATCAATTTATGATGACACACAGATCTCATTAACCAAATTTAGGAACGGTAGCTTTCCTAAAAAGAGAGTTCTGAGAGAACACAAACCCAATTTGTACAAAAAAGTTTCCATTCAGATGTTTTCACTGCTCTCTAGTCTAGTCCACCCCTTTGTGATCCACAGACAGAGCAATGTGCCCCAGCGAGGAGAGGAGAGGGAGGGAGTTCATGTCTTTTCTTTATTCACTAAGGAATCCTTGGCATGGCAAGACAAAGCAATGCATATTCAAGTCCTTTAAGCCCTAAAAGCCTCTTGGTGTCTAAAGGACAAGAGGGCTCTCAAAGAATCTGAGAACTGTGAATGCTGAAATCTAGATTTATATCTGTTTGGTGATTGTGACAGAAGGGGTGTTGCCTAGCTGGTAGTCCAGCCGGGTGCAGAGGGCAGCCCACAGTGTGCAGAATTCAGAAGCATCTGCTCTGTTAAAGATGACAGTGTCTCTGCTCCTAGGACAGATGAGCATGTCCTTCTGAGTGCTGGTTTCCTACTTTTTTTCGCTGGTCTAAACACACCATAGGAATTGAAACTTCCCAAATGTTTCTATTTTAGACAGCCTCTCGCAGTCTGGAACTGCAGTTTCATTTTTGCCTTCCAACCTTCTGCTAATTGTAGCTTTCCAATCTTCTCTCCTAATATCTGCTTAAACAAGTAACTCCAGCCTTTAGCTGCAAGTCAGATCTGGCCTGCCTGATGGTGTGTACAGGAAGAAGCAGAGGGGACCCCTCTCCCACTTGTTGGGATCTTGGACAGATGCTTGATGGGTTTGCTTCTAAGCCCTTTGTAGGTATATTTATTTGGGAGGGATGTATAAAAATAACGAGAATAGGCATGAAAGGGGAAAAAACAAAATTGGCAGATGTACTAAAACCCATTGGATGGTCTCAGTTAGATGGAATACCAGCAGTTCACTGTTTTCTCATCTTTCACACCTGAGAAGCTTCCAGCAGTGCAGGAAGTAAAGTAACATTATTTTTTGTGCTTCCCCTCTGGACATTTGCTACTGCAGGCAAGAGCTTTTTTCCCTACCAAACGGCTTGAAAGCCTGTTTTCTGTAACCCTACTTCCCCCAGCAGTTGTGAGGAGGCAGCCTGATAAATCTTCACCAAGTTTGGTGTTGACGTGCTGTGCTCAGCTGACCAGCCCGAGGCAAGAGGAAGGGTGCTCTGCCTTTAATTGAAGGCTTGACAAGAACCGTAGGTGGCTTTGCAGCTTGTATGGCAACAGCTGTGAGCAGGCTTTGGGTTTTTGAGTGTAAATCCAGAGCATGTGAATTCAAAAGCCTAAACATATCTTCAAACCCTTAGAGTCAGAATAAATAAGAACAGACTTACTGTAAATGTAAATATATATCGCTTTTTTATTGTAATATAAAACATAAAAACCAAAAGCCTGAATGAAGTCGTAGTAAGTCTCTGGGCTCTCAGCAGATTCTTGCTTTGCAGACAAAGAGTTATTGTGAACTGACATTTAGTTAAGTCAGACATTTGTTCAGTTCCCTACACAATAAGAATATAAATTCTTTCTTTGTAACATGTGTGCATCATAGTAGCTTTCTAATTATGTAACATAACTTTTTTCCTGAGCTTTTCTGTTTTACATCTACAAACATGGTAGAAGTATGTAGTGCTTGGCCAGAAAAGATCAGCTGATTCAGGAACATTTTGGTAGTGCTGGCCATCCTGATGAACATACAAATCTAATTTCATTGGAGTTAATGGACTGGCCGTGCAATTAAATCAGAATCAGCAGACTTGGTTCATAAAGACACATAACAGCATTAATTTTACAGGTGGTTATTAGATTTGGGTTTTAATTGTCACTCCAGGCAACTACTTGTCCAGGGTACTTTGTTATGAAGATTCATGATAAGAACCCCTTGGTGCAGAGACTTTATTTGAGGACTAAAATTAAATCCTACTTAGTGTATGGTGGATTAATGGTTGTAGAAAGTGTTCTTCCCCAGGCAGTACCCAGCACATCATTGCTGCACAGTAACTAGAGTGCTACAGTGACGCTTTCAGACCTGATGCTTTCTTTTTTTAGAGATCTGACTTTGGAAATGAAAAAGGAAAAAAAAAAAAAGGGGAGTTTGAGATAAAGCAGGCTTCATGTAGTCCCAGCATTGCCTCTATTTTTAGCAGGATGCTTTGCTCTGACTTGCACGGGTTCTTTAACTACTTAGATGACTGGTGTTGGAGGGTTTGACTGGATGAGCCCTGGAGAGGACTGGGAAGGAATGCAAATCAGGTCAGCAGGCATTTTCATCTAATTGTAAAAAGTGAAACAATAGCTGAAGCTGCATTGCCCAGTGTTCCTTCCTCCTGCACAAAAGCTTTTCAGGAAGGGCAGTTGCCTTGAGGGACACTGTGTCCTGGGTGAAAGCACATGCCCTGGCTTTATGGCAGACAGTGTCCTTATAATTCTTTGATCTGATTTGGCTGTGGCTTTTCAGAGTAAATCTGAATCATTCTATTCTCAGCTGTTAAGGTGACATTGCAGCACTTAGAAAGGTGTAGGGGGCCTATTAGTACTCTGTATTCAGAATCAAAAATCAGAACTGTGCACAGACAAGGAGACAAGTGTTAGTTTATCACTTGAAAGTCCTGTCCTAGAGTTTTACAGCATTTACTATAAGCCTGCACGATGTGATAGCCAATAAACTTCAATGCTCAGGAGACATGCTAGTCAGCTTGACTAAAAGGGTAAAGCCTTAACAGCACTCCATCTATGGCCTGGAGAGATCCCTTTATTCTGTCCACACATACCATCATCCTCAACTAAACACAGCCGCTTTTGTCAGGGGCGTGTGCACGCATGCTGGGGCTCTAACGCTGTGCCGTGTGTGGAGAATGACTTCTGGCTTTGTGTACGTGCCAACTGCAGTTTGGGGCCTCAGTCCAGAACACTGGAGAGTGATTCCAAAAGATCCACTGCTCTAAAGGGATCAACTTTTAACAGTTTTACTGTGAAAAAATATCGAGGGCAACACTGGATGTGGAAGAGGAATGAAGTTGTTGTTGTCGTTTTTAAAGGGTCTGAAGCATCCTGTAGAGTTGTCCGTGTTTGATTTTGTGCTGACACTTTAAACCAATAAAGTTGCCTTGTGAAGATTTTTTTGAAGAATGTTTTCACTTTGTATAATAATAATTCTATGGGCATCTGGAAGAATTTGAAAAAAGATGAAAAGTGCTTCATTTTGGCTTTTGCCCTCTTTTCCTCTACCTGTCTTATTTTGCAGGTGGCCGCATCTGCTCTTTCTCCCCCTGCATTGAACAAGTTCAAAGAACCTGCCTAGCAATGGAGGAGTGTGGTTTTACAGAGATTAACACCTTGGAAATTCTGCTCCGAGTGTACAATGTAAGGACAATTAGCTTGCAAATCCCTGACCTTGGAAAAGCATCTGAGGATAATTCTAGCACTGGCTTTGACAGCAGCAACCCATCACACCAAGGTAGCCCGTGTGCTAATCTGCAGCAAGGGACTGTGCAGTTCAAGAGTGGCGTGCCACTGAGGGAGGTGGTTGGGCACACTGGGTACCTGACCTTCGCCACCAAGAGCCTGGTGTAGTACATGCCCAGTTTGTGCAGTCTGGAGTGAGGTTTGTGTGCATTCTGTATTCGTGGCTCTTTTTTGTATGGCATCCAAAGTTTTACTTGTCAGGGAATTCCATATATAGTCAGATTTGATTGGAATATGCTTTGTTTAAATAGCACACAAGCATTAAGCAGAGCAGCATCAAGGGAATGTTGAAACTCTGGAATGGTGCTCCACTTGCTGTCAGAAAGAAGATAAATTAATATCGAATGGCCATTCACTGGAATGTGCAGAATTAAGATCTCTCATAAGAAAGTAAAACAAACAACAGACAAATTACAAAGAAGCTGGATTTTTCCCTCCTTTTTTTCTGAATTACTTTCCCAGGTTTATGTTTTTAATTTTTCCTAGCACCACTGGACACTATTTTTTTAACTTCTCTAGTGTCTGTGTTGCTCTTAAGAATGTGAAAGTGCCTACTTCCTCCATTTTAGATAAGAAAGTTCCAAGATTATAGGGTTGCCAGCACAACTGTTCACAGAATCAGTGTTTCCTTGGAATAGTGTTCCAGAGGATTATTGGCAGCACTCAGGAACACAACCTTTTACTCCATTCGAGGCTGGCATCTGCAAATCATTTTGACTACAGAGAGGTCAAAGAAGTGTGGTAATCACTGGATTTAATTTAAATTGGAATATTGTGCTCATCAGTTTGTAGTAGAAATTTGAACCTGGATCCATACAGTCGTGCTCTAATGGAACAACCACTTGCATAGTTGATGAATCCACTGTGAAAATTAACTGAACAGCTGGCTAATATTATCTGAGCACCTCTTTGTAAGTGGTGTGGATGAGGTGCCAGTTGTTTGGTGGTTTATTTCCATTATGGTGTATTGTTTTCCTGCAGCTGACTGACAGAAAGATTGCTTTTGGCAGGATTTCTGTCTCCAAATTACATCAATAATGCAAACTTAGTAAAATCCTCAACCAGCCTTATTAATTAAGTTTTCAGATCATTTACTCTTTGGTCTTCCATACAGAGGTGGTGGGTGTGATGAACTATTTGAATGCTGGATTACATTTTGTACTTACAGATTAAAATAATTATGCCAATTTATTAAGTTCCTTCTTTTTTTCTTTTTAATAGTAAGTTCACAAATATTTCTCTTCCAGCCTCTAGTGCTGCCACTCAAAGCATTTAGCTGTGCCTTGCATTCGGTACCTGAGCATATCGATTGCTGTGCAAGAAAAACAGCCATTCATAAACTGCTGCCTGAACATTTAACCTGATATCCCTCCCCCAATCTTGACAAAAATAAACAAAGCTAAGCTTTTAACGTGTTATAGCAGAACGCTAATCCATAAAGGTTTAAAGAGAGCTCAACCGATCACGACAGCAAAGATAAACTGTTGAGCAGATTAAAGGCAGAAAGCAATTCTGTTCAGCTAAATCAGTTATGTAAGTTGGCCTACAACTGCAGCATTTCCCCAGAAATTATGGGAAAGTTCCCTTTCTGCTGCTGCTCATTTCCTCCAGGCCATGCAGCAAACTGCTGATGCTGTGTGTGGGGTTTGGTGGCTGTATTAAAACGTGTGTGCATGTGTTTGTGTGTGCACATGTTTGTGTGTGCTGGGATCACCACCAAGCAGCATGGCTCAGCTGCTGAGAGACTCCAGAAGAAAGGATGGGGAATTTCAACCACAAGGTTCTTCTTAACTTCCTTCAAGGTGATCCTCATTCACGAAGAAGGGGGATCCCCAAGCTTCTCCAGGGATAATTCCAGCTATAAACTTGATTGCTTTTTCCTGACAGACCTTATTTTAAACTAATGTAACATTTAAACAGGACTAAAAAGGAACAAAGTCACATTTCTGTGCTACAAATAGATGTGGAATGGAAATACCAATGTGTCTTCCTGGAGTTTGAAACAAGGCTGATGCCTTTTTACCTACAAAGCCCAATTCAAAACCCCTTGAAATAAACCATTGACTTTGTTTGGTCCCATACTGATCTGATCTCTGCTGAGGAAGGGCAAGCATTGCATAAGAAGAGAATGATTTCATTTCTGTCTTTGCATTATTAAAAAGGCTTCTGTGTTTTTGTTGCTGATGGCAGCCATGGCCAGCAGCACTGCACCACTTCCTGCTGTTGCTTTGTTGTCAGGGTCACAGGGAGGATCCCACACTGTCCAGCGTGGACAGTACTGTGCTGCCAGACCCCCCACTGTTTAATGCTGCTTATGGTCACCTGTGTTCTACGTTCTGGCTGCACTACCTGCCAAAAGTGGTAGAGCAGAAAGATGGGTCTTTCCCTCCCCACTGGGGGGATCTGCCTGGGCCATACTTTTAGAGACTCATTTCTCTTTTGAATATATTTTAGTTTCCAGCATGGAATAAATCACTTCTGCCTGCCCTGGTGCAGTTCAGTCACTTGTTCAGGCTGCACCTTTTCGCTGCTGCCATGCACTGGGATCCCTCAGTCATGGACGAGCACTAGGACACAGCTCTGCACCACAGCCAGGGCCTGTTGTGCCCCATGCCCTGCAGGCTGACGTGGAGAGCAGGCTGTGACATTTGGCAGCCTACAAGGCAAACAGCAGTGACTAAGATGAGTGACTAAGAAACACTCCAAGCTCTGCTGCTGTTCACAGTTTACCTGTGCTTTAATTAAAGCATCACAGATCTGCATCTCACTGTGGTTGTTTCCTGCCTACCTGTTAGCAAAACAGTCTTCTCTGCAAAAGAGATGATCATAAATCCTGCTCAAGAACCTTAAAGGGATAAAGTGGCAAGAATTCTAGGAACTCACTCTTCCGCTCAGTTTCCTGCTCTGCCTTCTCCTTAGGTACTTCGGGATACGTGATGGTGAGGAGATGGTTCTTCCTGGGAAGCGTTCCAGAGATGAGGGTTCTGGTTCACACTCACTCCCTTGAGAGTACATCTGTGCTCCATTAGTCCTGGTGAACGGGATGATTGCGGAAATCATGGTGACCTAGAAAGGAGGGGGGCCCAGAGATGCAGTGATGTATTTGGGAACACGAGTGCTCATCCCAGTGGGGTCTGCATCACTTGGATGCAGGAGTGCGCTGGGCAGCCTGTGTGTTCGTGCCTTCCCAGGTTCCTTCTGGTCAGAGACTGGAGAACTCTGCCCTCCTGGGCTGCAGTTCAGGGGTATTTGGTGCTCCCAGATCACCTCTGTGCCAGTGGGAGCAGTGCAGGCTCAGGAGGTGAAGGTTGAGAAATGGCTGAGCTCTTTGAGGCCGTTGCTGGGCTCCGTCTTGGCTTCTGCTTGCACGAATAGGAGAGAGGCACAATAAGAGCAAAGTGGGAGAGTCAGCATTGCATAACCATGATGTTACACCAAAGGTACGTGCAGCTGTGACCAGTCACAGGGAGGAAGGGGGTTGCTGTAGTACCAGAAAGTTCTGTCTGTGTCACCATGAGGGAAAGCATTTACATGCTGCTTGGCCTCTCAAGTGCTCCTGAGGAACAATGTTGTTTAGATGCCAAAAGAGGGGAGCCAGACCGTGTTATTTCCTTTCTCCCAATGTGACAGCTTCTGAACTGGAATGAATCTGAATCAGCATCAATATAGGGAAGAGAGAAACCTTGAATTAAATAGTGAAATAAAAATAATTCTCCTCACTGTTATCCAGTGCTTTACCTAGATATCTCACCCAGACCAGTGTCCTTTTGCAGGCTGTTCTCCTCTGCTGCAGGGCAGAGGCTTTGAACTCTGAGGTAAACTGGCTGATATGCTGATAGGAATAACCACAAAGGCCAGCTGGGAATACTGTCCTGTGGGCATCTCACTGTACCTCGTGTTTCCCTCTGGCTGCTAAGGTCGATTGCCCACAACTGGGCTTCCTTTTCTGTGAGTGGTCCCTTCCGTCATCTCCCTGCCCCTGCCCTCAGACCCGAAGCTGACAGCCATACCAACAGCATGCACCAGCTCTTCCTGCCACTCCAAGCCCGCTGAGATTGCACAGCCAGGCTTTGGGCAGAGCATTTTCCTCCCCTCTACTGGAGTGCAGGACAAGGGCTGTGTTTTGCCTCCCCATCAGGCCCTGCAGGTACAGCTGAGTGCTCCTGACTGGGCACCCTGCAGAGAGCCCAGCAGCATGGCAGCATTTGAGCTGCTGAAGACCTCAGCCTGAAGTTATTTCGGTGGGAGCTGAGTGGGTTGATGCTAAATATCATATTCCTTTATAGCTGTTAAGAGGGCAATTTGCATGAGTGGTTCCAGTGGAGCTGTGGGGCTCTCCCCAAGGGTCCAGATAGCTGTAGGATATGTCAGAGACCAGGACCCAGTGAATTGAGAGCTGCTGCTCCCAGAGGTGCAAGCTGAGTAGTCAAGGCTACGTAAGGAAAAGAAGGAGCCTTTTCCATCTCTTTCTGAAAGCTGATCCTGATTCAGCATGAAGCCCATGTGCCTGACTAGGTCTAGTCAGCTCAGAGAAACTGTTGCTTTAGCAACCTCCCTTTGTATTAGGCACTGTGCAGGAAGGGGAAGTCTGCAGTGGGATTTTCCTCTCCCTCATGTTGCTTTGGGAGAGCTGTAGTCCCCCCTCCAAGCCTGAATCAAAAATACATTTGCAGTAGTTTCACCAACCACGTGTCTGCAATTCAGTGTGGCTGGTCTCTGGGCATGTGG
Organism: Machaerirhynchus nigripectus; assembly: GCA_013397975.1. Classification (NCBI taxonomy): domain Eukaryota; kingdom Metazoa; phylum Chordata; class Aves; order Passeriformes; family Dicruridae; genus Machaerirhynchus; species Machaerirhynchus nigripectus. The sequence goes on from VZRQ01009889.1 coordinate 1,157,851, forward strand.
AATTAAAGTTTGTGATGTCAAAATATTCTGACCCACAAGTTTATTCCACTTGAGGGGTGAGGAAGATGATGAAGTTGTAGGCTCTGATACTTTTTACACTGGTCCTCCATCCCCTTAGAAATTGTCCATAAAGGACCATTTCAGAATAATTAAACTAATCAGGAGCCACCTATTTCTAGGAATCAGCTGGATTTGAGAACCAAATCTGCTTGGAGGAAGAAGGGGAAGGAGCAGTAGCAAGGTAGAGAATGATTTCTAGGAGAAAGCTCATCCTTTCCTGGCCTTTTGCAATAAAGAGGCAGTTTTCAGGTAATTCCAGATTCTCCTCTTGGAAGCTGTGGATCAGAAATGCTCATTAGTGAGGATATCGGTTCAATCAGGCTGTTTTAACAAAGGATGTAGGGTGGGATCTTTGGCTGATGGAGTGGAAAGGAGGGAGGGAGAGGAAAAGAAGTCTGCAGTCAGCTCAACCTGTTGGATTACAGGTGCATCATGTCACACTGTTAAAGAAGTTCAGTATGGTCTAAATTATGTTAGCAAAATACACGGTGTAGTTATATATTATACAATAATCACCCATTTCAAGACATTACTGGGCAAGAGCATTGAGTAAGAGAGATTTGATTGCCTGTGTTGAAAAATCAGGTTTAACTAAGAAACTAGCTGCAGTTTCTGCACGTTCTCTTGCTGTGTTTTTGTGTCCTCTGTCGGATAGGGTGGAAACATGTAAGAAAATGGATGATACTTGAGTGGAATACAGAACCCACAAGCACGTCAATCTTCCCAGACAGGAGACTGACTTCCAGATTTTACCACACAGTGCTCCCAGGAGGGTCCTTCATTGTCAACATTTCCTCACTGATCTTAACAGCCCTTTAAAGAGGGAGGAAAGTGCCCTTTTTCAGCAGGGTGTGCAGATACTCTCATGGTTACAGCTGATTACCAGCCTGCAGACACACGTCAGAGCAAGGATGGCAGCACTGGACTCCTTTAGGTTTTTACATGGACTATAAATGGGACTCTATTCCCTCTGAAGGCATCACACCCAGCCCTGTGCACTGCTGGCATTAGAGCAGCACCAAGAGGCCCAGGTGGGCTGAACACACGAACCTGGGGCCTGTCACAGCCACCAGCAAAATGTGACCTGTGCACGACTGCCTGGCACCGCAGCAAGCCCAGGGCTTCCTCCCACCTCGAGGACAGCGCTGAGCCTTGAGCGTTATCCCTTGGAGCATCTTCTGCCTCCAAGGGAGTACGAGGGCTTAATGTTCCCCTCACACTAAGTGCCTTTGCACCTGCCAGCTCCTTCTGTGCCCCTTCCGACAGAGCTGTAGCCTAAGAGTCAAGGTGCAGTGTGCTTCCCTAGGAAAAGAAAATGCAGTTCTTCTGCATGGTAACTCTCTGTGTGAGACAGGATTTCTGCTTCGTAAGGAAACAGTTCCTCATTTCTCATGCAGTTTGACTTTGATCCTGCAAACATTTACTCAGAGAGGGGATTTGCAAAATGGCTATGGCAGGAGATGGAAGTACCCGCGGCTGTTGTTAGAGCGTGGTGGTACCTCCCTGTTAGGGAGCTGCTGGCTGCCTGAAGAAAGAGCAGGTTTCTCAAAGAAGGTAAAGGGATTTCATGCCCCAGCTCCTAATGACATCTCTTACTTACTTATTTCAGTAGGATTTCAGCACAACTCCCTTGGTCACCTGGGCCTGGTTGTGTAGGCTTCTTTGGAAATCACACAGCACCATGCTCCTTTCAAAGGCTGATGCATGAGGGGACTGTGCAAGGCAGTGGCAGAATGTGAAAGAGGACCTGACATCACAGATCTTCTCACAGCTCCTTCCTAAATAACAGCGCTCTCCTAATGCTCAGCAAGAATCTCCTCCAGAGCAAAGCTCTCACATGGGCACCTCAGTGCCCACAAGGTCTTACAGTACCTGGATGCAAATACAGTCAGATAGATAATGTCTTGACTTGTGTCACAATTCATTACCAAATCAGAGCATGCAGCCATATCAATGCTTAATGATCTTCTGAAACTTTAATTCATTGTACTCTGTAGCCATTTTCATTAATTAGCTGCATTAATTTTATACAGATTAAAAATGTAAGTCAATCTCTTTGAAGTAGAAAAGTGGCATTTAAAAATCTATCTACATTCTATCCCAAGCCTATAAATACATCTGCCTCATAGAAATCAGCTGTTTGTGGTAGTTCTTATAGCAGAGAGGGTGACTCAAAGAGGCTTATGTGCTGCATTAGTTTTATCAGAGCTGAAAAAAACCTCACAAATTCCCTGTGAATTAGAAGGATCAGTGACTATAGATAGATCCTGTGCTCTTCCCCCACCAGCTGAAACATGGCACTGGTTTTGGATAGTCTGGATCCAAAGCAGTCACACTAGCAGAAAACAAGTCACATTTTGTTGCACTTTTACGGAATACTTTCTCAAGTAAAAATCAACAAAGCAGCAACACCACAAAGGCTGCTAATTGCTCAAAACACATAGTCAGTGTTTTCCTCCATGCCTGCCCCACTTAGTTGTAGAATACCTAAGAGTGGTTGAATTCAATTATACACAAATAATATTAAAAGATCATGAGTAAGGCTGCAAAACCACCCATGCAAAAAGCTAGGGAATCTAATAGAATTAAGGCACTTTCTGAAACCATTAGTTGTAGGATAAATAAGGCTGAGTAATGAGTTCAGGGATAAGGGACAGAGGGTTGAGGTCCCAGCTGGGTCTCACAGGAGTCTGGAGGTCATGAGTGGCGTCCTGGCGTCTGTGCTGGTACTTGTGCAGCTCAGTCTCGTTATAAATGACCTGGAAAAAGGGCTGAGCACTTCTCTGGGGGAGTCTGCTGATGGTGCACAGTTATTTATGGCACTAGGATGGGGACAGGTTGTAAGGAACTATGGAAAGGCTTTACGGGTGAGTCCTGCCTAATAACCGACTGGGCAATGAAGTGCAGGTGGAACTCATGCAGATAACTGCAGAGGGTTACCAGGGGACAACCCTGTTGGGAATTGTGAGTTGATGGTTGCTGGGGCTGCAGCACCAGGACAGGGAAGCTCAGTGCTCAGCTGGCTGCTCCAGGCTGAGAAACACCATGAGAGGGGCACTGTCATGCTCTGAGGGAAGTACAAGCTTGTTCCTCTTCACAGGAGCTGTTTTAAACCTCCTTGCAGAGTGTGACTAAGTGGAGCTAATTTAGAAGATCATTCCCATTTACTCCAGTGGCCCTCTGTACTTTCCTGCCAGTGATGGTTTAAGGCTCCGTGACACTTCCCAAACATGTAATGGCTGCTTGCTGCAAGTCAGAGTCAAGTTCCAGTTGTGTTTTCAACCACATAATAAGATTTATCTTGCAAAACTTTAGTGGTTCTTAACAGTACATTTGCCCCCTTGTAAGATGGGAGGTTTTCCTTACGACTTTGTTTCCTAAACATTTGAAAGCCTTTGAAAAGCAGAGGGCTTGCTCAGCTGTGTCCATAAACATTCAAATTATACTTGACTTGTTTTCTACCCTGTATTTATCCTCTGTGTGTGCGTGTTGCTGTTTAGTAAGTGCAGCAGTCCTCAGAGGCCGATGACGGAAGAAGCCTCCTACCTGCAGTGCAGCCTGGGGACCTAAACCTCCTGGCTCCCATGCTTGAATTTGTGATGGACCAGAGAGTAAGACTTTTAAATTACTTATTTAGACACCATTACACCCCAAAAACGAGGGCAGCAGCCATTGGAGCGCCTGGAAGGGCACTGCCAGGTAGCACCTTTGGTTGCAGTGGCTGGCGGAGAGCTGGGCACCCCTCCCCGTCCTGCGACTGCCCCTCCCAGCCCATTGCCTGCTCCAGGGGCTGCGCTCCGTGGCTGCAGCAGGAAGCGGCCCCCGCCTGGCAGCTCCAGTGTCCTTGGGAGGTAGCACAGTTCAGCAGCAGCAGCTTGTTTTCAGGCTGTGGGATTTTAGAAGGATTTTTAAGAGGCAGCTCTGCCTTGGGAACAGGCAACGCAGCAAACACTGGTGACGGTGCTCTCCCCTGCAAGACATCCCACAGCTGTGGGGTTTATCTGTTTCACTGCTCCTGATCACGGCTGCCCATCATATTTCAGCTTATTTATGACAACTGTAGGTCCAACTCTTCCACTTCTTTTGGAAAAAAAAAAGGGCAATAAACACACACTACAACTTGCACAAAATTTTTCAACAGCCCAGGCTAAAATCGGTCTTTATGTGCTTTGAATTTATTTAAAATAATTGCTATTTATGCTCTTTTTTTGGCTTTTTACCAATCTAATCAGCATAATTTGACTGTGCTGGAACAAATCTACAATACTCCAGAACTGCTCTTGCAGATCATGCAGATTAAACATGAACTAATTAGTGGATTTCTGGATCTCTAAATCCACAGCTTTGGAAAAAGCTGACAATGCCCATCAGTCTTCACACAACAAGAGAGAGACAAAACCCAGACATACAAGAAAAATGTCTACAGATGGACATATGTGTGAGAAATCTTTGCAAAGGAAAAGGATTTAAAAAAACCAACCCAAAACAACAACAAAAAGACATTGGGATAATAAGCAATAGCATTTTGGTTTTTTTCCCAAATATTTCAAGAATAAAGGCTTTTTTCTGTCTTTAGTTCACTCTTTTGTGGAAATTAAACATGGTTCTGTAAGAACTAGAGGCCATAAACCACCGTGGGATAAAAAGGAAAAAGTAGCAGAAGCTGTGAAGATGAATATTGAATTCACCCACGAGTTAGTCTGAGCACATCCAAAAGCCATGACGTCAGTAAAAAGGAAAAAGCCTGACTATCGCCCTGGGAATGAAACCAAAAACTTGCTTTGCCAATATGTGAAGGTTTCTGAAAGTCTTCTAAAAGTTTCCTCAGGAGACAACAATAACTCACTAGAAATGTTCCACCAGATGATGAAGAACAATAACAGCTGCTCCAAAGCTCACGGCAAACAATGGAAAGTCCCAGCTGATTTGTTCAGTCTTGAACAGGGTCCAAAATTCACAGAATTTCGCAGAAGAGGTAAAACCAGCTGTCTGCCTGCGACAGCAGCATCCACGCAATGAGGGGATGGGAATGGCCCCATAATTCAAGCCCCGTCCAAAACCTGCCACTGACAGGCAAGAGCCTAAAAACAGGCACTGGAAAGGTGGGTTTAGCACTGGTCTGGAAGAAGGATGCTCCCTTCCCAGGCTTGATGGGATAACATGGACAAACTCGGAAAGGTCTCTCTGGGATTAGACCTGTCGTGCATACGTTGACATCATTAATTCCTACATGCCTTAAGGAGGTGTTTTTACCTTCCTGCTTGGTTAGTCACATGCAGGTTAGCCAGGATGTCCTCCTGATCTCACTGGTACCTATGGGAGGTCTCTCGGCTGCATTTGCTGGCACTGAGCTTATCCAGCTGCCCATGGGGGCTGAGTGGGCTGGACAGACTCTGCTCTTAGCTGGTCTGATAAACACCCCAGACCATGTCACCTTCTATGCTTACTTGGGGGATACCTGTACATAGGATGGCTCTAATGATTTCCCCTTGTCATGGCCATCTAAAGCCTTCCGTCCTTGGCTTCCAAGAGCAGGAAACTGCCATGTCTCTGCCCAGAGCCCCCATTCCCGTACCCAGTGCAATTAGAGCCTGTTGCCATACCCAGTGCAATTAGAATTAATGAGGAAATTTAAACCAATGACATCAGAAATGCGTTTGGCTCATTATCTTTGAAATACAGCTAAAAGAGGCAAGACAGCCTCAAAACCATATGACAAATGTGCCAGTGCTGCAGTCTGAATTCCAGCACTGCACCAGCACCTGGGGAGCGCCAGGCTGAGGAGCAAAGGCTGTGGGTGATGGAACAGCCTTGTAAGGAATTCTGCTTTGGTTTAACTACAGATAAGGAACTGTAGGGGCAACGGAGTAAGCAGTGGGTTTTTCCAGTAAAAGGACAAATTCCTCTGTCTCCTCTTGAGGACCTTGGAGTAAACCTGCTCAGCGAAACTTTGTGCCTTCCCACAGTTCAGAGCAGAGCAGCTTTGTGCTGCAGCACGGGAGCTGGGGAAAGTCAGCAGGAATAAACTGAAACCCAGTAACATCTGCTTTGCTTTCCTAGCTCGTCCCCCACCACCACCTCACAAAAAGAGAAGCATTTGGGAAGTTCAAGAGATGCTTTCCCCATGATGCAGCTTAGAGTTGGTTTCAAAAGAAGACCACACTTCTCTGCAAATTTAACAGCAGTATTATTTATTTAACAGGAAAATCAAGCTGAAGACAAAATAAACATTAACCCTATTCCTGAGCTTTTCACTAGGTACATGTTTATTTTGTCATTTCTCACAAAACTATGTAGTCTTGTATTTGAAGGGAGGTTGTGTTGCTCATGCTCTTTTGGCCAGGTACAATAAATATTCCTAAAAATAATCCTAAGGAAGCATGTGCAAGCATGCACATTATAAGCATGCTCCCTTCCCAAATTCCTGTCCCTGCCCCATGGAACTGAAATCAGGCTTTTTCCATTACATGGTTAAAGCCTGTGCACAGGCTGAGCAGAGGCTCTGGATCCTTGTCCTAGTAGTTAAAATCCCTCTGGAATTTGTGTCAATTTATCCAAAGGGCTACTTGGAAATACTGTGCAGGGCTTAAACCCCCCTCCTCTGCGCTATTTTCAAGCACAAGCTCTAGCAGCTCTGAAGCATTTATTCCCAATTGCACCCACAACTTTTCATTTTGGTCTCTTTCATGTGTCAGTTTAAATCTCTTCCCCTTCCTCAGGCAGCTCTCGGGCTGTGCGGTGGCGTTGGGGCTGATCCTGAGAGCAGGAACAGTGCACAGTGCTCCCACAGCAGCAGCACTTTCTCATTTCATGGCATTGCACATCTAGGCACAGGAAAGGCTGCTTTATGCCCCAGAAGGCACATTGGCACTTCAGCATGTGCCAAGGCCATGCAGTCAGCAGCCTTTTTTTTATCTTTGTTTTATTATGATACAGAATCACCTGTATAGCTTCGCCTGCCTGCGTCATGTGCTGCAAATTCAGACATTAGTTACGGATGGGGTTTTCTTGCATTAAAGGTTTTATTTGGGGAAAACGAATCAGTTGTACCTCCACCACAAACAATCCCACTCAGCCATCAGTCCGCACTTGCAAAGCAACAGAAAGCTCCCCACTGAGGTGGATGTTCCCCAGGAGCAATGCTGCTGTGAGCTGCAAGAGCAGGAGGATCACATGTGCTCTGTGCCCGTATGTCTCTGTCACCTCGTGGGACACTGCAGGGAATGGATGTTATCCCTCTGGATAACATGCTGCCTCCACATCTCTCACCAGGAGCTCACGAGGAGGGAGGAGGCAATTTCAGAAACTCACACCCCAGAACTGGGAAGGCTTTTTCCAAGTTCCTTGCTGAAATTAGTCTTTCCACTTCTTTGCCAGTCCTCCTCCTCCAAGTCAGGCCTGTCACTGAGGAAATGCTAAACTCCAGGAACACTAGGGCGGGTTTGGGTTGGGCACAGGCAGGGAGACTGTCCCATTCTCTGGGGAATAAACCCCTCAATTGGCAGAGCAGTTTCTTGCAAATTCAAAACAAAGAAATCAAGGAAAATGTGATTACCTACACGAAAGCTTCAGCTGATGGAGTAGGGCCAGTGCTGCCAGACCAGTCTCTGTGTCCGACCTTGGATGGGTCACTTGGGTCCAGCACAGCACTGTCACAGGCAAGGACTCTGCAGTCAGCCAGCAAGGGCCAGGCACTGCTTCTGGCTCTGCCCTTAGTGTTCTACTGTTCTTTTATTATTCATATAAAGCCTTCTAACATGCTTGTTTATAATATTACTTTCTACTCTACGAAGGCCATATGGACATGATGATCGATTATATGCTAAAAGCAAAGTGAAGGGTGCCTTTTAAAGTCAGCTTATCAGGGGCTTATTCAGTAAATTAATGTCTTTTAGAATGTTTATGTACATGGAAGCAAAGGTCTCTCATAATTACATCATTCAGTTCTACAGTTTATATTTCTGAAAGCCAGCAAAAGTTCCAATATAATTCAGCCCCATCTCTGCACAAAATAAGGACTCCACTCGTCATCTAATAAGAAAGCGAAGTGTTTGGAGGTCTCTGGAGTAGAGTTGCAGTAGCCAAGTTCAGCTTTAACACACACTATCAGAGAGCCACATGAGCCTGTGGTAGCACATATCATGACAGGATTAATGTGATGGAGCCCTGGGGCATCTCCTCTCACCTGCACCCCACAGCCCTGGGTTACACAGGGGCAATGTTTCCCTTTAGTAAAGAAAGTGTTCTGTCATTTTTCTCCAGATCTTCACAAGATATAGCCTGTTCTCAGTGTAAATATCAAGAATCTCAAAAAGTTCTCCCTCGCACACAAAGGTAAATGAAAATGCCCCTTCCTTAGAGCTGGCAATGTTTAAAAAGTCTTAATGAGCTTTCCTTATTCATAAAAATGCCTTGTTTTTAAAAGCTTGCCATTTCCTTAACAGCTTTAAATGTGTCTTTTGCATCTCTCCAAATCTGCAACTCCTTTTTCCTCCCACTTTCCTCCAAAGTCCATGTTATGGAATATACGTGATATGGTCTTGCAGCTGCTTCTCCCTGAGGAAAGTCCAACAACTCACTAAATGGCAACCAGGAAAAAGTATCAGTGGGGAAAGTTAATTCTAATGACAAGAAAAGAAATGCCCAGAGACAAAAGTCAAAGCCAGCTTGTGTTGTCAGTGGAAAGCACTTGGTTCTGTGGGGCACCCAGAAAGCACACTCAGAGGAGTTGAGTCATACACGCACCTTCCTTGAGATTTCTCTCAAACTTTTTCTCTTCAAGTCCAGCCTGACACAACATAACACGGACATCTTGCATGATCTCTCTCTCAATTCTGCCTGCCTGCAAAAAATTAAAGAATTGGCATTCTCTTGTTAATTTTTTCCAAACAAGAACTGTTTTTTAATTACAGGTTTTAAGATGATCTAATGTCCCTCCTGTGTTCTCAGGCACCCTGCTGTGTGCTTTTGCAGAGCAACAGTAATATCGCACAATGATAAGATCTTAATAAACCTGTTGTCCTAGTTAAACAAAGAGGACTTTGATTCTACAGTAACATTGCATTTGGTGAAAACCTAATTTGCAGACAGTCCTTTCCCATCAGCCTGCTATAAAACTCACTCAGTGACCTTCAAGGGCTTTTGAGTTCATGTCTAGCAGAGCAATGGCACAGTGAGCACCTGACTTTCAACCCATTTGTCAGACCTGCCACTGCTGGCCCCACCTTAGCCTGTAACCTTCAGCCATGGATTTGGAGCTCGTAGTCAGCTCTTTTACCACCTGAGCCCTTTGAAATGCCTTTCAACCCCATTGCAAATGGCAATACTGGTGATAGAGGGAGATTAAAGGCTGATGGCGGATGTCAGAGGAACTGTGGTATCTCTCCAGTTCGCTCCCAATATTTTCCAGGAACTTACTTCCTCCTATATAAGCATATAGATATATTTTTAAAAAATCGATCTGCCTTATGCAAATATTTCTTATCAGCAGATAATGCACTTGCAGCACCAGACATATGTGATTAGGGAACCTTGGCTCAAGGTGACACAGTGGTAGCACATGGTACCATGCAGAACAGCAGCTGGACTCCTTCCACCTAAAACATTGTTTGTTCTAACTGTAAGGAATGAACCATTAAGCACAAATGACCCATTGAGCAAAATGCTTTACAGACCACCACTCGGTGGACCCTCCAATGTAGCCTGTATGTGCCAGTTCAGAACTGGGGTGAGGGGAAAATGGGGTTTTAATCCCTTAAACTCTCAAGATTAGCAAAATAATACAAATGTGTGTAATACAAATTGCATGTCTGTGATCCAGGGTGCTTGCTACTGTGGCACCCAGAAGGTCACCAGCAATGCTTCCTTTCTTCTCATGACAGTAATTTGGGGACCAGTTTTCAAGGCTGCCATGTATTAACTGTTTTTCTCAGTAAAACCATTCTCAGAATTTGGGGGTCAGACCTACACCTACAGACGTCACTGGAAACCCTCCCACTGACTTCAGCAGCCTTTGAATCAGCCCCTCGTTTCTGTGGGTGCTACAGGAACAGGGATACACAGTGCTCTGGCAGCAGCCTTTTAAAAATGTATTTGGGATAATTTCTCCCTCTGGCAACCTCTAGTTTAGCAGCTTAATCATCAGACAGGAATAAGAGTAGCTGAAAGATCTTCCACCTTCCTACAATGAGTTAATTCTCTCCCCTGCTATATTAGCTGTCATACATCTATATATACTGTCATTTGTTTCTCACCCTCCTCCAGATCAGAGAGCTGCTTAATCACTGCCTGTCAGCTCCCGCCTTGCCATATTTCAGCCTGTTCATTTAAAATGTTGTTATTTGCTCCCTGGGCAGCCAGTAGTAAACCAGAGAAGCAATCAATAAACGTCCTTAACCAGAGCTCAGGCTGCAAGCGGAAGCATTGTCTAAAGCAATGGGGGGAGGATAAATCCCTGTTTCCTTCCCCCGGCACTGCTGATTGCACATATGCACTGATTCACTTGTCAGCTGGCCATTAGCAGACACGCTATGCCTCCCAAAGCAAAGGGCTTGTGAGAGGAGAGAGAGCAAACCACACACAGGAACAGCCACTGCTCCCGTGGCTGAGCTGTCTCCTCTCCCGGCTGGACACACACCTCCAGGACACCTCTCTGTGGGGAGAGGTGTCTGCAGCCTGTCCCCATCCCCAGCAGCTGGGAGGATCTGGCACTGGCTGGCATGTCACAGCCCCACAGCATCCCACAGGCAGGCCACACTCCAGGGAAGGCCCATGGCATGGCAGCAGCACATCAGTGTCCCTGCCAAAGGCTGGGCTTTGTGACTGCCCAGCGCTGAGCTGACCCCAGAGTTGCTGGTGCATCTCTCCACCAGACTCCCAGAAGCTGTGGCACAGGGAAGCAGGGTCTTCCCAGCCAAAGCAGGTCTGGCATATGCAGGAACTGGGCAGGGAACTTCCTTTGGTGAGGCAGCAGGCAAGAGGCACAGGTGTAAGCAGGGACAAAGAGACTCTTTCAATGACAAAACACGAACTGTCTTTGTTGCTCTGCAAGCCAAGACATCAAAGTGAACCAAATCCAAGGTGACCACAGCCACAGCTGGTAACCCATGGACCTGCAGGTTGGAGCTGCTGCCCCTTCAGAAGTGGGGAGGAGCTGGTCTCCTCTCCACCATGACAGCTTGTGCTAAGTTGTTCCATCCTTCCCACCATCATCAGCAGGAGCCAGGGATTTCTTTCTGGCCTTGAGCAGCACCCCAAAGCCTCCAGACCCATAGCTATTGTCAGAGCTGCAAACACTGTGCAGATGCAAGCAGTATCACCTTTCTCCTGCCCTCCCAGCCTCCTGTGTCAGGATTCTTTGGAAGCAAACTAATGTTGTTACACTCCTGCCAGCCATCCCTTTGGAAACTAGAGGGATTATTCTTCTTCTTACCAGCATTTTGCACTGGGACAATACCACAAGACTACAACAAAACAAAAGCAAAAATCTGTCCTGAGTGTTGCCAACTGCAGTTAAATTCAAAGTCATGGTCTGAACCACCAAGTTGCCTCCTGTTGTAACTTGGAAATTAAGTAGAGGTACCAAGTGAGTCTTTAAAGGGCAGCCTAAATAAGAGCTCTTAATTCCACTGCTGGCACAACAAGGAACTGCTTGGAAAACTGGTTGGTGGGTGAAAAAAATAGTAGAAATCAGTTTTATTTTATTCTGCCATGACAGAACCCTTGTAGATGGCTCAGTCCCTGAGTGCTCTCACTCACTGCTGAAGCTCCCACCAGTCAGTGTCTGGGTCACCATGCTCCAGTCTGGCCTCAGCTCCTGAGCAGATGTTTCCATGCCATTTAATGCCACTGTGGTGTACATCATAAGGCATAAACGTGGCAACAGGTGAGCAACAGGGACATGAGCTACCCCTTCTGGGGCTTCTGAAGTGCCGGACTGACTCCTCGGGGCTGGGGGAGCTGCGTGCTCTGGGACGTGCCAAACATGGCATAAAAAAGCAGTGGCACAGCTACTTTGTCCCTGGGTGCACAGACTTAACTGCAAGACCAAACTTGTTTCTGTGCTCAGTGACGGGAGCTGGGAAACCCCTCTAGGGGCAGATGCCACTTAGTTATTATTTTATTTTTAATTCAATACTTATGCTCTGATCATCACTGTTGACCCAAACGTAGCATGACAATTCTCCTACAAACCACAGAAACAATTAGATGGGAAGTCCCTTCCAGGTCAGCAGAGGGATTCCCAGGAGTGCTAAAGCAGGTCGGAAGTAGATACAACATGCAGCAGCTGCAAGTAATAGAAGGGGAGAATATTGTAGGAAAAGAGTAAAGGAAACAGAAGGTTACACAGATTGCTCAAATTATCCTTTCATTCCTGCCAGATATTAGTCAGTCTTGTCTCCAACCATAACATGTCTTCTACTACAGAAGCACCATTCTCTATCCTCCTTCTCCAAATGTGATCCAACATTTTCTGCCTTGACACTGGAAGCAGGGAGCAGACACTCAGCTGTCACATTTGCAGCTGCTAAAATGGAGAGAAAATACCCAGGCAATTCTGGCTGATCCACTCATGTCTGAGAGTGATCAGCTGTCAGCAGTGACTGGCTGTCCATGTTGTCCTGTCCCATACATTCTCTGAAACCAGAGAGCTGCATGCACAAATGGACCTGGCCCACATCTTTAACAAATTTTTCCTTCTGCCTCCATCTTCTCTTGTAACAAACCATCTCCCTGGATGGGTCACACAACAGCAGTACTCCACTGCAGCAGCTGCTTAGGTACAACCCAGGTTTGACAGATACTACCACAGTGCTGCTTAGAAGAAAAAATGCCTTGTAAACTCCATTCTTGGATGATGAAATGTGTCACATGAATCATCCCCATCCCAGCCCAAGAGCACTATTAGTGTCAAGGGCAATTATAAAGAAGGTAAGGAGTGCAGAAGAGCACGTGCAGCCCACTCTAATTACTCCCATCACTAACAAGTCAATGAATCAAAGCATGAAAGTGAATGCGTGCAAAAATGTGTAAAGCTGAAGAAAGCATCCCCTAGTCCCTGACTGAGAGGGAGAATGCCTGTGTCAGCAAAACAAGGCTTCAAAAGCAGCATGAAAAGTTGAGTCTGAAGCTGTGCTGGCAACACTGTGCCCTTAGGTGACTTTGGATAATGTCAATGTTCATTCTACAAAATACGGATGGTGTCTCCTTTCCTGCACTGTTAATCATCTGGATTTGGTGTTTTTCCAAGTTTCCCTCGTAGGTGACCATCCTCTGCCCAGCACACAGAACTCCCACATTTAGGCAGGAATCCTCAAAACCTAAGTAACAGTCTGCACAAGCTGTGCTTGGCTGCATTTCATGCAGAGGCAGTGAGGCAAGAGGCTCTGTAGTGGGCTGAAGACTACTAGATGTCCTCTCTGGAATCAGAACAGCCCTGTAAGGAGATTGCAAGTGTCCTATTTAGTGCCCTTTCTCCAACACATTAGTGGTCCAGAATACTCCTCTTTGTATTCCTTTTTCTTGTCTCCACTTCAGAGGTCCTGTGATATTACAGCAAACTGGCAGAGAATGAGAGCATTCAGGCAGTTTTTAATTAAACCATGCAATGGTTTCCCTTCTTGTTCTGCCAGCCAGGGATTCTCGCCATCATGCTCTGTAAATACCCTCTGCTCTTCAGCAGGAGCATCAGCCTAGACCCTGACTCAGGTTCTCCATGTCTGGAAGGAAAGGACTCACTCATAACCTGATTCAGAGCCTCCTGATGCTCAGGAAAAGGACTCATTCCAGTCCTGATTCACGCTGTTGTGATCTGATTCAAACCCTCCTGGCCCAGCAGGGAAGTGGGACCAAGACTCAGATTTCCAGGTTCAGAGCAGGGTGACTCAGGACACACATGGACCACAGCTGGGACAACTTCTCCAAAAACACCTCTGCTCCTCTCCTACCTACTGGGGGACATGCTACTGCCTGGGCACTTGGGGTGAGCTGCTCCAAGATGCACTTTGGACCAGGTCAGTACAACAAAGCTGTATGTTCAGAGAAGAGTATGGCACCAGGACATTCAGGCTGAAGTTGTCCCCTGGGTAAATAGGTGCTAATCCACCTCTGTCAATCACTGCATTTTCAACCTGTCGCAAGAACCTGCCTGGCAGAGCCCCTCCTCCTGACACAGCGCCAGGTCTTGTTCTGCAGACGCTGTTGGACTGATGCCCTTTGCGTCCCGCCGTGAAGAATTCAATGAGCTTTTTCGGCTTCAGCAGCTCAGGGCTGCTGGGTTTTGTACCTCGTGCTTACACTTATGGGACCTGACAGTGGCTCTTTAATTCTTAATCCTTCTGAGAAGCAGACTGTGTGTTCCTTCCAACTTGGATCAGCCTGGACCTCATTAGCTCCTCTCACTCGGTTGTGCCCAGAGGAGGTGGCAGATGCACAGACCCAGGAAAATCACAGTCCGTCACTATGGTGTCCCTGCAATCCAGCCCTGTGAATTTTAAACTAAATTGGAACTGAACTCCTTGATAAAGCCCCTGAGGCTTTCCTGGTATTTCTGATTTCCCTTGATGTACTTTCCTTTTTTGCCTTCCATATTTCCACTTGTGTTCAGAACAAGGGGGTTAAGGTGGGCCACAGGATGCAAAGTGCTCATGTGGTCTGAGTAGTGGTGGGTGTTGACTGGCCCCACATCTTCAGGGCAGGTATGTGGGCATGTGTACATGGGGGAGGCTGGAAGTTTTAGAAAATCTTCACTGACATAATTGATGAGAAGTGAGAGGAGAAGTCAAAGGCTTTAAAGAATCCAGGGCACAATCCATAATGTTATCTGGTGAGTAGGAGATTTCTACTGGTGCTCTTGGTAAGTACCCTCCTGGCACGAGGCCTGAACAGGTCTGCTTTCAGGGGCCTCAGGACATCAACACATCCCATTGCATCCCAATGCTCTCTCCAGGAACAGAGATACACTGCCCATTGCTGTGTGCTTAGATGGGGTTGGACCAGACTTCCTTTGGTATCTTAGATGTGCAAACCACTCACAAAGAAGAGGAAAGAAAGAAAAAGGAAAAAAGAGAAGAGAAGAGAAGAGAAGAGAAGAGAAGAGAAGAGAAGAGAAGAGAAGAGAAGAGAAGAGAAGAGAAGAGAAGAGAAAAGAGAAGAACCCTCCCTGCAGAAGGATTTGTATCTCACAGCTAGTCTGCAGAAAAGATTAGCTGGGATGGAGGTGGACTGTGAACTTTGGCAGCAGATTTGTTGGGACCATCTTGGTACTAACAAGCACCATGGCTGCAGGCTGGGCTTGTGGAAGCTGTTAGGTACTCCAGAAGGACCAATACTGATAAAAATCAAACACACATAAAAATGTCACTAAACATAGCAACATTTGACCCCTCCTCACAGGCCTGGGGGTTAGGATCCAAAGAAGGAAACCAGGATGTCTCTAGCATCAGCTGCCTCTGGCTGTTAGCAGAGGGCTAGAGTGAATGACCCAGCTCTCTGGCTTGAAGCCTTTACACCACTGAGGGTCCAACCTCCTGCAAGGAGAACTGAGGCTTTGAAAGCCCAGTTCATAGCAGACCCCAAGATGCAGTGAGACCAGTAAGAACTTTTACCATGGAATTTTATACCAAGAAATGCAGTTTCCTTCTGCTCTTTAAGTTTTCTTCCACAGAGTAGTGTCTAGTTCAGAAAGGGAAAAAATGCCTGGCACGCCTGAGTGCTGCCTGAGCACTTAGAATGGAAAGAGGCAGAGCTTCTCCTGGGCACTGCAGCCCTGGGATTGTTTGCCTTACTAAAAAAAGTGATCCTAACTTGTTTTAACCCTGAGATCCCCATCATTTTCCACTGTGCACATCAGACCAGTGGCAGGGAGCTGAGGCTGAGGGCTCAGCATTGCAGACGGAAGCATCTCCAGCTCAAGAAAAGTCCATCTCTATCGGCAACAAAAAACAGGCAGGGCCCTTTGGCTAGGGAGAGCAGGAATATTTGGGTTGGCTTTCCAACTGGGCAAGCAAGGACCAAATGGACAGAGCCAGATACCAGCATCACTTCTGAAAAATCCACTTTTTAAAAATTGAGAAAAGTTTCATTGTTACTTGGTGGTTTTGTCTTGACCCTGTTATGTATAAGTGTGGCAGGGCCAGAGAGGACGAGCAAAGCTTTTTTAAGGACTTAAGCCTTCTCACTGGATCTCAGGGAAACTTTATTTCCCTCAAGTTGCTCATACTGTGGGACTTCAAAATGCACCAGAGTCTTGGCCACTAGGAACCAGCCTCCCAACAGTTAATGCAAAACACACTGTGGCACAGTTAAGTAATTCTTTGTCATGTGATGCAGCTGCAATTTGTCCTTCATTGTCACTAAAACCAAGAAAAGCTGGCAGTAAACTGTTCCAGGGCAGAGCTAAGTGACCAACAATCCTGCTACTATGTTGGCCCTGAATGTATTTTTTTCCACAGATTGATACAGGCTGAGGTATTTGCATTTGCTCGCTCACTCTCACATGATCAGCAGTGTTCCACTCCCCCAATTTTCATCGCAAGAGGTTCATTAGAAGATAAGTAATCTATGCAGCCACATTACCATTTTTTTCTCTGAAGAGCAGCATGTGCACTGCAACAAATCACTGGCACAGCCAAAATACAGAAATCCATCGCTCCAGGCAGCAGGAACAGCAGAGGTAACAGCCTGGCTTTGCAGTATCAGCTCTCCTTCCTGTCATATCCAGCACCTTGGGTGACCTTGCTGACATTTCAACCAACACACACCATTTATCTGAGCACTGTGTGAGCCAAATGTAATCCCACATATGATAAACTGAGCCTCAGCTGCCTGAGTGAGAGCTGTGTGTTTCCAGGTTTTCCTTTTTCTTGTAAAATATTTCCTGGCCCCTTTTTCAATAGGGGCAAAACTGGTAGGTTGGGTAGGACCGAGGTAAGTGCAGTCAATCTGAACACAGTCAAACAAATCACTGGTCATGTGGTTTATGCTGAATTAATAATCTGGGCCTCTATTCATTTCATGGTTGTAGCTCCACTGGTTTCACCACCCTCTGCCTGTTCATGTGAACTTTCTTTCTGGTCCACTCAAGACCACTTTGTTGAAAGGATGCAGCATCACACTTCTCCAACACCACTGCACCTGCCCCCTGCCCTATTCCCAACCTCATCCTGACCACAAGCCCGCCAATGCCAAGGATCTTTGCACACTGCAGAGGCCTGCTGGCATTCAAGTCACTCCCAGTATGTGGGCATTTTTTTAATTAAGAAATCAAAAGGAAATACAATCATCAGAGAAATTACGTTTTCATATTATCCTCTGCCCATCTTTGGAAGGTGAACGTACCAGAAAAATGCTGTTTGTGAAAAAAATAGCCCTTAGCTGAAAGTTCAGGCTCTTGTTCCTCAGTCAGAGAAATCCCAGCTTAGTTATTAAAGACACAATCATCTTTCTTTACTTCTGATTTTTTTTGTCCAGTACATGCACAAGCTCCCGGCCCCTGCTCTTATCTGACCTTTACTGAATGACCTTTCTTAGATCTGGCTGTTCTGTACCATGCTGCCAAACATCTCCTTTCTTCACCAGCTGCATGGGAGCTGATTTAATTGCTCTTAAAAAAAATCATCTTCCCCTGGACATTTCTTCTTATAATTACCCAAACCTTTGTTTCCCTTTCACTGCCTGATAAGTGCTATTTATATCCACAGCTGCTGAAGTATCTTCTTCCCAATAGCAGGTGAAGAAGATTCCTATCTTCTTCTATCACAGCACATGCTCTAAAAATCCTAATCTGTTTTCTGAAGTAATTTGATGCTACCTGTCTTTTGCCTTCTGGAAACTGCCTCTCTGTATTTTGGTGGCACATACAAAATGACAAGAATGTCCCTGGGAGGGGGGAAAAGCAATGAAAATTAAAGGAAAGCACAAGAACAATACAGCTAAGCTGACTGCAGAGCTGAAAATGGTGGTCCCACCTTCCCTCACCTACAATGAAGCACTGGAGTTTCTCCAAGTACGTGGAGGAACCAAACAGGTATCCTCCTTTCCCTTGTGGGATTAGTTTGTCAGGTTGTCTATCTCCTTAAACGTCCTCACTCTACAGCACAAGAAGAAAAGTGGAAGCAGCAAGGGGAGAAGATGGTGGAAGAAAACAGCTATCCCATACATCCCTAGAAGTGTGCTTGGGTTTGGAGATCTTTATCCTGGGGTATTTCTTCTGAGTAATAAATCTGCCCCAAGCTTAGAGGAGACATGTGGAACCATACACCAGTGATTAAAGTCCATCCTAGACAAATGGAGAACAACACTGTGGAACCGGCTGCGAAGGGAGCCATACATGAGGTCAGTTGCTCCTGGCCTTGTAGCCTGTGCTGCAAACCTTATGCAATGCTGCAAACCACACTCAGACTATGCTGCAAGCCTCACCCAGACCCATTCCACACAGCTACACCCAGGCAAACATTCCCAGGGTCAGCAACACCTGGGCTGCAAAGCCCAGAGTCAGATTTTCAGCTGTGATATCAAGAAAAACTTCATTACACCTGGAGATGTTGAGCTCTGCCATTTGTTTGTCCTACCACAGAGCAAAATTCACATCTGAACTCAAACAGGCTTGGATCCCTTTTGTGTCTGTCAGTCTTCAAAGCAATTGTGGTTAAAATTGAAGCTGGTGTTAAAACTGACCCTCATATTAGCAATTTCACTGTAATTATGGAGAACCTTTTCCATTTAACCCTGAACAACAGCGCCTTCAGGCTCTGCTGCATGACCAGTGATTAAAATTAAAAAGTCCATCCTAGACAAATGAAGAACAATGCTACAGAACTGGCTGAGAAAGGAGCTCAAGTACAGCACTTTGTAGCTTAAGGGCTGGTTTCTGCCACATGTGAATTTGAAGACCAAAGCACAGAGACTCTGGTAAGAGCACGGAACCTACCCACTGCAGCTGTGTGCCACGCAGCACAACTGATACAGGCTTAGTCCCATCAGTACCTTGATATCCAAGGGAGCCACTGCAGGATTCATCCTTCAAAATCTATGCAAATTGCCAGGGCATACGAAAGGGTGAACCAAACTGCAGCGATCAGACTTCAGCCTTTAAAAGTTTTGCAATTGCTCCTTGTACCAAAGGAGGAATGAGCCCACTATGGGTCTGTTTGGAGAGAGGTCAGCAAGCTGCACCCCAGCAAACTGCTGATGGTCTCTGCTGGCTCCAGCTTTATCAGGTGCACTGCAGGCACCATTGTGCTACACAAATTAATTTTAATTCAAGTCCTGGCTCCTTCTGCTCAAGTTCAATGTCCTGGCCTCTCATGTGAGACTGACAAGATGTATTGCAGTTCTGGGAGCTCTCTTAACTCTCCAATGCCAAATACTTTAAAGGGGTGTTGCTGGTAAAGGGATGCTCTGAGTTATTTGCACAAGAGGCAGCTGGATTGAGCCACATCCATGGAGACAACTCCCCAAATAAACATAAAAAGTGCAAAACTTGGAATGATGCATCACATGAAAACAAAAAGCAGGCACTGCTGTGATTCCCGAGCTCCATGGCATAAAGAGAGGCAGTAAGTCCATATTAAAACAGTTACAAGGTTATCCAGAGAGGGGAAAAGGTAGGGAGTCAAAACAGAGTCATGAGAAAAAGAGAAGAGTGTTCCTGTTAGAAATGAAGAAAAAGTCTTCAGAGTGAGACGAGCCACTGGGAGCAGACCAACCCCTGGAAGGGATCTGAAACAGCACAGTGAGAGCGTTGCTACACTACAGTATGACCACATGTGTCTGGGCTCTGAGGGCAAAAAGGCCCAGTTTTTGCAAACACCTCTGCCAGGACACATTTATTGTGGTTTCTACCTACTGTGCCAGGCCAGCATGCCAGTCCCTGTGTGTCACTGAGAGCAGACAGTCACTGTGAAACACTGTGTCCTGGGAATGCTGTACACATGTGTGCACTGGGGATGAGGAAATGTCTAGTGATACATTATGTGTCACTGGAACCTAATAACCTCTACCCACAAAAGTCACTCTGATTTTGGACCTCTCTGCCTTGGGGAGCCAAGTCTAGCACACATGAAAATGTCTGGAGAAACTGCCAGGTAAAAAACAGAGTCCTGGTCTCAGGCTTGTGTTGGTCTCCTGGGAACAGAGGGGCCTGGATCCAGCAGCCACATCCCTCAGTAAGCACCATGCTGGCCAGCAGGAGGGACGGCCCTTCCTCTGCAACAGGGACACAGCAGCAAAGGCCCCTCCACGCCACAGGCTGACAAGGGCAAGGGCGAGCAAACACCCTTTGCCTTCCTCAGGATCTGTTGCCTCCCTCGGTGCACTCAGGGCCATTATCCATGAGTACTTTGTAAACAGAGGTGTGTTTGCTGCAGCGTGTTCCTGACTGGGCCGGTTGGAGCTGCCTTGGCAGGGCAGAGACTGGAGTGGAGCATCCGCCCTTCATGTGCTGCAAGACAGGTGCTGGTGGCACGGCGCCAGTGACAGCCATGCCACGGCCTTGGAGGCTCTTTGCTGTTCTCAGAAAAGGTCCACATTCCCCAGGGGCATTGCAAGGGATCCCTGTCTGTCCCTGAAGCCCCCATGCACGTCCACGTTTATCTGTGGGCGCAGAGGGACTCCCACCACAAGGTGCTCTGAGCTCCCCTGGGCAAGGGCTGGCCCCCACCCACCACATGCATCCCCTTCCTGCTCAAAGTATCCCCCCAGTTCTCACCAAAATAACCTGACCTCATTCCCAGTGGCATCCCCAAAGGTGGCACGCATGGTGGAGACCTCTGGCTGCGCCCAGCCCTCACGGATTGCCTCCCCCCTGCAACAGCCCAGTGCTGGGTACGAGAAATCCCATCTGCCCCGTCACTTCCCAGGACAGATTTGCATATTGGGTCAGGCAAGTGTTTCTAGCCACTTGATTTCCAGGGGATAATATTATTCATGAAGCTATTTGCAGTCCCCAAATCCTTGGTTGCTGTTTGTTTCTTTCTTTCTCACTCCCTCTTCCCTGCTTTTTACTCCCCCCTTGGCTGTTGGTCTGTTAAAAAAAAAGTTTCCCTTGGCTGCACTTTGAGTAGGACATTTCAAAGTCAGGCTGAGATGGGTATTAAATGAGGATAGATGCCAGGTTCCTTTTCACTACATCCCAAACTACTAGAATAGCACCGAAAGCTGTAAATTAGGTCAGCTTTGCACAACAGCTTCCCGAGCCTTTTCTGGGAGCGACGCTGCACAGCCTTCGGGTGACTATTGCTTTAAGCAGATCTGGTGCAGCTTGTCTTGGGGGACTGGTGTGATGCAGTGACAGCTCTCCCAGGGCTGCCCCCTCCTCTATATAGACACAATTTGGGACCCAGATCTGCCCCTCTGAGAGTGCATAGTCAAGGGGAGGCACAGGAACCCCACAGCACCCCAAGGCTGGGACCTGATAGTGATGATGAATATGGGGCAGGGTCCCAGCCCACAGAGGGAACAGGCTGTGTGTAGGCAAGATGGGCAGCAGCAGCTCCTGGATGAACAGCAACAGGCTGAGCAGCAATGCTGAGCTCTGAGATTGACTGGGGGAGCTCCCTCTCAAGTCCTGTGTGGCTTCCAGCACATCACTAAAAAGGCTCAAAAACTTCTTTTTGGATGTAAAAAATTTCTTTCTGCATACAGCCAGTAAACCAGGAGGATTGCTGCTGCTAAGGTGATGCACCCTGCACCTCTGGACAGGGGGACTGAGAGGCAGCCATCTGCATGAGCTCTCTTTCGCCAGATAAACCACTGCCACCTTGGTACACCATTCACAAGGTGAAGCCAGTTCCCTGCTCCCTGTGGTGGATGATTAGCTCCCATATTTTGAAACCCTGAAAGCAAGCAAGTGGGAATGTGGCAAGGGATATTTTGAGAGAGATTCCTGTGGAAGAGAATTTATGGTCTCATATGATTTTTCTGACTTTGCAGAGCACTTGCTCAGCAACACTGAGAAAACAGAGCAAAAATATGTACTCCTTCCCCAGAACACTCACCTGGCTCCCTGCAACCCACAGCTCAGGGACGTTCTCATTTAGGGGTCATCTCTGTGTGTTCAGTAGCCCTGGGCATATTTGCTTTCAGTGAGTATGTCTAATTGCTTCTTGAGCCTGTGTAACCTTGGGGTGACATGTCCCACCCTTCACATTTGTGTTTGGGCAATGTACAGGCTGTCTCCTCTCTGCTCTCTTGGATTTCGGAGTCCTGCCCCATCCCACGTGGCACCCTCAGCACCGGCTCTCTGCCTGGGACAGGACCCTGTCTGGGCCAGGGACAGGTATGCTAGGAGGAGAGCAGGAAAGAGGAATGGGTCCAAGTCCTCAGCCATTAATGGAAACACAGGAGCATGAGGAATGTAATTAGTGTCTTGGCATAGTGCTTGGGAAAGCCAGAGCAGCACGTCAGAGAGGGGAGGAGAAAGGGATCAGGCGATAAGCCAGGGAGCAGAGATCACAAAAACAAAAAGCAAAGCAGAGGGCCAGCAGTGTGAGGCCCTTGAAGGCTTGGGCAGCTCCACCGTGCCTCTTCTGGTGGCTTCAGGGACCTGTGGGGCCTCTGGGGATGTAGGAGACAAAGCCTATGGTGTGAAAGGATTCTTCAAGGACCTGCAATCCTTTCCAAACCCCTTGTACCCTGAATGCCACTTCCGTGGTTTCCATGGAAATGTCATCAGCGGGAGAGCAAGCAGAGGTCCCCGTGTCCTGGGTGGGAAGGGCAGGACCAGCAAGAGCAGTCTCAGTCTCTTGCACCTGTTACAAGTCTAAACAAGTACACAGATACAGATTAGATAGGAAAATCTTCTCACTGCCCTGACACTTGCAGGAAGCACTGTGGAGGTTCACACATGGTATCCCCTTGAGACCTGTGCATGCCGGAAAATGGCAAGAAGAGATGGAGAGGGGAATGGAGAGCTCCTAACTACCTCCAGCTGAGCTTGCCAGTGGAAACATGGTCCAAAAAAATGAGAAAACAACCACTTTCTACCCTAAGTCGCAGCAGCAGACCTTCAGCAAAGCTTTGAGTTGGTTTAAATAGGAGGAGTGATCTGCAGCTCAGCTTGCCAGGGCCAGCTGTCCCTGCTCCCTCCCAAACAGTGGCCTGTCATCCCACAGCACAGCCACTGCCTCCCGGGACGAGCATGGGGTGGTGGGGTGACAGTCTGCAAACAGGGAGGAGAAAAGGCTTTGACTCCACTGCTGAGTGTTTATTTGCAAGATGCTGTTGTGTTTGGATAGAGTTCCAGGCAGGATGTGTCTGCAGTAAACACAGGAAAAGGGCTGACGCTGGAGTCAAGTGGAAAGGCTGGCAATAGTCTCAAGTTTAATTAAAACGGCCCCTCTTGGGGTAGCATGTGATTCCCGAATGATGGCTGATAAAGGCAGGCCAGCTGCCGAGGGCTCCCTTCTCAGGGTGCTCAGGAGGTGCCTTGGCCTTTTGAGTATTCTTTCTAGGAATGGCCCAAGAAGACACCAGATATATCTGGGAAAATACACGCAGGGGTTTGAACATTGAAACATCAGAGAATTTTCTTCAACCTCAAAACCAAATGTGTGTCTGAGACAGAAACAAAGCCTACGATGTGCAGAGAGAGTTATGCACAAGCCTCTCTCCATTGCAATCATTCTTCCCGGACAGGGAGTAAAAGGCATGTTAAAGAAGCTCCAGGCTGCTACGTCAGGCCCTGTAATGTCACAGTTTCCATGCTCAAAATGGCTGAAGGACGGTGGATGGATTTTCCATAGAGCACTGCCCCCTGCTGTGGGCTCACCATTCCCACACATTTCACTCCTCACAAAACCTTCTTGTAGAAAAAAACCCGCAAAATCATGGTGGCCTCACAAAATTCTGGGCCATTTGCTGCCTATGTGCCTGCTCGATGTCCTGAGGGTCTACCGCAGACCAGAGGCTTCCTCAAAATGTGAGGAAGAAGTAATTCCAACAGAATTACTCAAAGTGTTCATTAACAATTTGGATGCAGGACTGGAAGGAGTGCTAAATAAGTTTGCCAACACTAAACTGGGAGGAGCCATTGACTCCCTCGAGGGGAGAGAGGCCCTGCAGAGAGACCTCAACAAGTTAGAGATGGGCAATCACCAACTGCATGAACTTTAACAAGGGCAAGTGCTGGATTCTGCACCTGAGGCAGGGCAACCCTGGCTGTGTGTGTGGACTGGGGCATGAGAGGCCAGAGACCAGCGCTGTGGAAAGGGACCTGGGGGTCCTGGTTGATGGCAAGTTGAACATGAGTCAGCAGTGCCCTGGTGGCCAGGAGGGCCAACCCCGTTCTGGGGGCATCAGGCACAGCATCACCAGCTGGGCAAGGGGGGATTGTCCCGCTCTGCTCTGCACTGGGGTGGCCTCACCTTGAGTGCTGGGGGCAGTTTTGGGTGCCACAATATAATATATCTTTATGTTTTAAGACATAAAGCTGTTACAGAGCTTCCAAAGGAGGCCATGAGGATGGTGAAGGGTCTGGAGGGGAATCTGTATGAGGAGTAGCTGAGGTCAAGCTGAGGTCACTTGGTATGTTCAGCCTGAAGAAGAGGGGAGAACTCATTGTGGCCTTCAACATCCTCACAAGGGGCAGAAGAGGTATTGATCTCTTCAGTGACAGGACCCAAGGAAACAGCATGAAGCTGAGTCAGGTGGGTTTCTGCTTGGTATCAGGAAAAGGTTGTTCATGCAAAGGGTGGTTGGGCCCTGGAATAAACCCNTTGGTATGTTCAGCCTGAAGAAGAGGAGAGAACTCATTGTGGCCTTCAACATCCTCACAAGGGGCAGAAGAGGTATTGATCTCTTCAGTGACAGGACCCAAGGAAACAGCATGAAGCTGAGTCAGGTGGGTTTCTGCTTGGTATCAGGAAAAGGTTGTTCATGCAAAGGGTGGTTGGGCCCTGGAATAAACCCCCAGGGAAGTGGTCACAGCACCAACCCTGTCAGAGTTCAAGAAGCATTTGGACAATGCTCTCAGGCACACTGTGAGATTCTTGGGGTGTCCTGCTCAGGGGCAGGAGCTGGACTCGATGATCCTGAAGGGCCCCTTCCAATTCAGCATAGTCTGCAAAAACAAAAGGAGGAACGAGGGGCAAGGAATTCAGTCAAAGTATCCCTTTACCTCCACAAAATCCCCAACTGATGCCTGAGATCTGGGGGCATCTGGGTGTGCAGCAGCTGCAGCCCAGGCCCTTGACACCAGGACTTACCCCGCAGCGAGGCACATGGCGTGTCTAACACAGCCGGTGGCGACAGATGGGACCAGTTGAGCCCAGCTGCAGAAACCCTGGGGCAAGCCCACATGTATGTGAAGGGCTTGATTTTACTGCTCAGCAGGGATGGAGAAAATGCACACCTCTAAAGCATCACTCGCCCTAGTGGCAGTGAGGTGCTGGCACCAAGCTGAACCCTCAGCTACTGTGCTCGGGGAGTTACAGCCCTGCACAGCAGAGGCCTGGGGATGTTCAGGCTGCTCACACGGAGCCATTCTGTAGGAGCTGTGTCCAACAAAACCCTGCCGTCATCAAAACTCTCCCAACCAGTCAAGAATGGGAATGCCCCCCAGTGACATTATATTTGCAGCCACCAAACCTCTCGCTGGCGCAGAGCACGTCCCGTTGGAACAACAATGTGATTTTCACACTACGATTCTTTTCTCAGCATTTGCAGGACTAATGTGTAAAGCGCAGGGTAAGAGTGGTAACTCAAAAGTCTGATTTCTGGTAACTTGATCTGCTGTTGAGTGAGTGGTCTGCCTGCAGCTGTGCTGCTGAACAGCCTTTTTATGGTGGATAATATGTTTCAAAGGTGCCCTCACGTCCCATGGAGGTGATGCTGGTCTTCTCATTTCTGGTAGATGAGCGTGATAGCTAAAGACCCAGCCTTTCACCTGCTGAAGTCCATCACAGCTTTGCCCTTGTCTTCAGGAGAAGCTGGTAGCAACTTTCAGTTGAAGAAGGAATAGAAAAGGTAGAGGAATGAAATAAAGTCCTGTTAGAATCCAAGCTGCAGGAGGAAAAGCTGGTCTTTTTATAAAGAGGACACAGAGAGCACAGGAAATTTTGGAAACCACATGGATTTTAGATTAAATGAGCTTAGTGTGCATTTACTCTGAATAAACAATGAAATATCTTGTCAAAAGTCTACCCTACAGTAGGTTGTAAAGTATTACATGGTAGATTATAAAATGACTAGTGGGAGAATACCTTGATTGGCAGATAAGAAGAGGTGGCTGCTGTAGTGAGATTCACAGAACGAAGCCCCAGGCACTGCTACCTACAAAGAGCAGTTCCACCCACACCACAAAGTCATGGCTGCAAGCAAAGGAAAGGGAGAGGAGAGTTTCTTACATGGCTGTAATTTGGACCTTGGGGAAGCAGAAATGGAAATGGCTCTGAGAGAGAATTTTTTTAGCCAGGAAGAACACTTTTTTGGTTGACATTCATACTTGGAAAACCTGTTGGTGTTGGTGAACTGCCAAACACTCTGAGAACGATTGCATCATTCCTTGTTGGCTTGGGAGACACAAGGTTTGATTCTGCAACCTGGCTTCTTACTCCTTACGTCAGCAACTCCCAGCAAAAGGTAGAATATTTATCTTTGTAGTGACATCTGTGGCTGAGCTAGGAACTGAAATAGCAGATACTGAGTAACTGCTCTGCTGGCCTGGAAAAGTCACCAAGGTGGTGCAGTGCAAGCTGTATTTCTGCATTTTCATCCACTTTGCAGGCTGTCTGAGACAGCCAAAAGAAAAGGTTTGGGACTTTTTTTTACCTCTTCCACATCCGTTTGTTTTCCTGATGTGGCTCAATGTTGTCATTAAATTAAATGTATCCAGGTTATAGGAGAGTGAATTTATGCAGGGATTAAAATAGGCTAAAATGCCATTGAATAATTCCTTAGCTTGCTACTGAATGAATGCTCAGTGCTGACCTGCACAAGTATTTCTGCCCAGGAACAAAAACAGGTCTAAAAGACAGAACTGAGAAGACAGCTGGCAGGATGAAATGAAGAAAGAGAATGTCAGCTGCCTCTCTGGGGACCAGGCCTCTTTGAAATGAGCCCTGCCAGACAAAATAGAAGTCTTGTTGCTGGGCTCTAGCAAAATGCTAGCAAAGGCCAGATCCTGTAAGCCTCAAGGCTGGGGTATATCCTTGTAAGATAAAAGTGGTAGGAGTGGGTGGAATGTGAATGCTCCAACTCAGTGTTAATGCTCATGTCTCACTGGTCTCTGCTCCTCAGCACACCCAAGAGAAAAGAAATGAGTTTGCCACAGCCCTAGGACTGGCACCCATCCATGCTGAGGGCAATCCCTGGTGTCTCCCTTGTGCCAACCCCTTGCAAAGGACCAGGGGCAAGGAACTGTGCCCAGTGCATCAGGAAGATGGACCAGGAGACCCAAAATGGGTCTTCTCCCCACAGTGCCATGATGATCTCTCTGAAGCTGAAATAGGGTTTCTCACTAAGAAGTTCTCCATCAGCTGTGTAGGCAGACTTCACGTGAGCTGAAGAGGTTATTGAAATGTCACCACAGAAGAGAAAGGTTTTTCCTTTATCATACTGGTATGACTGAAATCTCAAAGCCAGAAGGGGTTTGGACAGAAGGAAGGATTGTAACCCACCTCTGGCCATAATTATTTCAACACAGCTGTTCAGACAGGGCATGGGCACTCTTTGTCCTGCCATAATTATTTTTGCAAGGTGGGGTTTTTTTTTAATTGATGTATCCTGGAAACAAGCTATAGAGGAAGTTCACTGTTACAGGATTCATGCTGCTAGCCATATGGGTCCATACTGTGTCTGCTACATGGGACAGATTAATAATAAACCTGTACTTACTTCTGTATGGATAAGAATAAATATTCATCCCACTAGCTGGTAAATCCCATTTCAACTACTGTATATAGTTATATGACTAATTCCCGTAGTGCATAAATTGTTCTGGTATAACAAGTACGTGTATGTTAGACAAGAAGAGCCATTTATCTACATGAGTAGCTATCCCAATGCAGATGTATTTATACCAGCACATCTGCAAGACAGCAGATCTACCCCACTCAAAAGGACTTTTGCCATGTTAACTGTGTGCACAGCTCAGCATGAGGGCACCTTCCAGTCAGCAGAGGCTGTCAGAGAAAATACAGTCTGCTATAATACGTGCTCCTCTGCAAGACACGGTGAGTCCCTTTCTTCCAACAACACAGGGAGGTGAACAGCAAGTAGAGCCAATGTTGGAAAAAAAAGTAAAACAGATGACTCTGACATCAAGAGAGCTTCAAAGAAATCGTGTCTTTCCTCCAGTGGGGAAAGTAGAGTTGTTTACTCCTCTTTTGGTCCAACAGCAGCGAGTGTAATTAAAGGCATGGCCTGATTTGTTTGACTCACTGACAACCTGAACAGCCACCTCATGTTTTGTTAGACCACAGCAGAAGCCAGCCCATTTTGCAGGCCGAGGTTTAATGGATGAACAGCCCCCATTCTAAGGATCTTCTCTTTTCCCCTGAGCCACCAGGTTCTTTCAGCATTTTGACACTTCTGTAAAGATTTTTCCCCCCGTGGGCTTTCCATATTGCTATTTTTGGGAGATTTCAGACTTGCAGCACAACCTTCGCCTGTTCAGCTTCTCT
This sequence comes from Machaerirhynchus nigripectus, assembly GCA_013397975.1. Taxonomy (NCBI): domain Eukaryota; kingdom Metazoa; phylum Chordata; class Aves; order Passeriformes; family Dicruridae; genus Machaerirhynchus; species Machaerirhynchus nigripectus. The sequence goes on from VZRQ01009889.1 coordinate 1,186,530, forward strand.
CTAAGTGTAATAAAGCCTGCACCCCTAATCATCTCAGTGTTTGGTATTAAATTATCCATCAGAGCTCCTTTGGTAGCAGAGGGAGTTGATTGTACTGTCTTTACAGAGGATAAAAATAGCAACCATCGCAGGCAAGGGCAGTGGGGAGGGCTGAGGCGAATGGAGGCAGCACTTCTTCTTTGACTGAAGTTGGTGACTTCACCTGCAGACAGCAGGGATTGGTAAAAACGGACCTAGTTTCTGTAATAGATTGAAATATTAACAGTGGTGTCTGAATTCATGCTGATGGCTTTGATCTGTTAGGCAGGGAACAAGGCACTGGATACTGAAAATTTCCCTGCATTACCCTGAAAACTCCCAGTCACCAGCTCAAAAACCCTGCCTGCTTCTTCAGCTGGCTCCAGAAGACAACCCTGCTTCCCTTTCCAGTGTCAGCACTATGCAAAGCTTGCACACCCCAGCCTTTCAGGAGGCATGATGAGCTCCTGGGCTCTGACGGGGGAAGGCTGCTCCTTGGAATTTCTGCAGCTGTTAAATAAGTGGGGCACCCTCCTGCACTGCTCTGATGAGCCCCTAGCCCCTGCCTACCCCCTTCCAGCTGCTCCTCTCCTAATCCAGGCTCCGACATCCCTTCTCCACCACGCCCATTGGTATCATCGATGCACTGTGGCAGCTCTCTCTCCAGACCTCGCTGACAAACTCACTGGTGCCTGTAGCCCAGAGGCAGGGTTGACATGCAGAGGCAGGAGTCATTTGCTGATGGCGTGTCCTGAAGTGGGGAGGAGGTGGGATTTGCCTCCTGAAGCGGGGAGGGCGTGGGATTTGCCTCCTGAAGAGGGGAGGAGGTGGGATTTGCCTCCTTTGGCCCACGCACTGGAGAGCCCGCAGCCGCCAGAATGTCATGTGCCGCTTTCCCTGCTCCCTGAATGGGCTGGCCTAGGAGAGCACAGCCATCTGGCAGCTCCAATGTGTGAATGATGCTGCTAAAAAAACCAGGATTTCACATTCAGATCCCTTTTTTTTTGCAGAAGTGCCAATCAAGCGTGTGCTACTTGGACTGGGAAAATGGTTTAAGAAGTTTGCCAGGATTAATGGAGCTTCGTATCAGTTGAGTGGAAAGAAAATCAATAGGAGCACATTTCCCTGCAAGTCCAGGTAATTTTGGTCCATAATTCAGTTATTCTGGGGCTAAAGTGTAGAAAGACCCCAACTATCAGGAGTATTTCAGGAGACAGCAGAAGAATACAGTGCACCTAACTGCAGATGAAAGTACACCTTTGGGTAGCGAGTTTATATCGTTTGTCTAGAGAAAGAGATGTGCTCTGGTAGCAGACAAGAATCAGTTCTCCTTTTCACTAGGGTGAGGTACTGGTGGCATAAATTTCAGGGATCTGAAACTACATCCTATGGTAAAATGAGAGAAAAAAAGAAAAGAAAAAGAGGTAGTGAATCATTTACTGTTTCCTATCACTTTTTAGGGCACTGCCAGAACTTACACACCCTCTCAGATACACACCTGTTCATCAGGACCTCACGAGGGACATACCATTTATTGATCTGTGATCACCTTTTTGCAATATTAAGCTTTTATTAACTAATAACTGGATGACTGTGTCTCAGAAAAGTCTCTGATGCTCTAATATTTCAGCACTGCACATACAGCCAAGGGCAATCCTTGTCCAAAAAGCAGTGAGCCCATCCACACCGCATGTGCTTTCTGGGTGCACCTGTGCTCTACTGGCTCAAGCAACCTCTGAGAGCACCTCTCATATTTTCACATGCAAAAAGCTGTGGATACCACTGGAAATGAGACATGGTACTAAATTCCCAAGAACTTGATTGGGAGGCACAGTGCCAAGCCACCAGTGTCAGTGCTTCAGGCCAGCTCCTGAGGCTATGAGTCACGTGAAGAGAGCTCAGTGGTCCTGCGTGGGTGCAGAGGAACACAACACGTGCAGACATCTGCAGTCTCAGATGGGACCCAAACAAGGAAAATCTCCCGAGTCTCCCATCCTTCCAGCTACTCAGATGTTTCCAGCATGAGTGCTGAATGCAGAAGACCCTGGGGTGGGGGGAGTGAGTGGCCACGCTTAGGCTGTATTTGGTGCACACTAACTGTGAGAATCTGCGTTTGTGTTTGTGTGGCTAACCACAAGTTATGTATTCAGCCTAAGCAAAGTTTTTAACTGATGGAGACACTCAGGCACAGAGGAGAAACAGTCCAAGATGATCCTGCCTTGCTAAAACTTACATCTGCAACTTATAAAGCAAATTGCCATGGTAAACAGCGATCAGTGAGGCTGAATCATCTCCCCATCCTCTGCACATTTTCACTTTGACATTTGTTGTCCTTCTTCTTCTGTTTAATGAGCGAGTGAAAGATATTTGAAACTCAAGTCAGGGTGTCCTAGCAATTGAAAAAGTATTCTAAAGAAAAGAAATACATTTAAAAACCTTCTACCTTTAAAAACCATTAAAAAAGCTTCTCAGTGTAAAGACAGTAAGTACAATGATTCACCTGTGTTATTATGAATTTTATTCTGGTCTGCAGAAAGTAAGAAATAATAAATCTGAAGATCCAAAGCAATTAATACACTGTTTTCTCTCTGCCCTTCCTTGCCATTAACTCCATTAAATTTTACTTGGGTAAATTAAGCTTTGATACTTCAGCTTTACATATTATACATAAGACATATGCATTGAGATACAAATAGATATAATCTCAATATCTTTATATATATATATAAATTCTGATATAAATAATGTATAAGTATATAAAATAATAATAAATATAATATTAATATATGTAAATGCTGAGATATATTATTTAGGAGAAAACTGAAGTTTCATGGCACCTGTAAAAAAGATGAGCATTTCATACAGATGAGTTTTGTGAAGATAGCAATGTGATGACTGGTCTCTGGGTTACTAACACTCCATTAGCTCTTTTCCAACCTATTACTCATGTCAGGAAAAATGTGTCTTTCTGAATAATCTTCATTTGAGTGCCATGTCACCCAGATCTTCATGAGGCAAATATCAAATGCAAGGAGCAACAGCCACTGGATAAGAGACTTTATATTCTCTGTGAATGTCCCAGTGGTGTGCAGACAATAGCTTTCCTTTTTTAAATGGTAATAAATTGTTGCAGATTCGGGGCCAAAGTTACTGCTATTGCAAACTAAGCAACTCTTCACTGAGTTGAATGACTTGCAATAAAATATGGCAGGACCCAATCAGACCTAAATCCAGCCTGGAAAATATGGAACAGTCAACGCAGCTTTTTGCACACTTGGTGATTGGGGTGGTCGGAGCAATGGCTTGTTCTGCAGAGAGGAGCTGAGGCATGATGCACAGAGCCGTAGGCTCCATTATTTATGAATCCTTTGGAGATTGGTGGGGATCCTTGTCAGAACCCAAGAATGTGTTGAAAACATGAAAAAGGATCTCATTATACAAATAAGGAGCTCTGCTTGTTACCCTGTACCAAGAGGACCTCGCCTGTGAAAGCATCTAATATGCTTTCCCTGCCTCCACGAGGTGATGGTCATAGAGCATAGCACTGACACTGAACCAGGGGACTAATGCCACCTATGGAATTACCTGTTCCAGTGTGCAGTGCAGATGCATGGACTGATTCCATTGCTGTGCAGCCCTGCCACGCCTGGCCTGAATGAGAGCAAGCACAGCAAGGGCAGGGGAGCCTGTAGGACAGAAATGCCATCCTTGTGACAGCTGTCTGTGGCAAGCAAGAGAGCTGCACAGCCAGATGTGTCAACTCAAGGGAAACAAAGGTGAAGCAGGCAAGCAGGAGGGGAGGAGGGATGTGCAGGGCATGATCTGAATCAGCTATCACTGCTACTAAAGTGCAAATTTAAACAACAGGTGGATATACATATTTATAGACAGAGTGCATAGCTGGTAACTGCCTGGATTTGGCTGCTTCATCTCTGTACAGGAAGCAGAAGATGAGCCTGGACGATTACACCTTGAAGGGAGCCCTCCAGGTAAGACTTTTAAGTTATTTACTACTTAATTCCAGTCACAACCAGCATCCAGTTGCCTGAAACTCCAGAGGGACATCAAACTCCTCCTGACACATCCTCATCTTGCCCAAAGCTTCAGTGGTTGCCATGTCTTGTACTCCCAGTAGAATCTCCTCGCCCAGAAGCACCCGCTGCCTCGTGAGGGACAGGAGTTGCCAACAGCAGTACTTGAAGCTACACATTTTCCATGAGCAATTTGGTTCCTCATACTCAGAATGCCCTTTTATTTACAAGGGGAAGAAGAAAGAGCATTTGCTCCCCAGCCCAGGGAAATGCTGCAGTCAGGTCATACATCACTGTGTAAGAAAGTCAAATAATTATTCCCCTGACAGAGGTGTGACACTCTTTGCAGAGATGCTCTACACTTAGTTATTATGCCTGAGGCATCACACTTTTCCAGGGATAACATATGAAAGTGTATTTATCCCAGGGCCTGTAGGGCTCCATGTTATTCTTCATAACTCACAGGTATAAAATTTATCCTTGTGACCTCATGACATTTTAAGCCAACACAAAATCAATAAAGCACATTGAATCATCAGCCAGCTTAAAAAACTAACCCAGCTGCAAGCATTATTGTAACAGCGACAGATGAGCATTACTATTAAACAGTCAGAAGTGTCATTTGTCCCCAGCCTCCTCCACTGCTTTGGTCTTTGGGGTATTTCAGAGCAATTCCTTTCCATCGTGTCATTTAAGCGGCAAAGGGGAATCTTTTATAAGCTGAGAAAGGGCTGCGGTAGCAGCTGACATGATTTATGTTTAATAAAGGCCCTTTAGCGCCAGGAAAGAGGGGCCCTGCCAAATCTCAGGCGTCTCTCGAGCCGCTGCTATTGTCCCTGGGGCAGGAGCACTTTTTAGGTTCCCTCTCCATCCCTGTGAACAAAAGGACAGCTGTACGCTTGGCTGGCTCGGGACGGGGCTCTTTGTGCGCGATTAGTACCCCGCGCACATCATTCATGGCTCTTGAATAAAGATGACCTCTCGCAGGACGGGATGAGGGGAAAAAAGCTTCTTTATTCAGCAGGGCTTGGATTAGCATAAGGACAAGGAAACCGTTCCTTGGAAGTCACAGGATGAGCTAGATAAATAAACAAGCAAACCACAGGTTCCCTGCAAATAGTCGGTGTTGAAGAGTCGGGCCCGGGAAGTGTAAAACCCAAGGGAAGCTGTCCTCACCCGCAGTGGCTCACGCGTGTGCCACCCCTCGCTCCGGGCGCCGCATGGCCCGGCTGTTCACCTGCAGCTGGGGAAACAGCTTTGCCACGGAGGTTGTGGCCCTAAAGGAGCACAAATGAAGCGCGCAACCTGGCCAACGTGAGCTGATTTCCACCACCTTGATCCTTCCACCTCCCTCGGCCCGAGGGAGGCGGCGATGCCTCGGCCGGTGGCTCTTGGCGTGGCAATAATATTTGCCTTTATTTTCCCGTCCTGTGTGCAGCCTGGCGGGTCAGGCAGCGAGCTGTGCGAGCAGACAATGACAGACCGAATTTTTTCACATGCTGGGTTTCCCGGCCGATGAAAGGCAATTCAGCGGCTTATCACCATGTATGCTGCTGCAATTAAGAGCCCTGAGAGCAGTGGCAAATGAAGTTCTCCTCCCCCAGCCCCCTCCGCCTCCATCCCTCCCCCCCTGCCCATAGGAACAGGCTGTCTCTCGCCACCCACCACACCAGCACAATTGCAGCCCTTATACTCCGAGCTGAGCTCCACCGAACACTCTGTGACCCAGTAGCCAGGGGCATGGCAATAAGCACCAGGGTGCCCTCCAGACCCAGCCTTCACTTCAGATTAGTTTTCAGCTCAAGTCCTGCTGTGCCAACTGTAATGGCCCTTAGAAACATGAATTTCTCTCCTGGAAGTCTTAGCAACAGCAGAGTTAGCTTGGACTAAAAATTAGGTAAAGGCAGAAGACAAGAAGTGAAACAGAGTTTAAAATTAAATTAAATTCCAAAACTGTTTTTAAAGCAGCATTACCACCTTCTTTGGGTTTATCAATGCTCACGGTAGTTGCTGTTTGCCTACGTTTCACCTCTTGAAAATTATCCCGTCCCTCTTTTTTCCTTTTTAATTGCACCCTTTTTGCTGAAAAAAATTGAATATGTGGCACTAGCTGTAGTTGGAGGCTCCATGTAGCAGAGGAAAACGTGAAAAAATACATATTGTTTCAGGACTTGTGATTTTCAAGTCAGTCTCATCACTTCTAGCCCTCTGCAGCCGGCAGCACAATGAACAAACCAGAGTCTTCACTGTATTCTTGTGTTCTGTAAAAGTTTCATGACTCTCCAAAGAATCTGCGGCAGAAAAATGCACAAAAACACAAAACAGGGCAAATTAATGAGATGGCATCAGCCTTCTCCAGTGGTCTGGGTTACTTTGGGGTGAAGGTTAATACAGGCCAACTCCAGCCATAGGCAACAAAGTGATTTGCACAGGTGGGCCTTATCCCCCTCACTCTTAAAAGGACGAGAAGCCAAGTGTTTTGCCCCTAGGGTGTGGTTTATCACTGGAAAACGAAGTAGTAGGACAATGCCATTCCATGGAAAACATGCACATACATGGAAGGGCATGATACATTGAAGACTTCTGACAGTGGGTGGTCAAGAAATATTGCTGGAATAAAGACATTTCCTGTTGTGTGTTACTCTTTGCATTTTAAATGACAGAAAATGAGCCATTTGAAAGATATTTCCATGTAAACCACTTGTTTGTTTCCTCCCACTCTTGCCTTTTTCCAGCTCCTTATCCTGCACCTCAAATGTGTCTTGTTTGTTTCAGTTCCTCTCATGGGGAAAACCAGAGTCTGAGTGTAACTGAGGCTAAACTCAGCATCTGCAGCAGGAGCCACTGATGTATGTGATGGCAACACACCTGCACCATTAACAGCCGTGCTGGAGCTGCAACAAACAATGAATGAGTCCACAAAGGAACTGAAACACAATAAAAATTTCTGAATGAGGCTGTGAGGAAAACTGAAGTGCATCGAAGGGGATGCACTAAAACTGAATGAAGGGACTTATGAGCAGAGTAACTAGTGAGAAAAAATTATCAAAAGTGCTTGTTATTTAGGAACATTATTAATACAAGGGAACTCCTGCCATCCTTGGAGGTACTCTGCCTCTCTGTTTCATTATGGAAATGCTTCCCTCAGGCCCCATCTGTCTGGTTTTCTGCTGCAGATGAAGGTGACCCAGAGGGAATTCGTTACCACGCATCTCCTACAGCAAAGCAAGCCTTGCTGCAAATCAGGCAGCACAGCCTGGCGAGCGCTGCCTGAGGAGGCTCTGACAAGCACAAGGCTGACAGGACACCACCGTCAGAAAGATCCCCGTGTGACAGTTTGTGCTTCCTCCTCATGCAGCTGGACGTCTTGGCAGCATGCAGGGAGTTTGGGAGAGCGATATGACTCATGTAGGGGTTTTTCTGGGAACATGCTCCAACAGGACACAAATTATAGTGTATGCTTGGATCGGGTACTGTTCTGGATGCAGGCAAGACATGAGAGCTATATACAAAGGAGATGTTCCTACCAGAGAAATTAGGCAAAATGCTGCAGGTCCCAGTAAGGGAATATATATATTTATCTCTCCTCTTCCATTGCTCTTCTAGAAGCATTCACAGATTAACCATGCAGTACAGCTGGGAGTACTAAAGCAAGCTTCACTAGTTAGTGTTAGTAGGAAAAAATGGGGCATAAAATGTGAAGTATTTCATTAAAGGCCAACAAGAAATCATAAACAGACCTCCTGCTTGTTTTCCAGTACTCACAACAACAACAACAACAAAAAAAAAACAACAAAAAAAACAAACAAACAAAAAAAAACCAACCCAAAAAAAACCCAACCCCCAAACAAACAGTGGAGTTAGGCTTTGCCAGCTTTAAAGGGGAAGATAAAATACGTAGGGACAGAGTTGGCAGTCATAGTAAATTCCCAGGTGAAACAGAGGGGTGAGACCCTCAGCCTGTAAGTAAAGCCAGGGCCCACACGACAATCAGATTTTGAATACATTGCACCTTTTAAATATGTCAGTAAATTAGACAAAATTAACAATCTCATGGTTTCTGTGTGTCAAATCAGGGAGGTGAGAGGTGGGTAGTTGTATCTCAAACACTGACTTTGACATGAAGGACCAGGATTTTCTGGCAACCCCCCTGCCAGGTACAGTTCAGCTGGGTCAAGCAAGAATTGAAGTGAGTTTCTCGCCAAAAGCCTCAGTCTCATAAAAACTGTTGGTAGCATTACACACCCATATGACTCAGGCTCTCAGCTTCTTCAGTTTTGTCCCACAATAAAAAGAAACACAGATAGGCCCTCAAGCTTAGACCAACAGTATTTATGAGGGCCTATCACCCCGCAGGTTGTAGTGCCAGTCCAGCAGCTGACTGACATCTTTGCACTAGTTCTTGGAACTCCGAATGAGATGGCTGGACATACAAAAAGGAGATGCTCAATGGCTCTGGGGAACTTTGCTCTAAGAAGCCCTGTGGTTCTTCTGCTGCTGCTGTGAGAGGGAGAGGGCCTGGCAGAGGAGACATGGCATGAGCCAGCAAGTTTCCAGGAGTATTCCCAGCAGAGGATGAGCTCAGCACCTTTTCCAGCAGGATGCTGGCCAAACATCAGTTCAGGAGAGGTTTGGGAAGGAGATTCCCTCCTTCCTCAGGCATGCCTGCTCCAAGCTATGAAACACCACACTCTGTAGAAGGGTTACCCAAGGAAGGGCCATTGTCTCCTCTTCCATGTGCAAATGGTTAGACATGTGCAGTAGTTAGTTTTTTAACATATCCATGGATCTGACTCCCTGTCTTTCTGGCATTTTTCCATCTTTACTAAACCCCAGCAGCAGCTGAGGAGTGCAGCCTTGTGGGGCAGATATGGGAGCATGGGGAGTAGGAAGGGGAGCAGCATCACGTGAAAGAGCAGGGCATGTGCGAGAGACTCCACCTCACCAGTGGGACAGGCAGCCTGGAAAAATGGGATTCAAGGGTTGTTTTCTGCAACCTGGGTTATAAACCTCAATGTTTATAATCTGTTGCAGGGGGAAATTGCGGTGCTCTGTGTGTCTCCTTCTGGCTTCGTATTGACTTTCTCCAGCTTCTTGAATTTCTAACCTAGTTCTTGCTTAAAAGCCTTGATTTCAGTGTGGGGCCATGAACTTGGCCTGGTCTGTGGCATGAGCCACGTGAAGAGCGATGGCAGAAACTTGTGTTTTCTGGTGAGATGGCATTTCTGTGTCCCTGGATGGCAAGAGATGTTCAGGAGGCTGTGCATGTCCCTCACTGCCCTTAGCTGTGGCATGTTCGGAGCAAAAACACAGGCAGACTCACACACTCAAACCATGCTTTTTGGAGTGTGAGTGGTCCTCAAACACCTCATTAAAAAGAGACTTATCTCAAGCTTCAACACAGGCTTTAAAGCACTGAATCCTAATCTTTGCTGTAGTATGGCAAATTGACGCAGTGTTTACAAACATTTGCAGGCATAGCATGATAAAACAAATGCCATCAGTCCTCCAGCAAAATGCACGATTTATTTTCTACTTCACACACAAATATTTGTGCTGTTCTGTCCTTGAGAGCTGCTGAGAGAGAGCAGTGAAGCAGCCTCTCCCGCCGGCTGAGCCGGGAGCTCTGCCTGTACGCGCCACCTCCAGCCCCATATGGGCACAGAGATAATGCGAGTGGTCAAACTGGGACGCAGCCTGGCTCCCACAGTGGCAAATCGTCCTGTAAAAATTCATTTTGTACAGGCTGTTATCTTTCTGAATGGGAGGAAGGTTATATTTATACTAGGTAAAACCCTAGGAGAACTTCTTTTCTCTTCCTTTTCCTTTTTTTTTTTTTTTTGCTAAGAAATAATAAGGTAGAGTTTATAGTTCATCCAGGCAGAATTAGTGGCAGATAGATGAGGGAAATTGAATGAAAACTTGTAAGCCTCTAAGTCTATGTAAGACTATGAAAATTTCCCCCAATTGTCCAATCCATCCCATCCTTCTCCCTCAGTGTTGCTCAATGGGTTTCCCAGGCAGAGGGGCAATGGGGAGGATGACTGGTCCCTCTGCCCCTCAGGGGGAAACCAGCAAGGGAGCATTTTGTTCCTCCTCCCAGCACTGAACCAGCTCACAGAGGATTGGTGGGAAAGAAGATCCCACAAACCGTCAAACCACCAGCTGGAAAAAGTGCAGATAAATGCAAACGTGGTTTCCTTCCCATCCACAGCACTGGTAAGGGGTTTCTCACCACAAGCGGATGGGATGGGATATAAATACATTTACAGCTCAGGGGAATTTGCTGCATCACCTCCACTGCTGCAAGCCTTTCTGCAGGCTCGTTTTAGGGAGATTATTTCTCCCAGGTCCCAAAAAGGGAGGTTGCCCTTGCCAAAGTAGGATTTATGTGAGAACGTGGCTGCTGAGAGAGGTCAGCTTTGGGGCAGCCTGGCATCCTCACCCCAAAAAGGCATCAGGGGAGACAGGGCACTAGGATACCAGCACTAAACAGCAGAAGCACAACAGGGTTGAAGCAGACCAATCCAGCATCCACAGGGAGACACTGGATTCAGGGAGGGCTCAGCTTCCTCAGTCTGGGGCAGCTCCCAAAGCTTCTTCGGTTTCGTGCAGACAAGAACTTGGCCTCTATTTCTCCCCTAAAGCATGTTTCCACTCGTCATCACTTCTGTGTCCATGCTCCATTTGCTTGGACCGATGACATGAACCCTGTCTGAGTGGTAACCACTCACATTTACTGACCAGGACAGGCTCAGATGGGGAGGGGATGAATCCCTGCAGATCTCTGCTGCTCACTACACACTTTGGTTCCCTTCCCCAGACAGACTCAGGCAGCTCATCCCTCCATCTGGGCACTGCTGGGAGGATTAGTTAGCATACATGACATGGTTACCTGAGATAGCCCAGGGCTGGATTCAGTGGCTGAGGAGCTAGCTCCCTCTGTTTCTAATGTTTGCACAGACTTTTAAGCCAGAAGCACTAAGCACTGCACGTAAATGTGCAGCAAACTGTGTTTGCTGAGGGCCAGATGCTTACAGCAAACAGCAGCTGGGGAATGCTGCCAATGGATATGATGAGCCATTGAGGGGAAGGGGTTGGAGTCTGTCTGTTAGCAGAAAGGAGATTACATGTACAGCTTTGATTTATTTCCCCTTGCAGAAGGTGCATGTGGTGGGGTTTGCACCCCAGGCTCCCTCTGCAGCTGTGGGTGCAGCGCCCTGGGATGCTGCAGCTGAATGCACCAGGTACCCACACCTTGCCACCCTCTTCGTGACATTGCCATGGGCAACGAACCAGGAAGCCCCTCTGAGGGCAGGCAGGAGGAAAGGGGAGATGATAGGGACAGTGGCAAGAGAAAGGGGGTGCCTGAGGGCTGTGGCAGCCTTCCACCCCAGCACCAACTCTGGTCAGGGAAAGCTTCCCATAAAGCTCAGGTAAAATTAATCAGACACAGGTGACCTTTATTTCTTTTCCTGCCTGAGCTGTGTCTAAGTGCCTGCCCATATGTTGGCTCACTGGCAGCTCTGGGCACCTGGGGCACGGTGTGCCTGTGGTCAGATGGCGAGGGGCTTCACCCCTGTGGGGAGCTGGCTCTGAGCTGCATCCTCAGGTGTTGGCTCTGCTTTCCCATCTCCCATGTCACCAGCTTTCACCACAAGCCAGCCCTGACTATGGCATTATGCCCTACCAAGTGTCACTGGGGGACCCTACTACAGCTCCCAGACCTGGCAGTAATCACATATTGGCCTCTTTGGGACGCTTGAAATGAGCAGAGCAGCCTGCCCTGTTTTGCAGAGAGCTGCTGCTCTGAATCTCAGTCCTGCTCTCATGCTTAACTGGGAATTTGCCTTGCTGCTGTGATTGCTTCATTTCTATTTCCCTGCTGTGCTTCCAGCATCCCTGCCCAAAGACGTAAATATCTGTAAAAAGCAACCCCTCTGCAAGCATCATCTCCAGTGTGTCCCACAACTCTGAATAATTCTGAACCTGGGGCTGCTTTGTGGTCACTATCCAGCTGCGACTTTAAGGGGCCGAGAGGGACGCCATGCTAAAGGTCTTTCCCCTCGCTTCCCGGGAAGAAAGGAAAGAGAAAAGAGAACAACTAGCCCTGATTAAAAGCTTTTTCTTTTTTTTTTTCCCAAAGCGGTCTCCGCATGCAAAGATTTGGTTCAAGGAGCATTAAAATCACTGCTGTCAGTTGAGAAAGAAGGGGCTGAAGGGAATCTGGGCCATTGGCATTGTGCGAGGGTTGCTATGGCAATCCCGCAGAAAGGCAGCTTAATAGGCTTTCTTCCCAGGAAACTCAAAACTGCAGCTCGCAGGCTGCAAAGCGGCGCGTGCAAAAATACTTTCATGAATAGCATCTCTGTGGAAAATTTCGTTGGCCGTTTGAGCCCTCCCTTCGGAAGCGGGGCGATGAGGAAGGTGGTGGAAGATCACCTAGCGGTGGCTGGTGACACGAGGAGGGGACAGGGACACTGCGGAGGGACCCGCGGCAACGCACAGGGAACGGCAAATCTCCCTGCACAGCACAGGCGTTGGGAGCGACTTAAAAACACAGGCGATGGTGATCCGCCCTGGCACACCGGGAGATGCTTTAGTAAACAGGCGGGACCAACAAGCTGGTTGCCCTGAATTCTCTGTCTCCATTCCATGTTATTCCCAATGCAAAGTTTCACTGCCTCTCCGCTCTCCCCTGTAATATTTATCATATTAAAAAAATAATGGCATCAGCTAAAATATTCATGAATGCTGGTTGAACACACTGCTTTTTTCAGAGGAAGCTTCAGAGAATTCCAGTGATTCAGGGCTTACCTGAAAAGCCCTTAAATATTGGGGATTAGGGAAACATATTTTATCTTAATGGGAAGAAAGCAAGACTGAGGATTAAAACATGGGACTGTGAGAGAGGATATCTCTGGCTCTGGCAGACCTGCATTTCATGACGTCTGGCGAGTCACATAAATCCCTCCATGCTTCTGCTGCTCCCTACCACCTGTAAGCTGGTAATATTACAAGCAGTTATTTACTTTTCTGCATACTACAAGATTTCATTATTTTGGTGTTCTTGACTGCATGTTATATGGTATATAATTTAACATAAAGAAATTACAATCAAACATGTATGTGTCCATCTTGCTGGGGAAAATACAAACAGCTCACCAGCCTGGCATATGGCAAGGAAGATTTTCCCTTTTCTTTGGCAGTAAATGCATTGCACTTTGGAGCAAAAAGAGTTGAGTATCTCTTTGCTAAAGCCAGGAAATTCCACGTTATCGCAATGTGTTGCACAGAGCTAACCCACAAGTCTTAAAAGGTCATGAGTTAGGTTTAAGCTGCTGTACTTTTTGCTGTAGCTCTATTTTCCATTTCATCTGCAATCCCAGTGTGGATCTCTCTCAGGGCACTGATAGCGCATTAGCTGAATAAAAACCTGTGCTTATTATAAAAGACAGCTGTGTGTCCAGGAGAAAAAAAATTAAACCAGAATTACATTATATTTGAAAATCAGAAGCAACCATAGAAAAAATTACTTGGGATGAGTCAGGATAGGAAAACAATAGATAAGAGTCTGAATGCTTTGCTCCCCACTGAGTTTGCAGCCGTCTGGTAGAATTATGCCATTTCCCCATGTTATGTAAAGGGATTACTGCCCTCGCAACATTAAGAGGAGAGTCTGAGCTTCTAATTTTTAGATTCAAAGTCTGGCTCATGTAATGAAACGGAAATCAGAAAAGTGTGAAGACTTTGGCATCTGTGACATTTTTTTGTAGGGTCACCTCAGTTATAGGGATAACTGGGATGCTTATTACGAAGCAAAAGTGGTGTGCATGCCTCTTACATCGCTCTGTTAACTGAGATAAGTCAGATGTAGGAAATCCCAAACAAACTATAGCAGCGCTTCCTCCTTCACTAGCAGACTGTGAGGCCAAGAATGTAACAACACATTAATTTGTAATGGTTGGGGAAAATTATGTCTGGAGAAGCAAAGCAATTCCTCAAGGTCCCACAACCTGTGAAGATTTCTTGAATTTCAACATTGAACTTCTCTCTTAACTTGATTATATAACTTAATTAGATTATGTATTACTAAAAATTCAGAACTTGGTCTATTCTTTAACCTATGAGATAATGAAAAGATGGTATGGAGGCAGAGCTAGAGCTGCTTCACTGTCCCCAGGTGTGCAGTGGGAAAACTCCTACAAGCTAGTTATCTCTGTTCTTCGTAGTGAATGACTACAGGACAGTGCCCTCTCTTTATCTTTCAAGCCCTTTCAGGTAGTTAATGCACAAAAGGTATGGGCTGATCGATTTTTTAGGAGACAGGCAGCACATTAATAATTTCAGCTAAGTCTTCTGCCTTGGAGCTAAAGCTGAAGGAGAGATTAAAGACCTTCAGGGACCTCCAGTAGGTCTCTAAATTGAAAGCTACAGTGAATCCAATTGAAAAAAAGTGCAATTTACATGTGATTATAACTCATCTGCATAAAATGCAGTTGTTTCAGTGCTATTTTTGGCAAGCTTAAGCTTCAACAAGTCCTTTTCTTCGCACTTTCAAATTACTTACTTGCATTTCTCATTTTCTCACCTTTGTTTCCCTGAAGCCCTGAATGTCAGAGGATCAAAGGATTGTCTGGGTTACCGGCTGCGGGGGTGCCTGAAGCCTGCACTGGGACCTTGCTGCCCTGAGCCTCCAAGAGGTGCTGTGTTTGGAGCTGAAACTCCACTGCATTATCTGAATAACCGGGGCTTCCCTGCATTCAGAAAACCTATTCTTACAGGAGTTATGAGCACTTAATCCACTCAGTTTTGCTCCCTGAAGATTCTACCAAAGTTTATCCAGTGCTGGCTTGTCTGAAGGCATTCAAAAATTGCCACAAAACCTCCTTTGGAGCAGCAGCTAAAGCAGCCGGATGATTACAATGGATGAGCTCATGCTTTTCCCTGTAACAAGCACGGCTTTGTTCACGGCTCTGGGGATGGGAGCCATGAATGGCAGGGAATACACCAAATATCAGGGTCAGATGACACAGGAGTAAGAAATTAAATTGTTTTCTGTGGTGAGTAGGTCAGAAAAGTAAAAAAATATGTTTTACAAATATGCTGGGCAGAAGGGGAGAATATTGTGCAAAAACCGTTCAGCCCCGCTGCCTTCTGCGTGTGAGTAGTATTTGCCATCTGCTACAGAGCCTGATCTCTCTCCCATTGATGCCAGTTACAAAATCCTGGCTTCAAGCAGCAGAACAGCGATTTTATAGTCTGCAGTGCTGTTCTGCAGTGCTAACCACGAGTCCTTTCATTTCACCCTTCAGTTGCTGTCACAACAATTTTTCCTGTAGAAGCACTAATGTAGAACCAACACACTAATAATAAACCACTGCTGGTATATCAAAGGTGAAAATGCTCTACTGCTAAAAAATTACCAAGAAACAAACCAGGAAGGCATTTGAAATATTATGTTTTTTATCTAGATGTATAATACTAGGGAAACAAAAAGCTCTCAAGTGAAGTTCTTCCTAAATGAAACCTCATGCAGAGCAATAGCAGAGACTGCAAATACCGTTACATGGCTGAAAAGGTTAAGAAGGGATTTATGTGAAAAAAATGGAGATCATTAATTCAGGTTCCTATTTTGAGATCAGCTTGATGATAGGAGATTAGGACAAAGACAGGCACAAACTCAGAACAGATGCCAAGATATGCTAGTTTACTACAGGAGAACAAATGGTGGAATTATTCTACTTTGGCAAAAATATTAAGCCACATAATAAATGTTTAGATAGAGAAACATTAGGAAAATATATCATTTCTGTACTTCTCTTCCTAGGACTCCTGTGTATTAAAACAATGCAGTAGCTGGATGATTAATTTTGCAGGAATAAAGAAAGGGAGTTAACCTGAAATGAATCACAGCTCTGAAGTTTATGTCATATTCTTGAATTGAAGGAATTTCCTCCATCCCAGGAACATTGTGAGTGACATCTCTGCTGAACAGCATGCTCAGAGTGCCACCTGATGGCTAAGCCCTGCTTTTTCCTCATCCAGCTGCCTCTATCCCTGGGCTCATCACTGTTTTCCTAAGTAACAAGAAAAGTATTTCTGCTTAATTTGCAAATGCTCCTTTGCTCTGGAAGGGGTATCCTTGGTGTTACATTCCCACCTGCTTGTGCCAGCCTGATAAAGTAGACTGGTCCACTCTGGATCTTCACTTCAGGGCGTGCATTTGGGGGACACACTGTGGCACTCAGTGGGGCTCAGTGGGCCAGGGATTGAACTGAGATGGGGAACACCCCATCATCCAGGAAGGATAGGCCTGGGAGATCATTCACAGCTCCAGGTCACCTCTAGATGGGAAGGAGACAACTCCAAGCCTCAGAGAACCAGAGGCTAATGGATTTCAAAAGACACCTCAAAATCCGCATTTGTAGATTAAGTAAAGACACCCTTAGTTAAAACTCCATTCTGCCTTCTAAAATTCCCCCAGATTTGCAGTTGAGGATGACTTCTGGAAGCTTCTGGAAGCTGGGTGAGCCAGGTCACATCTACTGAGCTGTACCTGGATCTGACTCCTTTCTGTTGACACTGGAGAGAAAACATGGTCTGACCTCTGCCAAGTCAGCAAGAGCAGCCTCTTTCTTCCTTCAGCACTCCGTATACAAGTGAGACGTGGTCCTGTCCTTGAATGCCTGCTGGAAACAGGGTCATGCTCCCACATTCCCTTGCACTCTTCTGCAGATTTTGACAGAGGAAGGAGAGCATTTGCTCTTCCTACTGGGGACAGCAGGCATGAACCTGCTTTCTGGGGAGGCAATGTCCAGGTCCTATTCCAGAGAGAGACACAATTCTGACTGAATTCTACAAAAAAATGATCTCATTCTGTTTGATACCCAGTTTTAATGTAGAGGGACTCCACTTTGCTACCTGCACGGGCCAGCACCTGCCAAGTCATAATGCAGCCTGAAGTTTGAATTTGTACCAGAACAGCTGCAGAGGCTGCTGCCAGAATACAAAATAAAAATGACTGAAATATTTCTTTGTGTTCTTACATACCTCTGGTTCTTGGGAGAAACTGCAGGCAAAGCCTACACATAGCAAGCCATGGTTTTATCTTTCCCAGAAGGAAGCAAGAAAGAAGCTCATCAATGTTTTTTAAATAACTATATTTAGTCTTTAGAACAGTGTCTCTCATTCCTCTCCTAGGGCATGATCTGATAAGATTTCAGAATAAGCATTCATTATGGTACTGTTTGCAGTACCATATCCAGCATCAAGGACAATCTTACTTCATTTTAATCCTTGGGGGGTAAAACACAAATCCCTCCAAAATCTCACATTCTCGACAGAAATACAGAAGAGGCAGCATTCTTTAAAAGAGATGAAGATATCGATCCAAGCTGATATATAACAAAACAATATTTCACTATGACAGGAGTGGGACACTAGAGCATAGGACTGGAAACAGGTGGACTCTTCATTCCTGGAGAAAACTCAACTGGAAAATGCCTTGTGCACCTTCATCTGAGTTCAGAGTCAGGCCTGTTTTGGGCAGGAGGTGGGGGCAGATGACCTCCAGGGGCCACTTGCAGCTTAGATCATTCCCTGTTTCTGTGATGCGGACAAGGAGACACCCTCTCACTCTGATCAGCAGCCCATGAATTTGGCATTGCCTCTCTGTCCATGGCAAGGTTGCAGCCACGGAGTCGCTGATTCACCCAGCAGTCATGTCAGGCCAAGTCCTGCAGCATCACCCTTTGGGAAGCTCTTCTAGCTGAGGCCGACCACATGCCTGCGTGTCGTCCCACATTACAGTAAACTCACAGAGGTCATTACCATTAAGCAAACACAGTGTTTCAAATCCAGCTGACAAAACAAAGTTTGGGGACCATATAGCACACCCTTTCCTTTTGAAAATCCCCATTAAATGTAGGCACATTCCTTACTCATTGCACTAGCTTTCCCACGAAACCTTCTTCCAGTCCATACATCAGAAATTATCCCCTTTTCAGCATCCAAAAGCAAAGCTTTTTCATTAACTGCATCTGTCAGCTCATTCAGATGGGCCAAAATCCAGCTCTTGCTGGGCCTGTATGGACCTTTCCTCTGCTCAGATGGCTTTTGGTTTTGATTGATTCCCTAAAGTCCCTCTGAGATGGACAATATACGAATTTCCAAGAGACACTTTCCCTCCATTCTCTTACAGAAAACACTCGCTAGTATCTCTTCATGTCAATTATACATTTATTATCTAAGTTATTTCTGCTTTGTCATTGCAGCCAGTGAACATATGGCCCTATGAACACAATTACTTTTGCACAGTGGATCTTTGCTGTGTTTTGACTGGTTTGGATGGGAAAATTCCTGACCTAACACCTTTTTCTGCTCAAATTTCACTTTTTAGTTGCCTGATTTTACAGCTACTCAGAGTTAACTGCTGTGCACTGCAAAGCCCTTCAAGGTCTGAAAACCTCAGAGACAGCCTGAGAAGGGGTAGAGGGACATGTCTGAAAAGACACTCAGTGTTCCTTATGGATTATGTTTGACCTCACAGATTTCAGCCTGATGGTGGGAGGAGTGAGCAAGCACCCCACAGCATGAAGCACTTGGCTGGGCACACGCCCAAAGCAGGGAAGACTGGACCTCTCCCTAACTCTGCTGCCACTGTGGTCCCCCAGAATCAGAGTAGATCTGGGCTAACAGCATCCACTGCCTGCCCTCATGACCCTATTTAAATTACTCTCACGATGCTAGATATGATTCACAGACCTTGAAAACCAGAGGGAGTGTTGCAGCACTTTGGTGTGACTCCTGAGTAGCCCAAACCAAAGTCTCTGCCTCTAACCTCAGCAGCAGAGAATTATTTTTAACTTGTGATGTGGACAGGTATCTGCTGGGACTCAAGCTCGTGACGTGCTGCCTCATGTAGAGTTACCAATACGGAAAATAAATGGGCTGTGTGTCATGCCCAGAGTTTAATTAAATGGGTATTGAATAGCTCAGCTTCCTCAGCCAGCAAAAATCTTCAGGAGGTACAGGGACACATCAACCTCCAGTAATGTGTCATGGTATCAGTGGTCACCATCCTCCCTCACCAAGGTCACCAAAGCATTTGGCAATGCACCAGAGTTTCCTACCTCCTCTGAGAAGAGCAGGACTAGCAGAGCCACCATCTGACACCTTGTTCTTCTTCAAAAATGTTGAGGCTTCAATAGGGAAAGGAAAGGAGGGGATGAGCCCGTGTGCCCTGACATGCCTGTTCACTTGGACACAGACTGGCTGAAGGCTTGTGTTTGCTCCTCATCAATGCAGCATTGGAAACAAACCTGCCAGCTGAAACACCGTGTCCTTCATGCAAGCCAAAACCAGTACCAGCCATGCAAGCTCTGACTTTATAACTGACTTCACAACTGACTTCACCTCTTTCCATGAGCTCACGCAAACAGCCGCAAGCCATCTCCGGGAGTCACAGCCCTGACTTCCGTGGAGGTGAAACAGAAATGAGGCAGATGCCTTCAGGAGCCGGTGGTGGTGGAGGCAGCCTGCAAAGGCAGTCCCTAGCTGCAGGAGTATTAATGCACCCACAGAACATGTACATAAACTATTTCAGCAAGCTCCCTGCTAATCCTCAATTCTGAAAAATCAGTGGAAGAGCTGATAACCTGTACAAAGTGTACATGGGCTGAGGCATGGACAGTTTGTGCTCCTTCTTCAAGCATCCCAAGGGCCCCATGGACCCTACTGGCCACCACGACACTAAGGCAGGGGTGAGTTCACCCAGTGCCTGGGACTCAGTCCCTCCATTTGGGGTTGTTAGGGCACATGTAACTCCTGGATCATCTCTTCTTGCCCAGCCCCATGCTGGCCAAAAGGGCTTTGGGAGGAGGTGGAAATACTGGAGGGGACAGAGACAGGTGGATGAGGGGGCCAGGGTTGCAGTGGGGTGCTGGCTTGCTCGGCTGTGTGTCTAATTAATTACTTGACTAAACACTGCTGAAAAGCATCTGTCATGTCTGCCACTGATTTGGCTGCTTAATGCCAGGCTTTTGAAGAGTTCCAGGGCATTGTCTCAAAACCAGAGGAGACATTACATTTGTTGCTTGCAGTACTAAGGAATTGCTGCAAACCATTTCCTTCGGGGCTTTGGAGCTAGAAGGCTCTTAGGCTGGAAAATACAGTGGATAAAAAGTGAACTTAACCTCAAGGACCTAAGTGTGGGCTGCCTCATGGGAAGTGCAGTGCAGAAAATGCCGGTAGTGGGATTCAGGGAAACACAAATTTATTGGTGCAGCTCGGGGCATGGGGCTAAACTTTGATTTTGTACAGAGCTGGTGTTTCTGAGTCCCTTTCTCATGGCAGAGAGCAACAGAAAAGGCCATCTGCAGTGGATAGCACACCCCAGGAGAGCTGGGGCCTGGATGTCCCAGGTCACTGGAAGCCCCTGGAACACCCCTCACCCTCTTGGAGTCATGGAGCTACACCAGGTCAGCTTGCACCCATCACTTCCTCTCCTTTTATTGTGGTTTCTGCCTCAGAAAAGAGAAGTGATGGCTGTGCCCTGTCTACAAAGTGATTTGAGACCCTTGAATGCAGAAGTGCAAAGGGGAACAGGCAGCTGCTTGCTGCTGTGGCTGCCACTGCTGCTGTCCTCGGGAAGGCAGGCAGGGCCACCAGGCTGAGGCTGCTGGTTTGTTAGCAGCTGAATGTGCAAAAAAAATTAAATACATGTAAAGCAGAGGACAGGCACTGAATTCCTTTAGTTTATTCCTCAAAAGTATATAAAAAAATGTGAATGCTTTCAGATTTCAGCCATGGGGAAAAATCCAGGAAGAGTCTGTTTTTCCTTTCAAGCCTTACCTGGTTGTTCATCCTCACCATTCTACCCTCATATTTGTCACATCTCCTCTTCTTCATAATCCATCCCAGCTACACAAACAATTCTCTGCTCTCTCTCCATTCATCCAGTCTCCCTCACCTGGCACTCAAAAGTACGAATACTCAGCTGGCTATGTGACTACAGATGGAGCCACAGCTTGCACAGTGAACAGACCCATCACTCAGAGAATTAAAACCCAGGGCAGAAGGACCCATGACATCACAGAAGACACTCCTGGCAACAAGTGAACCAGTGGTTATCTGCCAGGCCATGCCTGCCCACTTCCAGACTGCTCTGAATATCTCACACCAGAGCTCTAAGAAGCTCCATGGCTATGCAGGGAATGTGGATTTCCCTCTTGAGCCTGGAGCCACAACTACTTGGTGCCCGCAGCAGGAACGTGAGTGCAGCCCTCTCTCCTCACAGGTGGAGCTAATGTGTTAAATGACCTTCTACCATCTCATGTTGTTTGCAGACAGGCCTGTCAGGCCTGGCTGTCACTTGTCCTGCCAAGTCCCTGAGGCAGATCAGTGTTGGCAGAGAGATGGAAAATCGCTGCCTCCCTTCTTAGCTTTTATTCAGGGATGTTAAATAATTCTACTGCTTACTGGCAAAATTTGTGGCGTTAACTACAGGAGATCAATAACTGCTAGATTTAATATTGTTTGAGACTACTTAGCACAAGGATAAACAGCTGCCTTTTGCTTCTGAGAAAGGTCTAGAAGGAAACCATCACTCAGCTTTTCAGCCAGGTGCTTCTCATCAAAGGAAAAGTCATTTGGTTCACAAGGAAATGCTTCTATATTTGGATTCACCTCATCAGGAGGGTACCAGGTACATCCACTCTGTGCTGTGAAGAAGGTCAGAATAAAAAATCCATACCTCATGTATTAAATACTGGGCTAGAGAGGGTGGACACTGGTGCAGTAAAAAATTAGGGAATGCAATATCAACAAAGGTAAATGAACATTAAGCAGTGCTGTGTGCAGGTACCAGTGTGACAGCAGCACACCCTCTGTGGTAAGCCCTGTACAAGCCTATTTTTATCCCTCTTCTTTGAGTCAGAAGCAGCAAACACAACACTCCGGCGCCGTCTCCAGACAGTAGGGCTGGTTCTTGAAAAAGCACTCCTGTTAAAGCATCTGCACCTCTCACACCTACCCGCTTATATTCAGCATCTCTGGAGAAAGTGGGCAGTTTTCCAGCCTCCTGTGGAGGAGCAAGCAGATTTACTTCTCTCAGTGCCCTGGGCATCTGTGTGCAGCCAGTTTGGTGTCACAGAGGCAAGGTTGGGGCTCTCCCAGGGCAGTGGGGATGCAGAGGAGGGCAGGGACACCTGTGAGTGTTATCTAATATACCTCGGGTGGCCACTGTGACACAGCCTGAACTCATAGAGATGGACCAGAGATCACAGTAGGCAAAGAAGCCAGGAATGAATGAGTGCACAGACAAAGCTCTTTCTGAGGAAACATGAGAGACCTTTGGAGAAACAGTGAGAAAGTTGTTTATTGAGGAACACACAGGCTGGTGAAATGTGCCCACAAATGCTGGTGAAATGCCTGAAGACAAAGACCCCAAGGAAACCCTACACAGATTCTGCTGGGACAGGCTGCCACATAAACACAAGCCAGCCCAGGGGAGGATGTGATTTTGAATCTAAAGGATAAAGCCGGCACAAGGACAAATGGTTGGTGGTCAGCAATCTTAGGTGGGACACTGCCAGACTGCGGCTGGCAGGGAGGCTTGAGAGCGGGGTGATGGGAGTATTTGGGAGGAGGCGTGATGAGTTAAAGGAGGGGATGTTCTGTAAGTGGTGTTTGCCACAGCCAGGGTCAGCAGGCAGCAATCCCCACAGTGCCAGCCAGCCGGTGTGGGTTGGCTCTGGTCCCTGGAAGGGCACCCAGCGGTGCCTGGCCAGGGCTGAGCTGTGTGCCCAGGCACGAGCCCATGGCCCACTCTGGCTGATTCCATGTGAAGGGGCTGTGCTCACACCGAGCAGCCCTGGGGCTGAGCCCGTGGCCCACTCCGGCTGATTCCGTGTGAAGGGGCTGTGCTCACACCGAGCAGCCCTGGGGCTGAGCCCGTGCCCCACTCTGGCTGATTCCGTGTGGAAGGGCTGTGCTCACACCGAGCAGCCCTGGGGCTGAGCCCGTGGCCCACTCTGGCTGATTCCGTGTGGAAGGGCTGTGCTCACACCGAGCAGCCCTGGGGCTGAGCCCGTGGCCCACTCTGGCTGATTCCGTGTGGAAGGGCTGTGCTCACACCGAGCAGCCCTGGGGCTGTTTGCTGGCGATAGAGCCCAGGAGCTGGCAGGGTGCCCTGGGTGTGTCCCACTGCCTATCACGCCACCGAGGGCCTCCGATTGCCTTCATTTGCTTACCTTGCTATACAAACAAGATGGACAGCAATTCTTGGAAGTGCTGCCCTTCTCCATATGCTAAACCAGCAGGAGTGGAAGAACAAAGTCCCTAGGTCAGCACGTTGGGATTCACAAGAACACATCAAGTAGAAACTTGCCATCAAATTTTTGACCAAGTCTTCCTATGGCCCATTTCTGTTCTGATCATGCTTATATTTATTTTGGTGTTGTTGTAAGGCAAATCTTCTATCATTTTATCATCGATATAGGGTGTTCTTGGTCAGCAAAAGCCAGATTAGGTTGGGTCTTCAGTTCATATTGACCCTGAGGTAAAAGCTCACAGTCCCAGGCAGTGTTTGTTCTGCTAAGCAGGTCATAATGCTGCTACCATCTGGCCTTTCATGCCATCTCCTGTGCACAGGTTTGCACATACAAATGACTTTGCTGGTTGAAGTAATAGAGTTTGCATTTATAAGCCAGAAACAACTGAGAGACAAAAAAAAAAGCTGGCTAAGCACTGGTATCATGATATTTTCAGAAAGGAGCTCTATTAACCTAAACCTCCTTCTGCTCACTGAGTTGCTTAGTGCTTCTCCTACCATTTACATTTTTGAAGGACTTTTTAAAAACTCCTTCATGACAGCATTTATGTTGATGAGTTGTACTTAAGAAAAATACTCAGTCTGAAAAATGCAGACACGTTCATCTTCTTCCACTTTAGTGTTTAATTTTTGGAAAATCACAGTCTTTCCTTGACTGGGCACACGATGACAGCAGCTGCAGTGCCCTGTCAGAGCCATTTATCAGACCCCTCACAGCCTCACACCTTCAGGAATTTAACACCAGTGGCTGAAGACATACCAGCACCATCTAAACATCTGCCAGTGCTTTCTTGGCACTGTAAGCAGACAGGTTCTCCTCTTCCTCTGCACAGGCCAGGCCACTTGAAGTGAGGAGAGGCTGAGGACTTTGCAAGACTGCATTCCGGGTAACTTTGGAGAACCATATGTTTAGGGATCAAAGTCAGAGCTGGGTTCTTTAGACAAGTGAAGGAGCTGAATCCTATTCCCTACAAATCCACATGCAATAATCCCTCCAACTTCCTGCACTGCCAAAATGCCATGTTTGTTTTATTTGTTCTACTAGTTGTTTTGCAAGAAGGTGAAGCCAACAAAGAAGTAAAAGCCCTGCTGCTTTCAGTTAGAAAAGTGACAAGTCAGGTTGGCAATAAAAGCCCTGATGAAAGCTGAGGAACTGCTTTTCCTGTTCTGTACCCTGTGACAGTACAGCAGCCAGTAAGTACTGCAGCTTATTTTGAGAAGTGTGTCATGCACTCCAGTTACAGGCAGAAAGCAGCAGATGAGGTTGTGCCCTGTTTCTTTCAAGACTCATGAGATTTAGGGGACCAGGTACAAGTCTGGTGCCCAAGCACAGGAGCATGTCAGACAAAATGGGTAAGTAGAGAAGAAATGGAATTTCTCGCACCCTGCAAGGCAGCAGCCATGCACAGCAGAGAGCAAGGATCTGGAGCGATGTACAGAAATAGAAAGCTGGTGCTGTGCCTCCCCCTTCCTTCCCAAATGAAACCTATTTCCGCCAAACTGCAGTGACACCTCAACCGAGGGACCATGTGGCTTCGTGCTTCAAAGTAGAACCATCCTGGTGAGATTAAAAGGTCACAGCAAATATCAAATCAGAAGGAAAATCAAGGAGCGGCACAAGACACGGCAAGGTGTTGTCAAGGGTGGGTTTTCCACCCACACTGAGGAGGAGAGATGAGATATCCTACTGCAGAGAGTGATGTGCTGCCTTGAAGAAAAGCACAATGGTCGAGGCAGACAGCAGACATTCGCAACACACCCAGCAACTCCTACAGTGCCTGGAAGCATCCAAGTGCCTGTTGCAAAAAAATGAAGCGTTTTAACCCTTTGATGTGAGGGAAGGGGTTGCCTTCATCCATAGTCAGAGGCTCTGCACTGAGGCTCTGCAGTTTGAGTCACAAAAAGAGCTGGGGCTGCCTTTTGCAGTCCTATGTTTCTCCAGGTGGGCTGATGCCCTTTGCATCCACAATGAGAGGAGGGAAGGAGCTTCTTCCTACAAGGTGACTTCATGTGAGGGAGAGGCTGGGATTAAGCTAAGGCTGGCAATCACAAGTGGGAATTGCAGTGCAGGTGTTTGAGCAGGAAGGTGAGAATCTCATGGAAAGGCCTTGGAGACACCAAAGTTGACATCCCAATATTTCAAAATATCATACACGTTCGAAAATCATATTGGAAACAGGTTCAGTGATCTGTGAACTGCTTGACCCCGGGAAGGGTTGCTCCGCTGCCAGTTGTGGTGGCTTATCTCTGCAGTGGTGGCTTATCTTTGCAGTGCCTCCATGAAGACGCACCCAGGGTTGGAGCTGTGGCGGGACACTGAAGTCAGGCTGGAAACTCCAGTTCAGCCCATGGCTTCAGACTGGGACAGGTGCCGAAGTCATGCACAGACATCTACCCTTCTCCTAAGGGTCACCAGTCTAATTCCTCACTGTGCTGGGTGTTGAACAAATAGAAAGATCTAATCACTAACCCAGGAACCAGCAACTCAAGGGCCAGATGTCAAAAAGATTTTCCCAGGCCTGTGGTAATTATTACCACCCACACCTGTCTCCTTCCTTTTAAATATCGTTCCCTTCCAAGCTAGAACACAGATCAGAAATACAGAGTACACAGAGAAAGCTTCACCTTAAAACACAGCCTGGCAATCACTAGTGCAAGTGATACAATGCACTGTCTGCCTTAATCCAGCCTACGTGGAAGAGAATGTGTTCATTGCCAAAGAGCTACACAAGCCTATAAAACCCCAGAGAGAGTGCTCTTGATTGCATGAGCAGATGAGCATGCCAGAAAGCAGAAGGCACTCCTATTTTCAGCAGCTGAACATATAACACTAAGGAAGGGTGTGGGAATAATGAGAAGGCTTAGCAAAATGAAAAGTTTCTAGTGAGTATGGACATCTTTTTAAGTGCCCTGTGCTCTCTGAGCAGATCTTTTTCTTCAGAAGATGTTTGGGAACTATCTCTGAATGAGGCCTCTTTTGGAGGTTTCCGATCAAATAGCTGAAATACGCCTCATTCTCTGGTTAGAGACCTCCCCTTCAGTTGCCCACCTTGATTACTCAGGGAAGAGAAGTTTCCATCTGAATCCTTTCTGCCTTTTGAACTTCCAGAAGATCACAGAATCAGAAGTGGAACAGGAAGAGACGTGGGGGTTGCAGGTTTTTCAAGCATCCACGTGAGTTAATGGCACGTGGGATGCCTGGCAGGGCAGGAGCCATCTGGCACCTCACATTCACAGGATGCAGCCAGAGCAGTGACCTTCTCGGGGGGCTGGCAGTGGGCACAGCCTGGGACAGTGGATCCCAGATGGTGGGAGCCAGCCATGGCTGGCACACGGAGCCGTGGTGCAGGCAGGAGCCTCTGCCCAGCACAGCTCTCGCCCTTGCTGTGGGCAGGCCAGGGGCAGGAACCAGTGCCAGGAGTCCTGCCCTCGATAGGTGAGATCAGACAGGTCCGGGCTTATGCAGGATCCTATGCTGAGCATGAGTCAACTCTGTGATGCTCTTGCAAGGAAGGTGTTCTTGGCTGCATTTATAGGACTGTAATAGCTAAAATATGAAAGGCAATTATGCCATGCTACTAATTGCCATTGACTCCTCAGCTGTAGTCCTGTGTCCATTTTTGGGAATAGTACTTCAAGAAATAGGCCCATGGTGAGCATATATGGGAGAGACACCTCAGCAATAGAAATGTAAATGATCTGGGGTTATTCTGTGATGGAATACTGAAGCTGTTTGGGTGCTTAGTCTATAAAAGCAACTGCTAAAAGGGGAGCTGAGGAAACAGCTATTTTCTATGAATGATAAAGGATTAGTTATTTATTACTAATCATTACTTACTCTCCAGACTCATGAAGACAGAGTAAGAAGAAAAAAAATCCGCATTATTTAAATCTTTAAATGAAAAGAAGAATCAGGCTGTTAGGAAAAAACTTGCTAATTATAGAAGTGAAGAGCTAGAACAGGCTGCCAGCAGAGGATGTGGATTCTCTGAGAAGGTTACACAAATATTGGTCACTCATGATCTGTTGATATTAATCCTCTCTTAATGCAAAGGTTTTCATTAAATGCTCTCCTTACATCCCTCCCAAGTTACTAACTCTTTTGTGGTCTAAGTCACTAATTCCGTGATTTAATGTCTGCCAGACTTCTGCTTCCCAGGTTCCTATGAAAAAATGCCTTCTTTTGGTGGCTGTGGGCTCCTGAAAAGTGTACTCCCACACAGACAGTGAAGGCATGTTAGAGAAGATCATCTAAATTTTAACACCCTGCACACTGGGTATGGTGCAGCCTCTCCCACAGACTTTGGTCTCCAAAGCCAGTTAGGAACAAGGAACAATAACAGCCTGGGTTCCCCAGAGGTGCTCTGAAATCAAACTCATCAATGTCAGTGAAATCTGCTGAGGCTGTGACAAAACTAGTAATGTATACTCAGAGTAAGATTTATATTATTTGCAGGAAATTATATAAATGTGAAGCCAGATACTGAATAAGGAGTTTCAAAAGGCATACTGGATAACTTTTTAAGCATTGTTACTTACCCACATTACCATGATAGGATGGCTTCTCGTCTGTAAGAATTTAACAGAACGTTACAGCTACTCTGAAACGGACATTATTTCCAAACCAGGGTAAGATAAATAGAAACATGTGACATGGACTAGCACATCCACAGAAGACTTAAGAAAGCAGATACTCAAGCACTCAAAGGTATCTTTGGGGTAATCAAGTCAAGGCAACATCTCATATAGCTTCCTTCAGAAACTGTCTTTTTTTTCTCATTTCCAGCCTGGCTCATTTCCATCTATTTGTATCTTTGCCCACACCATCCATTAGCTTAAGTAATTGTTCTTTCATCTTTGATACTTACCCTATTTAGAGAGAACAATCTTATGGTTTTTTCCTCAGTTTTCATTTTTCTAGGCTACAAAACCCAGCTTTTTACTGCCCTCCACTAAGACAGGCCCTTCACTCTCCTGGTCTGTGTTGCATCACTTGTGGTCATTAGGCTTCCCTGAGTGGGAATGACAAAAAGTGCATTTGATATCTCAAAGGGGGTTCCTTACTCCCAACTGTGCAATGACAGTAATGTGTCCCTTTCTGTGATGGAGATATTGTCTCTGGTGCATTCTAGGAACATCTTCATCATCTTTATGTCCATACCACAGGGATAGCTAGAAATACTCCAGAAAGCTCTCTGTGAGGTAGTGTCAAAACTGAAAAGGATACTGGAAGTGACCACTCAAATTTCCACATGAAGTTCTGTGCAGCTTCAGTGAGTCAAGATCAACTGGCTTTGCATTAAATACAAACACTGCATCTGCTAGTCTTCAGTCATACAGCACCATCCTATAAATCATCATCCCATATAGCATCATCCCATAGCAAGCAAGTCAGAATGCAATTGCATCATGACCTTTGGATGTGCAGGTGTGTGGCTGATTTTGTATCATATGATCAGAAATTGCACAGTTGCTGAAGGTCCAGATCTTTTCCACACTTGGGTCCTTGAGATATTCAGCAGCTGACTTTGCTCTCTGGATTTATAGGAATGCAGCCTTATGACCTGAGACCAAATCCAAATTTCCTATGGTTTAACCTTATCCCGTGATCTCCTAACTGCTTAGCAGAGTCTGCCTAAAACACTGGCACCTTTGACTGTTATCCTTGATTATTTGGACTTGACCCCAACCCTCTGGCTGAGTTCCTGGCCTACCCTCAGACCTGCTCTAGCACCAGCCTTGTCTGGTGATCTTATATTTCGGCAGAGCCTGTGTTTTGTCTCAGGACCTGCCCTGCCCTGCCCTGCTGTCATGCTGCCTCCTGGAGCCCCATCCCATTCTCCATTTTGTCTCCCACCTTCCAGCAGCTGAGTGTATCAGCAATATTTTTAGTCACCTTGTTGACTGTTTTTCTACCTCCTCATGGTTTCTTATTTGTTGCTGCAACCTCCTAACACTCTCTTGTTCTGTACCAGGAATGAAGCTCATAAAAGTCCTCCCAGCTGCCTTGTATCCCAAACGGCTTCTTCACAACTACCAGGGCCTTGGTCCCAGAAATCCATAACACAGTAACTCATCTGGAGAACATGTATTTTTTCAGTGTCTACAGGTCTGACCAAATGAGAAAAATCTAGCTTTGCCAGAGAAATACACCCTAAATGTCAGCTGTGAGGTTTGCAGCAGGACGGAGAAATAACTCAGCCATCAGTGAAGTGGTGGAAACAACGCCCACAAAAGAATTAGTAACTTGGGAAGAAACTTGTGCTTGGGAAGAACAAGATGGACCAGATATGATGAAATTTGCCACAAAACTGAATTAATGATTATTAATGAAAAGAGAGAGACAAAATACAGCAGAAACACAATAGCTCTGTAGAAACAAAGGAGACAATAAATTGGCTTCTGCTTTGAAAACAGGGATGCTGAGAAATGTTCCAAAACGCTGAGCTGAAATGAGGCTATTCTGAGGTTTTCTAAAACAGCCACTGGCTTTTCTGCATGTCAGTAATCCTTCCAGCTAATATTCTGCACTCTCAGTGATCCCTGGCACTTTTAGAAGCTCCCAAAAGGCAACTGTGGTCAGCAGATTTTAATTAGCCACATGTATATTTGGAGTTTATAACTTGAAGAAGGTTGAAAACCACAGTGCACAACCCATACGAATATCCACTTGTGTATATAAGTGCAGCAATATGTTTTTGAGTTTATTAGATATTTTTTCTTCAGAGTTTAGTACTCTTAATAATGAAAATTTGAAAACACATCTATATATGACAGCAATGTAAATCATTCTTCTACACTATGGCCATACTTACTGAGCAGTCTCCTGTTTTAACTGATGATTTCAAAGACCTTTGCCATGAATTGGAATGGACTCTCCCTGAAGAACCTTTTAATCTAGTTTGGCTACTATTGCAGTTGCCTAAGTAAACTCATAATTCCAGTTGAATGAAAGCATCAGCGAGAAGTTCTGATCTGAAAACCACTCACACACAGTTCCTTCAAACAACAACACACCTACTATTGATGCAAAAACACTCCAACATAGCAGAGGTTGAAAATGTTTCTAATCCCCTTCTGCACTAAAAATTATCGATTGCTAAAATATCCAAATGGCAAAGCAAGCTGGGTATGATGATGATGCCATGAAGAAAGTGCTGAAAATAAGTAATTCAGTTTTACAATTCCAGTGCAACAGAACTAATATTAGTATTTTTTAAAATTTCCTTTGAAACAATACATCAAACAGTGTACATGTATGGACTCTAAGTTGGAAGTTTTTGTCAGAACTGGAAAAACTCCTGAAAAATTGCAAAATACTACTTATAATTTGCTTTGGATTCAGAAAATAGAGATTTTCAAAGGAGCTCAGCCTGTTTGGGTGTATTTGCTTGGTAGCCAAGCAAATCCGGAGCTGAGAGGCAATTCAGCTGCGGCCTATAAATATATTGCAGACTACACTCTAGAGGAGAAGAAAAGCTTCTCATGAATATGTTTATGCTGGAAATTAGGAGGTTACTCAGTCCTCACAGCAATGGTGCTTTGGAACAACCCTTCACTGGAGAAATGAGGCAAAGCCATTTTATGTGGCTGCTTGATTAGCTGCAGGGATGATCCTGTGGTTGTCTGTGACAAGAAATGACAGTGTTTGGGTCTGTGGATGGGCTCCTTTTTAAAACAGGCCCTTACTTGTCACTGTGGGAACTTTGGATGCTGAGTGTTTTGGAAAATCTGGCTTTTACTAAATGCCTGAAAGTGAGCAGAGGCCGTTCATAAATATCCATGATGGTGGAGCTCTTCAAACCTCCTTTTCATGTGGTATTAACATGAGGCATCTGGAAGGTAAGAGACACTTGATCACAGGCTCCAGGTTTATTTGAATAAAACGTTACGAAGAATTTTCTTTAAAAACCTAATAAATTCAGCATAAACACACAAAAGATATCTTACTCAGACTTGCTAGCAGTTATGATACAAGCCCTTCCAATTACCAGTTTATTACAGGGTATAACCTTCATGTTGCACACTGCCTTATGCAAGCCATGCTGATATTCCAAGAGTGTGCTAGGAGCTGCCAGGACCACACATTTCAGAGAGAATGAAGGTAATTATGGTATCCCTGGAGATGGGTGGCACCCTCTTGCCCAAGGGCACTCCAAGGCTAACCCCCATCAGCTACATCGTGCCCAGGAGGAGCACTTAGGGTGACATAGGGTGGAAAACAATGTGGAACTGCAGGGTGTAGACAAGGTGCAACTGCACCAAGCCAAGAGGGAGCTTTGCTTTGCTTGCTTTTCTTGTCATAAAACTAAATTAAGTTGATCAAACGTGACAACTACACTAGTTTTTCATCTTGTTTTCCTTGAGCTTTTCTTGTCTCTCTGCTTCTTTGGGGTTTTGATTTGGCTCATGGACTCTTGGTGGCCATGATCACAGACTGGTTTGGGGTATGTGTTCTGGACCTCACTAAGGACAATGCACTGCATCATTGTGTTTCTTCCCTCATGAGATGCTTTTGATTAGCTGCCTGAAATACAGGTTTCACAAGGAATTCCTGTGGCACAGAAGTTTGTCTGGCAAAACTAATTGAGGAGAAATGGCCCAATTAAGAAACTCATTGTACTTTTATATTTCTAATGGCAAACTCTGCAACAATTTATGTCCTGTAGGAAGAGTTTGCAGACTTAGAAAATGTCCTCATTATTTTTTGAGCTGACAAGCAGTGCAATTCATGCAATCATCTGTGCTTGGCAGTCCCCAGAACCAAATGCTGCAGAGAGAAAGGGTAAGAGTTGTGCAAAGCCTTCAACAAAAGCACAGCTCATTCTCAGCTTCTTCAGTTAATGACCAGCTTTCAGCTGACGTGTGCATGCCTACCCATGGAACTGAAAGCATTATGGACATCACTGTTTCACGTAGCAAACCAGAATGATACCCAGGTCAGCGCACCACAGCTCAGCAAAAGCTCTAAACATACTTTCTCAGCTTCATCTGAAACAGAAAGCCCAAGAGTGTTTCAGAGACTATTCCCCTAAGAATCCACTTTCTCAATGAAAGCTCATAAGCAACAGAGGAACACAGAGCTCACTCAAAACATCAGCTCTGAAAAACATTTGGTCATGTCTCTGCTAGCAGCTTTCCATAGCAGGAATGTTTTCCTGGATCCTGCCATTTAAATGTCTCCTGCTGGCAGCCTGCTTGAACCCCCAGGCCTTCAGTCCATGAGCTCAGTACTAATGTCCTTCCACTCCTTAAAGTTCTCAGCCGAGAATTCTCCAAATGAGAGGATGCACCTAAAATAAATATAAGAATATGTAACTATAATAATATAATAAAATATGGAGTTTTTCCAGTTAAACCATTTCAGGCACCAAAATCTGCCTGTCCCAAACACACACAAAAAATATTCTTACAAGGTAAATTCTCTCCTTTGACAAGTAAACAGGCAATCAAGACAAACAGGTCAGCAGCTGGCTGGGCAACATCTAGAGCCATGGCCCAGAGGATTTACTGCTCTTTGAAGAATATATTTCCTTCAAAAAAGCTCTGTTGTTAAAAGGGAAAGAAGATACAGTGAAGTTGTTACCTACAGGAACATTCAACTATTATAAACCTTACCCTTATCCAGTATCTTCTGGGTATGACTCTTTCAGACTCTGTAGCACTTTGACATGATTGTACTTTGTAGAAAAAAGACCTTGTCGGTCTTTTCCAGCCTTAATGATTCTATAAGGATTCTATGATCACTTGTGACATGATCATGAATGTGCAGTTGAAAGCTACTGGTTTATTTTCCATACATGATTCACTTGTATTGCCTTCATCATATCCCATTAGTAAAGCAAAAAATTCCTACTTCTCTGTAGGAGTCGATAGTTGACACCTTTCCTTCTTCCTCCTCCAGTTATTTAACTATGCAAGTTGATCTAACGACTTGCTGCTACCAAAAATCTCACCACTTGCTCCCTAGCCCATGGCTGCACCACCCCCCCCTTCATTTTGCAGAAGCTCTGGCCCACATACCTTTCTAAAAGCCAGTTTGGCTCATTAAATCCCCTCCTCCATTTTTGTTGTTTGTTTTCTCCCATTTTACTGGATTAAATCAGCTCACTGTAGTTAGCCAAGCAGCAGAAACTGCACAAAGCCGGCACCTTTCTGGGCAGAAACAGAATTCCCAATTTCCATCAGCAGAGAGCCGGTAACGTGGCTCACTGCATCACACCCAGCCAACAGAGCAGTCAGGGAACCTGCCTCATGTGCACAGCCTAAAACCAGATTAGCTGAGCTCCTGCTAAAGGCTCTGGAATCCACACTGACTTTGCACGAAGAGACTCATGCCATCAGTTTCGCCAGCTCATCTGCTCAGGCAGCATCCTTCAACAGCAAAGTGGCAAGGTCTGAACGCTGCCACAAGCACTGCTGCAGTGATCATCCAAGTGGAACCCTGGAGCGTGCAAAGCTACTGCTGAGGAATGCAGAGAAAACCAATAGGCACCAGATTTAGCAAGTAGGAGTGGTATCCACACAAAGAAGTTTATTTTAATCAATACAGCAGTGAAAAAGCAAACTTTTAAAGAAGGAGGGGAAAAAGAAAAAGAGAGCTTTATGTCTGTATGTTTAATAAAAACACTTGCTCTAAGACAAAAATAATTTACATTCTGAGATCTCACATTCAAAAATAAATAGAGAAAGGCATCAGGGCATAACATTCAAATGAATACCTAGTAAAAGCGGTAATGTATTTGTATTAATAATCAAGAATGTAACACTGCAATATTTAATCTTGGATCTGTGTATACAAATGTCATCTCCTACGCAGCAATAACTGAAGACAGATACACCATTAGGAGCACAGACACTGATTTCTGTAAAATTAAAAAAGTAGGTATTGTACTTAAAAATTGTCTCCAAACTGGTACCACAGAAAAACCATTCTGAGTGGCAAACATCAAAAAGTAAACACTGAAATAACTAAGGAAAACTAGTTTAAAAATAAATTCAGTTAACAAATACGAATCACAATGCAGGATTACCTCTCCTCCAAATATCCACTCGATTATTTTGCTCTAAGGTACGTAACACAGCACACAGAAGAGTTATTCTATTTTAGTATAGTACTAAAATGCAGGCTTTTGCCATTTGGTCCATTTGCATTTTGTTGATTATTTTAGCCTGCCGTATTGGAAAGAAAAGTTGTGTGTCTCTCAATCTTTGGATACAAAAACCAGAGAAATTACATTCTTCAGCATAAAAGCAAATTTTTGAGAAACCTGTGCATTCTTCCTTTTTTTTTTTTTTTGGTGTTTTTTTGTTTTTTGTTTTTGGTTAAGTACATTTATTTTATTACTTTCATTCATGCAAAAACTGTGAATTAATCCCATTCCAGATGAGGATTTTATAATAAAATTTAAATAGTCAATTTATCAGACTACAGAACAAAGGAAAAAAGCTTAATCCACATAATATCTTGCTACTGAACTCTATTCAGTTAGTCAAATTGCACTAACCTTATGCATTTGCATTCTTAGAGATGCAGGCATAACAATTCATTCAGAAAAACTAAAACACACATTTAAAATAGAACAGATCTGATAACTATACTTACTCATTTTTACATAAGAGGCTCAAACATTTATAAAACTACATGTAACCTCCAGAGAATACAGACACTAAAATGTTTAAACAAACTACAAGTAACCACTGCAGACTCGACAGTAATACTAAACAAAATTAATAATATTATTACAATATCAAATCCTTATCTTTCCTAAAAATTCAAGTGCAAATCACAAGTTGCAATTCAAATATGTAGAGAGCTTGAAATGAGTAGAATAATTCAGGCGTATAACACTACTAATATTCTGTGTTAGCCACATAATATTCAAATAGAGATTGGAATTTTAATTAGGGGAATTTTTTTTTTAGTGAAGAAGAGATAAAGTCAATGGCGTTGTGTCTCTGAAGGAGCAGGAAGAACCCTCCAACAAACATTCAGTCATTGCCAAACTGTGCCTTAGGCACTGTACTCAACTAGGTCGGTTTTGGCATGTAGATTTGCAAAGCAATCACCTGTACAATCACAAACACAATCTATTCACACTCTGAAGGTATGCAGCCTTCAATCAACATCTCATAGCATGTTATGGAACAAACATATTATTCTTGTGGCAATAGGCACAGAAGACCTGCCCAAAGTCCCCCACCTCCACACCAGTGCTTTTGTTTTTAAAGCAGAATCCGTATTTCCCAAACTTGATACTCGTTCTCAGGACTCTATAGGGCAACTATCACCTATTGTATTATGTTAACTTGACATATACTACAGTAGAATTAGATATATATACATGAAAAATCCAGTTTGCAGAGATTACAAATGTATCAAGCTGCCAGTAAACAGTTCCTATATCTACATATGACGGTGCAAGTTAGCAGTGTCATAAAGGCACTTGTCTCTCACAGACAATACTGTCTTCTCTAATCAGTCAAAAATAGATCTTAAAAATACTTATTGTAACATCCGAAATGGTTTTTACTCCTTAAAGTGGTGCAAATCATCATCTATAGAACAATAATTCATTAGTTCATCCTGGAAGATCTGAGTGCAAATTATCCATAATTGAATATATCTTTACACTTAATTCATTTTAATACCTTGCTCTCAAAAAATGCCAAAAAACATGCTAGAGTAGAAATGTGATTGGCACTAGCAGCCACAAATAAAAAGGCAGGTGCACACAATAGTACAAGCAAGCTTGTTTATGAAGCTAATTAAGTGAATAAGTTGCAAAGAGAGACATTTGCCACAAGTCTTTCAAAGGGATGCTTGAAGCCACACCTGACCATGTACCACACACATCATTAGGGACATCTTTATACCTGGCTACCTAATTTTACAAAAAATACTTCCAAAATGCACATTTCACTTCAAAGTGAACTGTTTGTTTTCACCAAATGTGAAAACCAGATGCAACAGCAGAGCTTAAAAAGACACCTAAGCAGCCACTAAATAAAGTTCAGTGCAGTTTTCAAGGGTTTATGGATGGCAGCTTGAAATCCTTGAAATCCCCTTTATCTGTTTGGTATAAACGCACAGATTTTCCTCTCCAAGTCTCAGTATCTTAAAGCAATAACTTGAAAGAATTTCCACCAACAAAAGACCTGGTTTTGCAAATCAAAGGGCTCAGGTATTACAAAAATTGACATAATTGGCTTTGCCTATGTAAATGCTAATTTGCAGCTGGCATTATAGCTCTATTAACTGAGAAATCTACATGGTATGATGGATGGAATAAATCAAGTACAATCCAAAAGCCAGCAGGCTTTTTGCCCTTAGTACTTTATGTCGTAACAGCACATTAAGAGTACATCCAGACTGCTGTGAAGTTGCTGGATAGAGCCTCATGCCTGAATACTAATTTTCATGTCCAGTCTCCTTAAAAAGTTTTGCCAGTACTATACCACAAAGAAGTTTCTGTGTCTTTGAAAAACCTGCATTCACTGAACATTGCACAAGGCTACTGAAACAAAAACAAGGGAGGGAAAAAAAAAAAAAAAGCTATTTGATCAAGTATTAAGCTATTCCTTCAGAGAATTGCACTTCTTTGCTTATAGCAGTGACCAGAATTGCTGACGGTGTACTGACAGTTGCCATGGCAAGTGGGTGACTGCGTGGGATAGCAGACATATAGCCAAGTCAACTGCTTATGCAATCTCCATGATTTCTGCAAGCACAGAACACTTTATTATGTGCTGCCAGTGATCTTCATAAAGTGCCGAAGGGAAAAATGTTCTTCTGTGTTAGGCCATGGCTGTTTCAGTATTCCCATTCATCTGTTTTCATGTCCAGATAGTAAAGAATATTCTGTGCAAGCTTTACTGCCTGCTTCCTGGCAGCCTTACACCGCTCGTCACCTTGCGGATCAACAGCATCCAGGGCTAGAAGTTGTTTTGTAAGAAGTTCTTCCAGTCTCATGTAATTTTTATCCGTTCTGTTTCCATCAAATGAAATCACCTCTTGCTGAATTTGAGACAAGTTTCCAAGAACAGTCCAAACTGCTTTATGAGACTGATGTTCGGCAGCAGTTTGCTCTGGATACATTTGCCTTTTTTCCAGCACTTCCTTCAAATCAATATATGTTATAAGAGTCTGAACTTCAATTACTGCTCTTCTCCTGGCCTCTCTAATACAGGGATTTTTTCCTGGACTCACTTCATCGAGCTGGGCAATTAATCCCTGCAATTCTGCTTTGGATCCCAGATACAAATCAGAAGCATTCTCTGTTTTTAAAAGTAAAGAATTAACTTCCTTCATCTTCTTGCGGATCTCTTCTATTTTCAGAATGGACTGATTTTGTGCCAAATCGTAAGCATGAGTAGAATTTGCTTCTTCATCTAGGTCCAGGTATTTCTGCAATTTATTGATCTCTTCTACTACTTCCTTTCTGTAATTTCTTATTTCCGTGCGACCGCAGACATCTAAAGCATCCAAATCAGCAATGAGGCCTGTGAGCACACAGGACAGATGCCTGCAGGTATCATTACTACTCACTCCCATTAGAAGTGCAATAAGGGTTCCTCTGGCTTTGTTCACATCACACATTACAGAGTTAATTTTGGAGACAGAAGGATGTGCATCATTAGAGAGTGGCAGGGACAGCTGTTGCTTTACACCACTCTCTATAATCTCCTGAACAGCACATACCTTCGTCAGAGTGCGGTACCTTGCTTTGCGTAGAGAAACTTTCCCTCCGGTTTTCACCTGGGTAAGCCTCAATACAATGTCCTGAATGCCTTCTTCAAATTCATCACTTATACAGTTTCCTCCTTTGTAAAAAGGTGTGATCTCGCGTTCCACAAGTGACTGTGCCTCCTTGAATAAAGCCTCTATTTCCAGTCTGCGGGGATGGTTTGCATTTTGTTCCAGTTCCTTCAGCAGCCTCTCGGTTTCCTGGGCAGCTCGCTTTCTGGCTTGCTGAATATCCCCCTTCCCTTCGGTGTCTACAGAATCTATTTCAAAAAGCTGTTTAGTAAGGCTCCTTTCCAGTTTCTTGTAATCTCGGTCGGTGGACAGACCACTGAAGACGGCCACTTGCTGTTCAATCTCTTTGACTTCTTTCTGTATTTCATGTAACCGTTTTATGGATGGGTGTTGGTTACCCATATCCATTCCTCTTCTCCCGTCCCGCTCCAGATGAACTACAAGGAAAATGAGAACAAGACTTGCTTAAGTGCTACACGAGCACACGTTGCAACTTTTACATGCTGAAGCATTTCAGCATTACAGCTATTTTAAGTATCTTTACCAATACAAATAAACTACTTGGCTGATCCTTCACAGCCCTTTAATTTTTTACACCTTTCTCTCGGTCGGGCCGCAGGGGCAATCCTTCAGTTGCCACACGCCCAGCTCTCGGCTGCTCACCCACAGCCTTCCCACCTGCTCTGCAGCTGAAGCCGCCGCAGAACAAGCAGGGCACCCGCAGCCCAGGGGAGAACCCGGAGCGGAGCGAGAACAGCGGCCGAACCCGACCGTCCTCGGGTGCCACAACCCCGGGGCAGCGCTGCCTTCCCCGCACATACCTCGCTCTCCCACACCCCTCGCCGCCACAGGCCCCTCCATGGCCGCCTTCCCCGCGGTGGGGCCCGGCGCAACGCGAAGAGGAAATGACACCGGGCCACCGCCGGGGCACCTGCGAGAGGTTCGTCCTCACCGGCCCCCAGCGAACCCGCGCGGCGCCCGCGCCCGCGCCCCCGCCCCGCCTCACTCGGTCAGTCACTCACCCGCCGCCCTGCGAGGACCCGCT
>VZRQ01009889.1:1226010-1248343 GCA_013397975.1 Machaerirhynchus nigripectus
TTGGAGAGGCGCTAAGTTACGGGCCGTTGAGTAACTCCAGGTACTCCCGAGCCCGGCTGGGGCAGGTACACGCCTGCGTGTGGACACATGGATGCAGGAAGAACGCCGGGCTTAGGAAAACTTATAATCGTAGAATTATAAAATACGCTGAGTTTCAAGGGAGCCATAAGGAGCACCGAAATGCAATCCCTGGCCCTGCACAGAACAGCCCCAAGAATCGCACCGTGTGCCTGAGAGAGTTGTCCAAAAGCTCATTGAGCTTGTTAGGCTTGGAGCCGTGACCCCATCCCTGGGGAGCCTGTTCCGGTGACCATCAGCCTTCTGGGTGGAGAGCCTTTAATATCCAATCTAAACCTCCCCTGACACAGCTTCATGCTGTTCCCTCGGGTCCTGTCACTGGTCACCAGAGGGCAGAGATCAACGCCATAAAAAACTTGCATACTTGCATACTTGCTAGTTCTCTCCATGAGATATTTTAACAGAGTATCAGTGATAGAAAAATGGGGGGGGAAAAAAAAGTTGATATAAAAAAATACCCCATGATTCATGCCTATGGTAAAAGAATTAAAAGGCATCTTCTCTGTCGTGCATTTGTATGTAAAAGTAAATTGTAAATGTACGGCATTGTTTTTGGTCACAGTAAATAAATGTGCTTTATTTCTGAACTTGCGATGCTTGTATGCTTTAAGGTTCCATGGCGTTTGGGAATTTATTCCAAATGGAGACGTTCTTCAGAAACTCTGCTGCAGTGCTGCTAACGCGTGGTGTCTGTGTTTCCCAGGGCCTGGGTTTCCGCCCCCCCGCGCACTCGCACAGCGACTGGATCGGGCCCCCGGACAAGCACTCCAACCTGCGCCCCGTCATCTTCTACGTGCCCCCCGAGGAGTCGGCGCTGGAGCGGCGGCTGCGGGAGGCGCGGCAGGAGGCCCAGGCCAGCAACCAGCGCTTCTGGGCACAGCACAACCGCGCCTTCCGCCAGGTGAGCCCGGCCTCACACCCGCTGCTGCTGCTGCTGCGGCTGCTGCTCAGCGCCTGCCTGCCTGCCTGAAACTGGTGGGCTTGGCCTCTCTGAGGTGGGGCTCAGTTCTGCTTGCGGTTAACACGCTCAGGGTCACGGAGGAAATGATGGTTTTGTCGTTCATTTCTTTAAATGATGCACAAAACTAAAAATCCCGCACATTTTACTGCTGTTTAGTAGCATAGAATATTTGCCTTTTCCCTGTCTTGCACTGAAAGTATAAAGTTGTAGCTGCCCTACGTGCAAGATCTGTCTGTGACTACAGCCGCTGTTGAAAATTATTCCATGGCTGGTTTTTCTCTTGTAATAAGTGAGAGAAATTTGGTGTAATTACCAAGACTAAATGAGGTTAAATGATACGTCCCATTTCACTGGCAGTGTATCCCAGCAAGGCTAAAGTGAGTCTGTCTTCTTTCCTGATTTTAGCATCTCCAACCAGTGTGGCGTTTTTTGGAAGAACAGTAACAGTTCAGTAGTAATTCACCATCATTTATGATGTTTAACATCATATCCTCTCAAAACTTGCGAAGATCCCAGAAAAAAATGAAGCTCATTTTTTTAATTCCACAGAACTGCTTTTTAAGTCTGTAATAACACAGAAATTATTATTGTGCTTCCATCTAAATAATATTAATTTTTTTAGGCTGCATGTTTTTATCTATGCTCAAAATCTCAGCTACACAGCACAGCACATTTCTATAGTTTGTCTCACAGACTGAAAAGTTTGAATCCTGTCAAACAACACTGAAGTTTGGCTGTAGCTTTACTCCACAAATCAGTTTTATAAGTATCAGTAGGACACTTGCATGAATTAATTGATGCATGCAGGTAGAAGGATCTAAGTGACATTGTTACCAGTTTACCTAACTCACTGGATTAAGAAAGTGTTTAGTTGACTCTTCCAAGTATAACTAGTATTGCTAGTTATTTCTGAGGGTGTTAAACACCACATTGCTATGTAATTAAAAACAATGGTTAACTTCAAGGACTGACTACATCTGATTCTAACGTGGAACAACATGTTTTAGGAAAAAGAAGAATTTATTTATTCAAGACTGAAAGCCAAGGGTCTGGAAATGAGAGATGAATCAGGTTAGTGAGATCTTCATTAACAGTTTAGGATGCATTCTGAATTCTGTTTAACTTTGAATTTTGTTAGTTTATGCTCTTTGCGTTCTGTCACAAGTAAATCTTAGGGATAGGATTTAGAAGTATTTTCCAGAGTGTGATAAAAAAAAAGAGGAGGAGCTTTTCAGAGATGTGCCTGTGAGGGTCAGATCATCTGTTGCACTGTTCTCCCCCTAATTCATTCCCCGCAGCCAGAGGGAATGTGCTGAAATCCTAGCCCAG
Organism: Machaerirhynchus nigripectus; assembly: GCA_013397975.1. Taxonomy (NCBI): domain Eukaryota; kingdom Metazoa; phylum Chordata; class Aves; order Passeriformes; family Dicruridae; genus Machaerirhynchus; species Machaerirhynchus nigripectus. The sequence continues at coordinate 1,228,379 of VZRQ01009889.1, forward strand.
TAATATAATAATTGTGTAGCCTAAGGAGGAAGGGGCTTTTTACTTTTACATCTCCTAACCCAGTGAGCTGGCTGAGATAAACATACAGAGCATTTGCCTCAAGTGCATGTTATGGTTGGGTGGATAAATTCACAGTCTTTGGCTTCAGGTCCATGGTGTATGCAATGATTACAATATTTTTCCTTGAGGGAGAGTAAGACAGCTTCTGGGGAGACTGCAGCTGCTATCTGCTTGTCTCTGCCTGAGCATGGTTGCTGTAAAATAGTTGTCTCTCTAATTCATTATGTGAAAATGGAAACAAAATACCTTCATAATAATAGTGAATTGGGCATTGTAGTATGAGGTTGAACACTTTGTTCACGGAATAATGATCTGCTTGAGTTTAGTGAAGCATCTGCTCTGACGTTCTGTATGTCACAGACCATTATTTTTCTTTTCTGTTTGTCTCCTGGTGAGCAGTGTGTGGTTGAGAAATAATTTTAATTAAGTTCTATGTTGTTTCAAAAACACTTCTTTTATATTCCTATTTTGATTTTTTTGTTTTGATTTTATACCCTAGAAGTAAAAGAGTGACCATATACTTCCATTAAAAATAAAATTATATTAACTGCATGCTTTGGTTAACCGTTCTATAATACAGCTGTGAGGGTATATAAAAATAAAAATATACATGAACTGTTGGAACAAAACTTACTTTTCTACATAATTAATCAGTTTTGCTGATACCAGTATAAAGAAACAAATTAACTACAGGTGTTAAGCTGGCAGCCTTCAAATGGTTTTCGAGTTAATTCATCCCATAGTATGTTAATCCATTGTAGTATGTTAGCTTTGTAAATAATGACAGAACCAATCAATAATTTACATTTCTGTGATCAGTCTCAAGAGCCTTAAAATGCATTTTGGAACAGTAGCAAGTTGAATATTGCAATTCCATCTCCCTCATCATATCCATGTTCCCTGGGGCATTCAAATTTGACTGTCATTTTAAGGACATTTTGTGCCAGAAGGTTCGTGTAGGAATAGTCTGGTAGAGCTGAGAATATTTGCTGGTTCTCAGGATTAGACATCTGTGCTGTAGACACAGGTCTTCCTGTTCTTTCTTTTATATTCTAGTTATGAGTGACATTCAAAATCATCTTTTGTATTCTCTTCTCAAAATATTTGCCTACTAGGTTGTTTGTAAGTCTGACATCTCAGAACATAAACTTTTTTTGCCTAAAGTAACTTGAAATTTATCAACAGTAACAGAAAAAAAAATGTACATCTGAAAATACCATGTCGGTTGTGGACAGTGTTCTTTTGATATTTATGGACTTGCTTTAGGGGAGGAAATTAAGTTACTAAATGCTCTTATTGGTAATGTTAAGGCTTCAGCTCTGCAAGAAATTATTTTATTCAAAGGATAGATACCCCTAGATCTATGCACTTTTTCATAGGGGTTCACTAGTTCCCTAAATAGTCTAAGAGCTGACAAACTTCATCACTTTCACAAGTAATAGGGGTTTAAGGACTATACCAGCTCCAAGATGATCAGTATTTTTAATCTGCTGTGCTCCCTCGATAGGTTTTAAAATGTTGAAAGATAAAGGTATATTAACTCGTTCAGGGTTATACAGAAAGCTTGTAGGAGCAAGGAGTCAGACCTAGCATCTGAACCCAGTGTTTTAATACAGAGAATTGCCTTGACTTTGTTACACCAAAACCTATTTTCAGGTCAAAAAGCAACACTGAATGCAGAAGAAATGGCTGACTTTTACAAGGACTTTCTAAGTAAAAATTTTAAAAAGCATTTGCAGTATAACAGGTATGTAGAAGGTATTTATGTTGATCATTATACATTACAGTCTTAAGTGAAAGGTATAAGATCTTTAAGTTTAAAAATTGAACATTTTTTTCTGTAATTGGTAAAACAGCATAAACTGCTGTAATTTTCGATTTTTTTTTAATGCTGTTATTAGCATTTGACAGAAATTTGCATTATCATTTGAGTTCTGCTGCTGCTTATTGTTGTTTTAGTGGAAAGATAAGCTCAAGTTTGAGATTTAAAGAGACAAGATCAGGCACGTTTTATTATCTTAGGGCATGGCTCTTTTTCATGCTGCTAATTGAAACTGATAAGTATGCAAATAAATCAGTTGAAAGTTCTGTATAACAGATTCTAGCTGACTGTTAAATAAGGACTAGTAAATGTGATTTATCTCACAATTGTTTAATGGGAGTAATATTTAATAATCTTAGGTCTGTTATTTTGCAAGTGTATAGTAAAAAAGTGATCAGCTTTGAGTTTGGCGAGGCGTTAGTAAATTGATACCTGAGCTCATCCTGGGTAGAACCCCAGCTACAGCTTGGTAAACCCGCATCCAGCTCTTCACAGCACCTGCGTTGTTTCAGTGTTACTGTACAACAACTCTATAAACTGGATTGGGGATCTGAAAGGGCTGTAAAATGACTTGCAAACACACATACCCCTGCAAGTAGCTGTGCACACTTGAAAAAGGGCTGGAAGTGAGGGAGAAATGGGAAGGTGGAGGAAGACAGCACTTAATCCAGGAATACTGACCACTGAATATGAAAACACAACTCCAGTTACCTCTCTGTATTGGATTGAGAGGTTATTGGGCAGAAAAGTGTCAAGTGTGACTGGGTTCCTAATGGTGTAATGCTAGTGAGAATTCTGCCATCATTGCAATTGATCTATAACAAATGGTGGCTTAAATTTCTTTATATGTACTGTGAATAAACCATAAAATACTATCCTGTAAGAACAATGTAACTGTAATAAGTGTTTAAATATGCACATCTGTTTTGCCCACAAAGGAGTAGGGGGGGAACTTCACCATAATCCAAAGCAACAGCATGAAAAGATGGAAAGTAAGAAATTAGTTTTAGTGAAAGGATAGTCCTTAAATTGCCTATAATTGGTAAGTGGGAATGCAAAGGGTTTATCGTAGAATTGGTCACCAGTTGCCTTTGTTGTTGTGACCTTAGGAAAGTGTCCCATCTTCACGGTAAGATAATTCAGGCTTTGTGCTTAAACATGACCTTCCTTGCTGCTGACTTGTAAAATCAGGTTGTGGCAGCTGCATTGTTGTAGTTTCAAAGTGGAACTGCGCAGCCCTGAAAACAGCAGAGCTTTTAACAGGCACTCTGATTTTGAGGGGTCATATTTATAAAAATCTGTTTATGCATTTGGCTGTATGTTCTTTTGCAGTATTGCCAGCTGGCCTGAAAACTGGCAGCTGAAGTGTTGCAACTTCTAAAATTAATTAAAATTGAAGCAATGACTTCATAGATGCCTTGAATATTTAGTTCAGGGTACTTAGACTGGAAATACAGTTTAGTTCAGGAAAAAAAAAATCAAGAAGGAGACAAGAAATTAAACATGAAAGGGGAAAAGAAACAGTTGCAATATTAGCATGTTATTCCTTATTTAACCTGACATTTGAAGGGGTAGCTCAGTGTTGCCTGTCAGTGTGAATTTGGCTACTAACCTTTCTGAGAGGTTGGTATCTCAGGCTTATGTTAGATCTGTGCATGCAAGGTTTGCCCCAGACATCTCAAGAGAAGACCTAAATCCCAGTGTTCTAGTACTAGAATTCTACGTATCCTATTGCTTCTTGTGAGCAATTTACAACATGGGAGTGAGATCCTTGTTAGAAACAAGAAAAAATTTTGATATTATTTCAGTTTGTAACAGGGGAAAGAACTTGAAGCAGGTTCTCAGAGGTTAAAAAGGGCTGATGCAGACTATACTGTATATAATTTGAATTGGTTCCAGAAGCCATGCATGATTCATAAAAATTAAATTATTTAAAGATATAAAGACTAACTTTGGCAATATTAAAGGCATTATCTTTAAAAGATACTGCAGTAGAAAGATAATGTTTCCAGTATTGGGTTATACAATTAGTCTTTGAAGTGTGATTTGATTTTATTTTTTCCCACCCTTGTATGAGACCAGCTCTGCCCTTTTCATCACGTGCATCTTCAGCCACACACAAACATCTTACCTGAAGCACAACACTGGCAAGAATTTAGTCCAGATAGCTTGGTGATCAGCTTTACTTCTGAAACATGAGACATGATCTCACCTGATTTCAAATACAGTTGCAACCCTGTAATCCGCATGTAATCATGTTCATGGATGTGGATATACACATAGACTTTTTCAGAGGTTATTTAACTCTTAGTGGACAAGAAAAGTGTTACCACAAAGAAGAGAAAATGCAGGTCATGACATATCATTTGTCGATGCCAAAAGATATTTTAATATAATTGTGTATCTTTTTCCTGTTCTTGTTCTGTATGCTGATGATCTTCTTGGCTTTGGAATCCTAGAGATTGGTATAAACGTAACTTTAGGATCACATTCCTCATGGGACAAGTAGCACTGGTGAGAGCTCTGAGGTGGCTTCGTCGGAGAAAGAAAAATGTAGAACAGTAATCACAGCTCCATGAAGAATGCAACACTATATGCTATAAACATGTGGTTTATAGCAGTGTTCAAAGTCTGAACGGTTGATGCAATAATTACTTGAATTTGTTAGTTAAACTATGTAAATAAAAGTCAACACTGGTCTTAATTTATAATCAGTATGTAGATTTCCTTTATCCTTCATTCCAAGAATATCTGAAATATTCTCACTACCAAGAAAACTTTTAAAAGCTGTTCCTTGTTCGTGTCAGATGGAATGGGTAATGACTGTCCTGTTTTTATGATAGAGTTATGGCTGCTAAATAACATGTGATTCAGTGTGCTGTACCTGAACTCTGGTTTCAGAATGATGTCTCCACCAACTATATTAGTATATAAAGACAAAAATGCCTCGTTTTGCAGCAGTTGCCTGTCTGGGGCAGCAGCTATCCATAAGTAATACAAAATGGGTGAAGGAACAAGTTTGATTTGTGAGTATATGTACCATCAATTTAGAATAATCCTCTCTTCAGTGTGATTATATGCTATTTTTAATAAAGATTTAAGAGATGATTTCATCGAAGTGCTAATGCAATAGGATCTTCTAGATTTTTTTTTTTTAATTAAGAGAAATATTCCTCCCTTGGACAAGAGCTCCTCTGACCCATGATTGGTAAAGATTTTAGTTGCTGAGCAATGAAACGAATGTGCTCCCAGTCATTTAAGCTTGGTAGAAGATCAAACTGGTAACTGCTGTATGGAGAACAACACTACTACCAGTATGCACTGCTTTCTCCTGGTTCATTTCTTTCAAAAAAATGCTGTTCTCACCAGTTTCTCCAAGGCGCTGAAAACGACTTGCCTGAGGGTGATTTTTGTGGCCTCCAGGTAGGTAATATCAGTTGGAAGGAGGTTGGGTCAAGTGAAGTCCTAAAATGTTATGCCATGTATTTGTAATTTAAAAGAGGTCTCATTCCTCAGAACGTTCTCTCTGTCCATTTATACAGGTAAATGATTTTTTTTTTAATCCAGTACCTACTAAGAGGATTCTGTGAAAAGAATGTATGCTGTCAGATGAAGTGTTTTCCTAAAGCGGTGCTGTAGGGAAGGTTCTGCTTTTGGAAACATCATCTCAGTAGCCATTGACCTATTTTTCGTATCTAAACATGACATGATTTATTCACAGACTTTTTCAACTGGAGCAAAAAGAGCTTTGTCCACATCAGTTATAGTAATTCCTCTGCAAAATGAAATAAATGTTACTGATGCAGTGCTATGGTATTATTTGGGCTAAAGTGGCCACTGAATTGTGATTTTACGTGTTCTGTTATTAGTAAATGAAAACAGTTATTATTGGTGTTTGCTGAGATAATAACCAACACTTTGAAAATATTTGTGAATGTTACACTGCATCAGTACTGTAAAGGGTATATATTTATTAAAAATATACAAAATACCATGTTTAGGAAAATAAATTTTTTAAATAGACTACTGTGGGTATGTAATGTAATTCTTCAGGGCTTTATAATAAATCATATCTTACAGTATGTAAGCTCTGACCACAATGTGAGTGCACACATTAATAGATAGTTCTTATGTAAAACAATAATTGGATAATACCAGAAAATATCCCAGAAAGGGAGAGACCAGAGCACCAGTGGACTGGTGGTTAATGGCCATATGTTCTGACAGCCTGTGTATAACATCCCTAAGGTAGTTTCACATATGCTTTAAATGGGTGGAGGTCAATCAAAAGCATTTTCATTTTCTGAGCTGCTCACTTCCATTAACACAGACATTTTTGTGTCTGCCTGCTGAACCAGATCAGGAAATTGATTCACTACTAGAACTAATCCAAGGAAAAAACTGTTCGATGTCAGACGCGTTAACGTGCCTCATCATGCAGATATGTGTTGTTTGGCATGGGGGAGCTGTGGGAATTCAAATGGAAGGTTTGGATTGTGCTTCAGTAAATTCACAGTTAAAACTGTTTTCTGAACATGTAATTTTAGTGTTGGTCACACAAAAACAGTATCAGCATACAATGGATCATGCTAGGATTAAGCTGCAAGCTGCTTTGTCTTTTAAATACCTCCAGGGACAGTGACTCAACCACTTCCCTGACAGCCTGTTCTGCTGCCTGACAATCCTTCTGGTGAAGAAATTTTTCCTAATATCTCATCTAAACTTCCCCTGGCACAACTTGCAGCCATTTCCTCTCGTCCTGTTGTTATTACTTGGGAGAAGAGACCGACTCTCACCTCTCCACAACCTCCTTTCGGGTAGCTGTAGAGAGCAGTAACGCTCCAGCACCTCCCTGTCCTTCCTGAGTTGAGGGGCCTGGAACTGGACACAACACCTGAGGTGTGGCCTCCCCAGTGCTGAGTACAGGGGAATGGTCACTGCCCTGGTCCTGCTGGGCACACTATTGCTGATACAGGCCAGGATGCCATTGGCCTTGGCCACCTGGGCACACTGTTGCCTCATGTTCAGATACTGTTGGCAGGACCTCTGCTTGTCCTTGTTGATCCTCACCCCACTGGCCTTGGCCCATCAATCCAGCCTGCCCAGATCCTCCCTCCAGCAGATCACACTCCTGCCCAGCTTGGTGTCATGTGCAGACTGAGGGTGCCCTCAATCCCCTCATCCTGATCACTGATAAAAATATTAAACAGAACTGGCCCCAACACTGATCCCTGGGGAACACCACTAGTGACTGGATGCCAGCTGGATGCAGCACCACTGACCAGCACTCTGGGCTCAGTCATTCCGACAGTTTTTAACAGTGAAGAGTGCACCCATCCAAGCCATGAGCTGCTGGTTTCTCCAGGAGAATACTGTGGGAAAGAGTGTCAAAGGCTTTACTGAAGTCTAGGAGGCAACATCCACAGCCTTTCCCTCATCCTCTCTGCAGGTCATCTTGTCACAGAAGGAGATTGTGCCAGTCAAGCAGGACCTTCCATGTGATCATTCTCAGGCACTTCCGTGGTTTCTAACACATCAATATCCCTTGTGTCACTGCTGCCGCATGGATCTCCATCCCCCATCTCCATCGAGACAGCAGATGAAAGGACCTCCCCAGCACACCACCCCTCAAACACTGGCGTGTTGCCCCCAGGCTATCTCCAGGCCTGGTTTTATCCTTTTCCCCCTTCAAATTCATTAGGATTCTGTGTGGAGAGCTGAGTCCCTTCATCTAAAACCTATTGAGGGAGTGAGGTATTTATCTATTAGGTAAGTGTTGAGGTCTGATTTAAAATATCTAATAGAACCACTGTGAAAAGATGTTATTAAAAATAATCCATCTCAAATTTTGAATCTCTTTACTAAAAACCACATGCATTTACTGAGATAATTACATTTTCTGAACAGCCAAAAGCCGTATCATTTTCACCAGTGTTGCATTACTTTTGTTGGGTTTTTTCCTTGACTCAGAGCAATTGCAATAACACCAGCTGCTTTCAGATAATATTGATCATAAAACCTTTATACATCAAAGGAAAGCCAAGGAGATGCCAAAGACTACTAAAAATAAAATTTTTATGAATACAAAAGCCTGCTACAGTAACTGAAGCTAGTGAAATAGATCAAAGAGTGACTTTTCTGTGCACATTTTCTGAGTATAGGAAAAATACAGGGGAGTGTTCTTATCATTTAAGTATTTAGTTAATCCTGTCAGAAGGAACAGCAGTATTTCAATATTTAGTAGTGTCAGCATGTGCCTTTTTAGTCTCTCATGCACTCACTCAGTCCATAATAAAGCAACAGTATTTTGGTAAAATTCAAATAGCTTTAGTTTGTATTGACTTGCGGTGGTTTTCTTCTGATAATATGTGTGGGGTTTTGCTATTCACTGAATTTCTCTATTGGAGCATTGATTTTGATAGAATATGAGAGGAATAAGAGGAAGTGTCAAATGGGGATTGAGCCACAGACTGACTAAAGGCTGAGTTAAAGTGATTGCAGTATCTTTATATATGATTAATAAAGACCTTTACATCTTAAAAAAAAAAAAAAAAAAGAGCTTTTCTCAATTTCATGATGAGATTTAAAAGCAATGATAGCAGCTATGGAGGAGACAACTTCTATGTTTAACTGAACATTCTTGGGGATAATATTAAAATCTAGTTTAAACCTCAGGTTTGCTATTATGAAGCTGACCCTTCCTGGCCCCATTTCAAGTGGACTGTCCTGTTTGCAGTTTTTAGCTTCCACTGTCACTAAGCAAGATTGGTACCCTACAGGGGTAATCAGATTTAGCCAAACAAGAACTTAATTTACATCCTATGCAGAGCCCACGGGCCAATCTTTTGCATAAAGACTGGAAGATTGAAATGTTTTCATGAAAGGATAATATATGCCTGGAACAGTAATATGCATGAATAACATTTTCAGACTAAAAATTATATCCACTGATTGCTGTAAACTGATTCATAGAATAATAAACCCATAATTGAATATTGAAGTTCATTTCTCAAAAAAAAATTAGTAAGGGAAACACAGCTCACTTTATTTCTTAACCGTTTATGTCTTCAGAAGAGTTTATAAGTGCATGGAATGTAATTGTCTTGAAGTACATACTCAGTAGTATTCATAATTATATAAATCACTTCTTTGTGCCTCGGCTTTGCATTCATTAATGGATTAAGATTTACCCAAGTATTGTGAGATTTACTTGACTGATATATTCAAACAGCAGATGCTGTGGAAGTGCAAAAGCAGTACATTTGGCTAGAAATAGTAAAGGCAAAAAAATACACGATCCCTTTTCAAGTATGATCTTACTCAGAAGAAGTATTATTGTGTAGTGATTTACCTACCGTAGGGTGGTCCCAGGTGTGTTGTGACCAGGCCCTGAGACAACAGGAGGCAGCAAAAATGACTGTATGCATCTCCTGAGGCTGCCCAGAGGCAGTTAACACCAGCCTAAGCCAGAGCAGCCCTGAAGCCACTGTGATGGACCATGTCTGGCATGAGTTTCCAGCAGCCCCCCTGCCAGTCAAGGCTTTCTGGCATTCAGCAGTGCTCTGTTCACACCGCTGCCTCCAAAGAACCCACTGATATGATTCAGCTGCAGACTTGGCTGTTACACTTTCATCAGCTGAGCCAAAACACATCAACAGGCAAAACACAAGTTTCAGAATCATAAGAAATTCAGGTCACTATTCATATCTCATTGTAAAAGAACTTCCTGTTGACAAATTGTAAGAAATCCTTGCCATGGAAAAATTCTCGTATGATGATCAGGGTGTAGCATACATTGGCTCTTTTTAAAGGGTTCCAGAAAAGCTACAAACTTTAATTTCTGGAATAACTCGAATACTTAGAAGTCTAAATTCTTGAGAGAGAGCAGAGGGGGTATGTGTTGTTTTGCAAAACGGACTTTGTAGTTAAGGCTATTTAAGAAGACAAAATCCATGAATTTCAAATTTCAAAAGAGACTGACTGCCTTGATTGCTTTCCAAGTGATTGTATTATCCTGGCGTGTCATATAGAAAATAGCTGGTATGACACAGCATAAATATTCTGCAACAAACCAAGTCAAGGCAGTTCTGACCTTAGTAGCTGTACAATAAGTACTTAGGTAGAAAACACTTATTTGTTCAAAATTGTATAAGAATGGAAGACAAAATATAAACTAAGTTCCAAGGAATATGTAAGAAAATGTCTTCTGAATTTATCAATCTTCTTTCCACATTTACCAAAATAGCATTTCACTTTTACTGTCATGTCTGGAAAACCTCCAGTTTCCTCAGGCCTCATGAAAAATTCCACCCTGGAAAAAAGAACAAAATACTAAGCTGACATATGAGTAAATAGCCACAGGTGCAAAGTTGTGCCAAGGAAGAATTCCAGCTCACTTCAAAGAAAAAATCAGTTCTGCCATAGGATATTACAGAGCAACTTGAATTGACAAGAGATGCTCAAAATTAATTTGTTTGCTGCCTCTCCCCTGGTGCTGCTTCTGCTGCTGGGAAAAAAGGGGTCTGTTCAGTGTGACACCTGAGGGCTTGCTGGGCATGTCTAAATTACCACAGTATCTCAGCCATAAATCTGAGTACCACAGGACTGAGTACAACAGGCTGGTGCTGGAACAATGTGGCTGAAGAGCTGCCACTGGGCAGAGCATGTTTCCATCTCAGAAAGATTTTTCTCAGGCTTTTAAATCATGAGGTTCACAGTTTCTCTAAAGGCAGCAAAGCAGCTTATTACTTACTGTCTTGAGTCTATAATTTATAGGTATTTTCAAACAGCCACTTAGCACTCAATGTTCAATTTCATATGTAATTAACAATGTCATTTGAGGTTTTAGTGCTACTATATGTTTACATGTAAATTAGAAAAGCAATCTCACTTGTTTACAATATGAACTTTGGTTTTGGGCACTACCCAACAGAGTTCAGAACCAAAAATTCAAAGAGATAGAAAAGAAGTGAAATTAATGAGAAAGATGGTTAACACAGCACTCCAGCCTCCTTTGGCTGCAAAATGAGTGGGATGGGAAATGACAAATGTGTGAACCATCCTTTAAAGGAATTTAGAGTGCTTTCTGCATTGGTGCACAATAAACCTGGCAGCACCATTTTACAGTTATGTAGTTAATTAGGAGGATGTGGGGCACGTTAAACTGCTGCTCACAATGGATCCATTTACAGGGTAGATTTCTGGTCAGTGTTACACACCGAGGAAGGAAGATACTGTTATTCATCAGCCTATTCTGTGTGAGTCACGGCAGCTTTCAAACATATGGTGACGGTGAACTTTGTGGCCCTTCATCATGTAATATGAAATGCAACACTGTGTAGGCAGTACATTTCACTTTCGTGGCTAATATATATTTATCAGTTGTTCCCAGCTTTCTCTTAGTGTTTACTGAGGCATGTGTCAGTTCTTGTTTACAGCTACATTATCTTCAATAGGTAGAGTTTGATACAAAACTGCGCTATATATGTCTTTGAAAAATTTCAATATTCAATATATTCAACAATTTCAATATACTTGAATTTCAGCTTTCATTAAAAATGGTTATTATTTTAGATATTAAGGAATAATCTTATGTTAAAACACACCGATCCAAAATCTGAAGTACTGCATATGGCATGTTTCAGCAATTTCCCTGAACTTTCCCAGGAGACTGTAGTTAATTGGTGTGGCAGAGTGAACTGCTCTATGCAATCAAAACACCTCAAACAGTCCAGGTGTTTTAGGTGACAAAGGTGTCGTAGAGAACCATGGCAGCATAGATTTCTTCCTTCAAAAAAATTACTACAAGCTCTACTCTGTGAATTTTCCTATGCCGAGCTGGCCACTAAAGTCAAAGGCCAAGGAGTCCTGCTTTAAATTCCTATTTATAATTGTCCTCTAAAGCAAAATTGTAGCCTCAGAATGTCTGTAATGACCTACATACCAATGAGGTAACTGCCTTCTTAGCCAGTTTCTGCATAAATTACCTAAATTACCTAAATTGAATTTAGTCTTTTTGGCATGAGGAAAACCTTCAGAACATGATGTGATGCAGCAGTATCTGCCAAACTTGTCAAACTAATAGCATTACCCTCGCTGGTTTTTTATACCTATACTGGTCAATAAAACACCTGTACACAGATGTAGGAGGAATTGCTTACTTCAGAAATAGACACCTACAAGGCCACTTTCTAAGGCCTCCTTTCACATCCCCTAAATATAGGGGGTACACTGAGTGTGGGTAGGCTAGGTTAGAGATGGGCCCCATGGAGGTCTTGGGCAGAACTATCACATGAAAGGCAGGTATTTGAGGTTGTCCAAATCATACAGGGAGCAGGGAGTAGTATAGGATTGAGAAGGCACAAAGTTGATTTTAAACCCTTCTCTCAAACTCTTCTCATCTAGGCTATCAGTCTCAGTTCCAGAGCTTTTGGAGGCTGTCCACAGGTTGAATTCATATGAATATTTGCTCTCAGGTAAGTGACAGAAAAGCCTGCAGAGCTAAGACACGCCATCCATCCTGTAGGAGTGAATTACGCAATGATCTCACCGATGTTTTAAGTGTAAGCCTCGGTCCCAGTGATGTCCATATCTTGCTTTCTTCTGTATCGTTGTGAAGATACAGAAGAAATGAAGGGTGTGTCCATAGAATGTCTTTAAACTTAATACTTTCAGTGGATTTATCTGTGAACAAGTAAGAAAATGTCTCGTTAAAACAGATTTAAAAATATAGAATTCCAATAGAAAATATAGGAATTACCAGCATCTGAAAATTAAGCAAAAGCTCCACAGTATATACTTGCTGTAGGAAGAAGGAGGCAGCAAGGAGAGAGGACTCATATCCAAACCCTTGGGAATAAGATCATCTGTCCTTATCCTGCATCTGCTCTGTTTCCCAGGAGACAGGATGAGGAACAAAATATCTAGCACAGGCAGTTCTGTTTGCTATTGATTTTTAGAGTGACTCTGCCCTTCTCAGCCCCACGTCCTGTCTACCATCCATCTAGCCACAGGCATATTCAGAGAAGCCATTTTCTGTACAGGCATAATTGGTCATTGGCACAGAAATGACAAAAACTATTGTCACACAGCAGAAACATTTCCATTTCCCTTTCCCTCGGGGCAAACTGTATTACCATGAAGTCCCCAGTCCAGTGCAGCTGGGTACTGCCCCTGAAATACCTTCTTAACCAAGGCAAACTCCAGCAATGAAAAGTGGATGTAAAATGGCCCCCCATAAAAAATGAGAAATTCCCATCAACCTTGGATGCCAAGTGAATTTGGTATAATTCCATAGAGAGTATTAGCTAAGGAGGAGGGAAAAGCATTTAATGGAAGAAAGGGGTATAAAATTTTTGCAATTATTGTGCCAGATGTAGAAAAGGAATACATCAAGTGAAAGGGAGGTTACTGATAACTCTATCTTGGGAACAAGCATTTTGGATAGTGACCATGGCACAAACAATTGCAGCTCTTAGGCTTAAGAAAGGTGAAGCAAATAGAAGCAGAGATGGGCAAATTGAATAATCAGGGAGATGTAGAATCTCTTTTAAAGAGATTAAGAGTTCAGTTTGTTCAGCCAAGCAGATTGATGGTCATGAGGAGAGAAAGGTGTCCAAAATCTGCTACACAGGAGAGTGGAGGAAGAACCAGGCAAGAGAGTTACCCAGGGAAGAATATTTTCTTTCTACAATGATTTAATTAAACATATAAAAGAGAAGTGTTACCTGTGAGGACTTCCTTAGAAATGCCAACACATGGAGAAATGGGGCCAATCACTAGCCAGGGAAAAGAGCCAGGAAAAAAATAACATAATTTGGCACGAAATCTGTATTTGTATATTACCCTTGAGACTGCACTCTGGAGGAGTGATGTTCTTGGGCAGGAAGAGCAAAACGCCTGCTTGGTTTTCAACAGACTTTGATAATTACATTTAGAAAAAGACCAGATTAGGTGGTTATCTGTAATGGCTTTTAGACTTCGGAGATTTAGTTGTCTTTGGTCAGTAGGTGCAAGTTTCTACTTAGAAAAGGTCACACACAGGCATACACGGGCATTAGCATTTCTTCTGATTAGCTTATGCATGAGCTTTAATAAAAGGCAGCATCTGAAAAATCACAGCTTCCTTCTTCTCTAAATGTATGTAGGAACCTCAGTGAGAAGACAATAGATCTCCTATATCTGTGTGAGGAAGCCCCAGTTTTCCTGGTGCTGAGGCAAGTTTATGTTCTAGTCTGTCCCTCTGCCTGATGTTGACTACAAAAAAAATTAATGCTTTTCCTACATTTTCAAAGATTCACCTCTCAAAATAAGAAAAATCTCATACTGATTAATGAAATTACCCCAGATTTACACTGGTGTGTGACTGAAATTACAGTCACAGCCCTCACAGGTTGTTTTGGGTTTGTTTTTTTTTTTTTTTTTTTTTAGGAAAAAGCATTTTTCATAATGAAACTCCAGAGGATTTCATGAGAAAAGGTTATCTAAAAGTCTCCCTTGCCAAGGATCCTACAATGACTACCGAGATTACCAAGGAAAGAGTCTCACCTAATCTAATTGCAAGTAATCTGGCAGCCAAGGCTGATGAATTAGCAGATCTCTAAAGGAATGCTGACAAACCATGTAAGTAATAAAGAGCTGATGTTCTAAGAAAGGGAAGGGGATAATGGAAGCAGTAAGAAAGCAGGCACTTAGAAATCAGAAAAGGTGATCCTTTTCTTCCCCTGCTTTTACCTACATGTTCCTGGGTTTGAACAAAGACACATGATTTTGTGTTTGGAAGAGTCTGTGGTGTTTGTGGAATAAACTTTTTTCCTATCAATATGAGGCCTTATCCCAATATAAAGGTAAAAAAGGGAGCTGAGTCATAGTTGGGAAGTAAGGATATGGGAGGGTGAACAGAAGTACTGTACCACAGATTGAATGTTATTATTGCAGCAGTGGCCAAGGCTGATATTCCACCAACAGCATGTTTTTTATTTCCTTGTGCGGATCTAATATACTTCTGCAATGGTTCAGTGGCTGAGGTAGGTGAATACAGAAATAAATGTAACTTCCTGTGACTCATATGCAGTAATTAATAATCCTCATAACCTCGAATGAGCAACTGAAACCCCAGGAGAGAATAAACTCAATGAGAAGTGAAAGTATGGAGGAAGGAAAGGAGGACCATAAATGGAATGTTATCTTTCTTCATGCATAAGCACTAGAAGTCATGCAGAGTGAATATGGAGAAGAGTATTTTTAAGCTCGAAAGGTGCTGGTAGTCAACCATCAGCTGACTACGGAACATGGAAACAAGTGAGGAAGAAAGTTGCTTCAGCTTTCAATGAAATGAGAGGTATGGCAGAAGTAAAGATAGAACAGAAATTGCTGGTGGAGCATAGTGAGTATGTAGTGGTGTAAACATTCCCTTGTAGAGGTGGGAACCTACTCCTCGAATGCAAGGAGTAAAAATACAAGTCTAATTATCATCCCAAGCTCTCCTCTGTGAACCTGTTCAGAATTTTGATGGTCAGAAGTAGGATCTGGGAAAATACTGACAGTGTCTGTAAACTCATATAGCATAGAGTATTAGAACTTGTCAAAGGGTGCAATCCTTAGCTCTTTGATCACTTACTACTTTGAAGATAACAGTGGAAATTGGGATATATAAATATAGCTGTGTTGCTGAAATTGTCTAGTATTTTTCTCCATGTTCACATTAATATTGACATGCAAATTCTCTCGCTCTCCAGTGGTTATTTTAACTGTATTACCTGAGGTTTAGAAGTCTGTTTTTCCTAACAGAACTGTTTTTGTTCCTAACAGAACAGGCTAAGTGAATGTGCTGCTTAAACCTTTCAGCCAGTAGGTTTTGTCCTTTAGCAGCAGCACAGCTCTGTAATAACGGAGAGATGAAAAAAATCTTGTTAACAAAATGTTAATGTCCAGTGCAAGCATCCTTCTCTGTTTTAAAAAATATAACAGAAATAACCTGTTAAGAGTTGAATTAACACTGCATGCTTTATTTCCTTGTTATTTCTCTGTGGATAGAAAACAGCAGGGAAAGGCAAACTGGCTCTCATTTGTTACAGCTTCCTAGAAATCCTTGTGACTCTGAAAAAGGAGAATTCACTTGCATGTAAATAAAGCTTATTGACTTGGGAAGCAGGATCACAATCAGTGTTTATTTTACTTGGAATTAATGCCTTGCCTGACAGGGGGTTCCCAATGGTAAGTTCAGGCATTTGACAATGAGTCAAGCAAAGCAAAACACAGTCCTTTTACCCTGAAGTGCCTGAACTCCCTGATAAAAAGGCAGCTCTGCATGCAGTAATTGCACATATGAAAAAAAGAGTTGGGCTAAAATTATGCCTGGGACTGTGTACTTGACACTTCTGAGTCATGTGCACTGTTTTTTATGTTTCCTCTTTTCCATAAAGGACGTTCTTGTAGGAAATACAAACTAAAAACATATGCAACTGTTAAGTGGTTGTGATGAAAAGCCAGACAGGTTGCTGAATCTGGCCTTTCAGTATTTATTATTGCCAGGATGCTTTTAAACAGCACTTTAGGAGCAGTTGAAATTATTCCAATGTAGTACTTTATTGTGGCCCATATTTCTAAAATGAAGTCATAGATTTTATAGACTATAAGATTAGATTGAAAAAAAAAATTCTCTTTTGGTGGGAAGATCCTCTAAGACAGAAGGATATATTTTTTTTGTACAATGGTAAAATAAAATGACCCACACTTCTTAAGTGAAGTGAACCTGAATTTCTTTAGAGGCTTGCCCCATTTGTGGATGTCAGTTAAGCTGACCTCAGTTGCTGTGTATATTTCTCACACTGTTGCACTTCAAAAACCTAAGAGCTTTGTGCTGCATTAGTTGAACTGTTTGCTCTTTGCTCTCCCACTGTGAATTACAAACCTCCCTCTCTCTTCTGGGAGAAAAGGGCAATTGGTATATTGAGACTAAAGAATCCAGCATTGTAAATAATGTGTTTTGGGGTTGCGTTTTGGGGTTTTGTTTTGGTATGCACTCGGACGTCTGCAGAAAACCACGGTGACCTTGCCGGTAATAGACAAAGGTTTGCAGGAGTCACCATCCTTGGAGGTGTTTAAGCAAAGACTGGACATGGCACTTAGTGCCATGGTCTAGTTGACATGGTGCTGTTCAGTCATAGGTTGGACTGGATGATCTCAGAGGTCTTTTGCAAGCCAGTTGATTCTGTGATTCTGTAATATGCTAGAGACAGCATGTCTCGATAATTTAATCCAAAAATCAGGGCATGCAGCATAACCAGCTCCTTAAGAGAAAATGGAAATATGGGCAGTGAATAGTTTTTACTGCTAGATGAACCTGGATAATTCTCATGTAGAAGAGACAGGAAAAACAAGATCCAGATGAAGAAGAACTCTTCGGATATTTCAGGTCAGGCAGTAGCTTCAGGAAAAACCGTGTTCACCAAGTCTCTCCTGTGTCTATCTTCTGCTGTGTGCCATAAACAGAGAGGAGTAACACTGCACTTCAGCTCCATTGAGCTAATCAACCTTCCTGCAGGAGGGAGCTTATCGTGTGTGCTGTTTATGTGGGAAATTGCCAGGATGCATATACTTGATTAGCCAGCATATTATGAATCAGGGTCATAGCTGGAGTAGTTGCTTTGTTCAGAGATGCTCACATCCCTGGGGTAAGCAGCTAATTGCAGGAAATCTTTTAAAGCAAATGTGTGATAGGAAGAAAGCAATGAATATTGTTTATTCAAAAGGCAGGAGTGATTCCTTTGAATCAGTTCTCTTGCATAATTATGTAATTAGGGCATGTTCTATTTTTAATTAAATCTCTTGCATATTCATGAGAATACTCTGAACCTGTGGACCAATTGGCATAACTCTTTAAAATGTAGTTTGTATAAAGGAATGTCCTTCAATCTTTTCTTTCCCTTTCATATTACTGTGCAAACACATATTTCTCATTGTTATAGTTAGGCTGTATTGCCTGTCAAAATTAAAATGTGGTTAATTAAACCATTAATATAAAATTGCCAGAGAAAAGTTTTAAATGGAGATGAAGAATGCAAGAAACTGCAGCTCTGAAACACTAGCATCAAAATTGGGTTTTGCTGGACAGCTTGATCTGGGTAAGGTATCCATCAGAGAGTGGAATTCAGCAAGTATACTTTATTTCTCTCGGCTTTTCACATCCAACAGTGATTCTCTGTATTTGCGGTCTGCAGACTATCCACATTCCCCTAACTTTGTTTTGTTTCTTGTAGGCTTCTGTGACTCTTCCTGTTCTTCTACTTCTTTGACAACAGCATTAGCTTTGATTCCTCTTCCGACTTCCTGCTTTTTCTTAGGAGTCTTGCTTTCTCACCCGACTCTTGTTCTCACATCTGCTATTCTGTAGACTTGCTTGGTGTTGTATGTGAGGGCAAACATACATAAGCTCTGCTTTCCTTGAATATTTTAAATATTACCGCTTAGGTGAGGCTGCATATTTGGATTTACCACTATACCTCTGTGTGTTTCTGTTAGGTATTCATACCCTGTACATACTGCAGGGACTAGATGGTCATTGCAGGTCCCCTCCAACTGAACGATGCTACTCTATTCTATGTGGAGCTCAGGTAATAATGCACCACAACATAACTCTTTCATAAAGATAGGTTATCACTAATCCCTGATGATTTACAATGTACATTTTACTGCTTTGCTATATTTAATGTTTTGGGGGGGTTCTTCCCCCCTTTTTTTTTTTAGTTCTTCTTTTTCATTTTGTTTTTCTATCTTAGACCTCAGTTCATTCAATCTTTCCTTTCTGGACTTAACTTCTACCTAGTGGAAAATAACACGAAGAAAATACTTTGGCTGTTCCTCTCTAGTGAGAGTGGAAATGAAATTGGAAGCTGCAAAGACATAGTTCTTGCGACAAGTGTCATTGAGTTCTCATGGAGGTCTTACTTTTCATGTGTAAACCTGTGTAAGAGCAGGGATCTTTCACTTACTTCCATGTGGAACAAAAACAAGGGCATTAAAATATATTAGCAATACACACTGAGCCCTAAGGTGGGCTCAACCTTCACCATGGGACTCATCCTTCAGCTCATTTCTCTGTGTGACTTGTTCCATGAGCCGCTGCACACTGTGGAGATTTGCATGCACATTTCATAGAATCATGGAATCATCATGGTTGGGAGAGACCTTCAGGATCATCCAGTACAACCATCTACCCAGGACTGCCCCTGTAACCCCATAACCACTAAACCACATTGCCCAGCACCATACCAAGATGCCTCTTGAACACCTCTAGAGGTGGTGGCTCCATCACCTCCCTGGGCAACCTATTCCAATGCCTGGCCACCTAACAGTGGAATTTTTTTGGTCTAATATGCAATCTGAATCTCCCCTGTCCCACTTGAGGGTGTTTCCTCTTTTCCTTCTCACTGCAGGCAGGTAGAAGAGACCAGCCCCCACCTCACTACACCCCCCTGTCATGTAGTTGTAGAGAGCAATGAGGTTCCTCCTTGAGCCTCCTCTTCTTGAAACTAAACCAACCCAGGTCCCTCAGCCATTCCTCACAAGACACGTTTTCTGGACCTTTCACGAGCCTTGCTGCCCTTCGCTGGACACACTACAGCACCTCCATGTCCTTTTTAAAGGGAGCAAAAGATTTTCCCAGAGGTGTTCAACTGAGATGGAGGCATCAGTTTCACGAGTCCTACAGTCACCATTACCCTGAACTTCTTTCCACTACAGAAGGTCAAACCAGCGCCAAGAGCATCAGCAGTGTTGCCCCGTCTGGAGCAAAAGCACCCCAGTGTCACCGAGGGCGCCCTGAGGTAACGCCGGGTTCTGCTCTCCACTGACACCCACTTGAGGCAGACGAGGCAAATCTTAGCAAGGTTTAGCGTGGCCCGCACTGGCAGCCTCGGGGATGCAGCTGAACCCCTGACCGCCCTTACAGCATCCACCCCGGCGCTGCCTCCCTCCCGGGGAGGGCTGACGCCATGAGGGGGGCCGGTGGGAGGGAAGGGCGCGCGGGCGCTTGTGGGAGAAGGGGGGGCGCCGCCATGTCAGGCGGGGCGGGAGGGGAGGAG
>VZRQ01009889.1:1248776-1393732 GCA_013397975.1 Machaerirhynchus nigripectus
CTCCCCTCGGTGCTGCGGCGGGCGCCGCCCTGGGAGAGAGCGGGCTGAGGAGGCGCCGGCCTGCGGCTCCGGGCGTGCGGCGCTTTGTCTGCGCTCCCCTCGCCTTCGGGGCTGTGCTGCTGCCGGTTCGGAATTGGTGGAAGGCGAGGCGAGGACAGGTCTTTGGGCTTTGTACATAGTGACCGGATTTATACATTGTAGGTCACCTGCCGTGCTGTAGTCGGAGGCGATTCATAGACTTAGATCTTGCCCGGATTTCTACACCTTCAAAATAAGGAAAGCATTGGTTAGAAACACGTTATTCTAGCAAAAATACGAAATAGATTTAATTGATAACTGTATCTTTAGAGAAGAGATTAATTAGAAAGACACTTTAAAACCTTACTCGTTTTGCTTTCGTCTTTCTGATATTTTTAAGTAACGAGATGCCAGATTTGTAGATCTGCATAGCACTTGTATGTAATCAGAAGGAAACTTCTTGACACCGTATTGAATTCTGTGTTCTAAGCATATTGAAGCACATTTTAATGACCAAGGTGGCATCACCTAGTGTAATACTCTTGCCTGGCTTTTTGAAGGCTGCTAAATCAATGATGTAGCTCTTACTCCTTTTTTTTTCTTTTTGTTCCCCCCCCGTGTTAGTGATTTCCTTTAGTGGATATGATGTAAATGTAGTATCAGTACTCAAAATACTGGTGGTAAAGTCAGAATACAGACTCAGAAAACAAAACCAGCTAGGAAAAAGCGGAAGTCTTTTTTTATAGTTTGCTTTGAACAGCAAAATTGTGAGCCACTGTCATTCATGTAGCATGCTTTTTTCATTTTACACATAAAAATGCAAAAATCTAAAACAGTTAAAACCAATTTTTAGCAGTTTTGTGATTGGCAGAAGGTTTAGCAACAGTTACTCTGCAAAGTAATTGTTTCTTTCACTTCCACTTTTGCATTTGCTCATCACTTAAATAGGAAACTTAGGTGCAAAGGGTGTCCGTTGGAAGTGAAAGAGGAACCTTCGAGATTTTAGACAGCTTAGCATTTTAATTAAAAAAACAAACAAAACAAGAAACCCCCACAAAACTGAAAGCAACACCTTTTTGAATGCACAGTTGATTTAAAACTCTTTTGGAAAACAGCTTTATTTTAATTGAGTATGAATTCCAGAGCTTCAGCGAAACATGATAGAGGATGTTATAACCCTAGGATTACAGATACAATTGAGAGTTACACATTCAGCATTTACAGGCAGCAGAGGGAAAGCTGATCCATCTGGTGAGGCTGAGCAGAAGACCTTGTAAGTCACTTGCGCAATTATTTTTGTGACCACATGGTTTAGGAGGACCTTTTCCATGAAAATTCCAGCAGCTATGGAGAACTTGAGCAGTTCCATTTAGGTAGGCACTTCACATAATGCAGAAGCATGTGGGTAAATGCAGGGAATTTAAATTGTCTGTTCCTGACTCGCTCATCAATGCAGTATCACTTCTGCATCATGTTGCAGTAGTTTGGCAACCTTCGTATTTCTGAAGGATGATGATGGAGCTGGACAAGTCCAGTAATCAGAAATTCTGACAGCAATTCGAGCATAGATTCCCTTTACTTGCTACCACATATAATTAAAAAAGAGAATAAAGTTACTCCCCAGATGTCCTGTGAAATAGCCTCATGAATTGTTTGTCAGATTCCTCTGATACGGTTAATAGTGCCTTTTGAATGGAAGTGGACTCTTTTGAAAGGTGTGTGTGTGACAAAAGAGGACTCACGTACATAATTTGCTATTAAATATGCAAGAATCCTGAACACAATCTGAATGTTTTTGACATAGAACAAAATATACTGTACAAACATTTAAGGCATAGAAGAACAATTGCTGCTTCCTGTGTTTATGGAGAACTTGCCATGCTAATGTCAGAAACCCCTCACTCATGTGCTACTCATACAGTACACATCTCTTCCTCTCTGTATCTTTTTGTTTATACACACATACATACATATGTCTCTTATTTAATTGGGATTTTGGGGAAATATAGTAGCTTCGTATTCAGTTCTGAGTCCATTTAATGCAGCTTCTGTTTCTCTTGAAATGTGGGCTTGTGCAGTTACTCTTTCATCTCTTCTTCTGTTTGACTTCTGTGGCAGACGTGCAATTGGATTTTCTCTGGGATTAATAGCATCCTTCCAGAGGCATAGCTCATGATTATTTTAAAACTCAATTCAGTGTACAAATACTTACAAAATAAAGTTTTTATAAGAGGATTGAAAAATACAGAAATTTGGGTGAATTCATAAATAAGCAAAGTGTACTTTTTTATTTAATTTTGTAGAGCAGAGTAGCAGATAGTGATGGGGACAAGCATGCTAGGTCTAGTTAAATAAACATCCTTTGTAGTCAGTGTGCCTCCAGGGTGTTGTTCAGCATGACACAAATGTTGTAAAAATGGACCAATTCTATCATCATTGCAATAAAGTGGGTAGCCACAGGCTTTTCTCTTAATTCAGCCTTCATAATACTTCATGTTTC
This sequence comes from Machaerirhynchus nigripectus, assembly GCA_013397975.1. Lineage (NCBI taxonomy): Eukaryota > Metazoa > Chordata > Aves > Passeriformes > Dicruridae > Machaerirhynchus > Machaerirhynchus nigripectus. Next base: position 1,251,295 of record VZRQ01009889.1, read on the forward strand.
CAGAGTATTTCTAATTGTTTTACAAGAACATGGTATTTACGTTGACCAAAGTTTAGAAAAACATTTCTTTTCAATGTTAACCCTCATTTTCCTTCAAGCAAACGCATGACAAACATAATGTCTAATACATATTTGTTGTAACCAAGTACCAGTCAGAGACACCTTCTTCACTCTAAAAAGGATCCTATCTGAGTTCAAAATAGAGCCGATGTGGTAGTTATCCTGAGTCTCAGTCAGCTTCAGGTGTTTTTGAGGTATTAAAGCCTTCCCAGTATTTTATTTGGTGAAATGCTTTCCTTTCTGAAAGTAGGATGTAGAAGAAAGTGTTGTTCCTTTGAAAAATTGCTAAATAAATGCCTGACCTGAAAAAGGTGCACTTTTTCTGACTTAGATTTGCTGAGATATTTGTTGCCATTGTCTTCCAGGATTTAAATTGGGCACTTTGTTGTGAGGATTAGAGCCAGAATTGCAGATGCTTTCAGTGATACAGGAATTACTTCCAGAGGGTTTTATGTGAGGTGTTTTGTAGTCATCAGGCATGAGATGACACTATACTTGGGGCTTTTTGTGCTAGACAATTAACATACTTAATAATAAGGGCCATACTGAAAAGGCAAGCATGAGAACTGAGGGTGTATGTATGCTTCTAGTACCCATAATATATTTGGGAATGTGAACAAAGGATGACCACTAAAGCACAGTTAACATTAGAGATGCTAATTTCTTAAAATGTATAAAGACAGTTTCTGAAAGTCAACAGTTTCTTCAGATTCAGTCATCTAACAAAACAGATGCAAGTTATAGTATCTGTGTGTTGATTTAATCACTATTTGTTTCTTTGAATCCAGCTTACCTCCCAGGGATGTTGCTATTTAACTGCAGTCAGAAACAATTTTACTCTGGAAGCTGTATTTAGGCGTCTGGCATGTATGTACAATTAAAATGAATTTAGTTTGTCAAATAATTATTGTTGGACATGTTTCTGTCTCAAAATGATGAAGCATGGGATCTTTCCACCTTATATTTCCCATATGCTCTCCTTCTGTTGTCTGCTTAAATGGACATAGTTTGTACATGGTTTCTCAATATTAAGTCTTCCTTACAAGTAAAAGCAGTAAAATACCTTTTGTGGGTAGACTTAAAAGTGAACAGTTTCATATTTTGATTCTTTTTTAAATACCTGCCATAAACCCCATTCATCATGTTTAGATTTTGTTTCTGGGATTATGTCAGAAACATAGCTGATTTTATTAAACTTTAAACTGACTAGAACAAAGGATGTAACCAGTCTCGTGGGTAGTACTGGCTTCCTCACATATCTGTAGGGTTGGAGTGGTGACTGGTTATATTACATTGTACTATGTGATGTACCCCAGCAAACCATTTGAAAAGTTAACGTTGCACTTATTAATGTTTAGAAGTTCAAGAAATGTCTGACATAAACCAACTTATTGATACTACTTAAAAAGTTACATCTACTAGTTAGTCTTTTTAGGGGACAATACATATACTTTTCAGGATTACCAGATAAATTATTATCTTCATTCTTATCTGTGTTTGTATGTAGTAGTTAAGTAGTTAATGTTAACAAAAAATTATGATTACTGGCAGTGTGCTATGATTTGAACTTGTGTGCCATTCCACAGTGCAGAGGGTGGTGGTTTTAAGCTTTGTAAGGGATTGCAGTAACTATTTCTGCACTATATGTTGAGTTTGTTCCTTCCAGCTGACAGTAGCTGAATGATTTGCAAACCGTGTCACACAGATTAGGGACTGGCAGGGAGGAGCAGGGTGTGTGTTGGTGTGGTTCTGCTGCCTTTTTTTTGTTTTTCTGAATAGGATATTGTTTTAAGATTAAGTGCTTTTATGGATGTTCCTTTATCAAACAATGTCAGCCTGAATAGTGTGGGAAAGCCACAGTTCTGTCTTTCTCTTCTGGTTTGAGCAGCTTCCATTTCAGAGAGGCTCGTGTTAATCTGTCATCCCTCCTGTCTTTGCCGTGAGTGGATTTTAGTATAACCCCACCTTTAATGTTCCATTTGTTCATGTGCTTAAACTGGATGTTCCACCCCGTTCACCCCCAGCTCCCCATCACATATAGTGTGTGTTTAGAGGGAGAAGGGTTGATTAAAGAAGTGGGATTCATCTCTCCCCAACAGTGTAGAGGGTGGCAGTGTGTCATTAATTAATGCAACTAGTGGGATGGTAATCTGTGAGGACATAGGGGAGGTTATAGTTTTGAGCTAAGAGGGGGACTACAACCTCCTATAATGTTTCTGTTGACAGAATAGGAATATATAATTGATCTCTAAGGATGTAGATGAACTTCCATCTCAGTGTGGGTTTATGTAGTTCCATAGTCCTGCTGCTTGTTCCCTTGTCCTCGTTCTATCAACACAGCTTGCTGCATGGCAGCCTGGGGAAATAGGTGTATTTTGGTTGTGTTTATGGCCTGAACCTTTTTTCTTTTCTGTCCCCTCACTTCTGATGGACAAATAATCCAGTAAAAGGCACATATCTTTATTTTGATTTATTGTGGACAGGGATGTGAATTAAATGTATGGCTGGGTGTGGAGCATTGCCAGATTACTATGTCTAGCCATAGCTTTGGTGAGTGAATGAATGCTCATGGTTTGTTGTTTGCAAGAAGCCAGACCAGATGATTTCATGGCTCTTTCTGTCTCTAAATTCTTCTGAACATAGAAGGCAATAATGGCTGGAAAATAAAAGAATGTGCTGTTGATTGTATTTACTATTTCCCTGGATGTAGTAGCCTGATTCAGTATAGTAGCATTCAGTATAATGCATATTACTGTATTGAAACATGGAGGGGTGTAGAAGTCAGGATGATGTTTGGCAGTGTGTTAGCTTACATGATAGTGACCTAGAGGTCTTACTAGAGGTACGAGGGGATGAATCCTCAGAAAGACATGTTCATTTTGAGGAATGATGTATTTTGGGAAGATTTGATGTGTGAACCTGAGGACTATGCCTATGGTAAGGCAGAATTATGTTTAACAGAGAGGATGTAATAAAGCTGCTTCATAAGATTCTGGTCTGGGAGCATTCTGGAACACATGATACTGGTCCTTGGTTGGCACTCTGAAGGGCTTAAGAAATTGTGGTTTTCTTATGGTACTTATGGGTGTCATAGCCAGATGTCCTAATTTTTAAAGAATTTGTTATCCATTCTATACCTTTTGAAAAGACAAGAGGCACCACAGGGTGTCTGTCTCAGAGCCACAGTAATTTGCTGTTACTTAAATACATATCCTTTCCATTGTTTAGGAAACAGATAAAGGCAGATTAATGAATCAATTATTTTGCTTTTAAGCACTTTTTATTCAGTTAGTATCAATTTCTCTTCCGGGATTTTTAAGTAAAAATCATATTCTGCATGTTGATTTTAGCACACACTTAAAATACTGCTGTTGGAATACATTGTTTACCTAAAGAAAAAAATTCTTGGGTTTGGAATTTGTGCTGAATGCAGGTGGAGAGCAAAGATGCCCAGCCCATTTTTGAAAGCAGCAGTCAGTGGGGTTTGAATTACAGTGACTGCTTGTGCTTTATGTGGCCATTGAATCTTGATCCACACCCATTTGTTAGGATAACAAATAGCCTAAAAATATGCTTGCTGACTTCTTTTTTTTCTTTTCCTTTTTTTTGTCTTGCAGCCTGTAGTCTGGCTGCACATGGAGCAGTGCTTGCAAGCTCATGATATGGTGCTTTTAATGGCATGGTTGTTTTAGGAGGCCACTGCTCTGCCATCCTCGGGAGAGGGGTGCTTTCAAAACAGATTATCCAAGCAAGATGTTTTAAAAATAATACTCAAATGAAACTTTTAGCTTCTGTGTTTAATTTCTGGTTAGTATGTGCTCTTGTTCTGCCTCAGTCCACCAGAAGAGTGGCATCCTGCAGCAGGGTGGTGGGAACTGTCACATGAGAGGTGTTACCACAGCAAGGTTTTCAGGAGCCCCAAAGGGACGCCCCATGCCCAGCACTAGCTAAGATAAATCAGGAATGTGAAAGCCCCTCTCCACTGGAGATGGGGCTGGAACTATGGTTTGCTCCTCAGGTGTGAGTGCACAGAATGTTAAGGTGCCTTTGTGAAGTGTTGGGTGAAGCCTGCTGTACTGCTCAGCACCTCCTGACCCAGAAGAGCTCAGAACATCAGAAAAAGGGCTCCAGATTATGGAGTACTTAGCAAGGAAATTATTTCCAACCTTACAGCTAAATCAGCTTTCTTCAGTCGTAGGTAAGAAACAGTGAGTGATATGCAGTTGTTTTTCTAGATGGCTGCATCATTTGCTGTGCTTTCTATGAACTTAAATATGTGAGGTATAAAGAAAAAAAATATTCTTATAACTGGTAGTTGCCTTTGAAAGTATTGATTTTGATGTAGTATTTAATGGGTTAGCTTTAATACTTTCTCAATATTAAGGATTATGCCTGAACAGTTTAATTGTGAAACTTTTTGCAAGAATTGGGTTAGTGGTTTTTCATTTCTTTTTTTCTTTAATTACTGGATAAGCAGGAGGAAGGTATTTTCCCTAAAGCTTGAAGGAAGACTGCACAGTTTGTGCATCTTAGTGTAAACTATTAAATAGCTTCAAAACTAGATGTACGGATTTGTTAAACCTAAAGGCTGCTGTGTGATGCAACAATGTTAGTGGATGTTCCTTTTATGTCTGTGGAAGGAATTGGGTTTTTTTCTTGTTTCAGTCCGAATAACCCTTCTCTTCAGTGTCATCAAGCATATAGGAGCATTGTAGTCAGTACTCACACTAAATTGTCAGCAGAGCTTCCCACATAGGTCCAATGGTATGAGGCAAGCTGTGGCTTTCTCTACCCTTCCTGAATGCATTTTCTAGATGTTTATGGGTATGCTATAAAAAGTAGATGTGTTTAAGATAATAGATCTGATGCTAGTAAGTGGAAGCTGATGGAGTTTTTAATGTATTTCGGAAGACTGATTTGATAGGAACATTCCTGTTCTTCTACCTAAGTGCTATTTAGAAATTAGATAAATAGATAACATAAATGGATGCTTACTTTGATTAGTCAATAAAGCAGTTCTTGTGCAAAAATAACAATACAAAATGAAAGAACTAGAGTCCAGCTGAAAAAATGTTTTGTCTACACTACTGACAGCTTTAAGTTGCAAGACAGGTAGCTTTTGATGTTGCTGTATTTTGTCTATTACTTTGTGTACCCTACTGGAATCTCAAAGGCTCTCACACCAGCAAGAACCAGCCTTATCAAGACATTTATCAAAAGTCATTGAAGACATGGTTGCATAAGGTGGCCAGTCCATGAAGAGCCAAGTGCCATTTTCACACAGAAATAAATAGAGATGCTTGGAATACTGAGGGTAAAAACTGTGGAATTTGATAGTAATGATGGATCTGTTACTCAAACTTTCTTGACAGTATTTATTTAAAAATACAGTCAAAATTGCCTTTCAATCCACTTAAAGTAGATAATTTATGAAGCATGTCTTTGTAACTACAAAATACTAAACTACAATACAATTTTTGAACAATTAGCCTGGATTTTTCTTGATGTATCTTTGATTCTTGTGACAAGACTTTTTAATAACTAAGGATAATTATAACTACTTTTTAAGTCATTACACCTCTGCCTTCTGATGCATTTAAGTAAGTTTATTCTGTCTTTATAATACTGTTCTTAATAGAGTCGTGATCATTTTGTTAAATTGATCCAGTGAGGCGGGCTTTGTTGTCATATGCAAAAGGCAGATCCCTGTGGCCCAAACTGGTATGCTGTGTCAGTGCTTTAGGGAAGGTGAAAAGCTCTCCTTTCTCGAGATCCATTGGTGGCTGCTTGGAAGTGTTTATTAGTGTTCACAGAAACTAAGGAAGTGCCTGCTTTGAAGGAGACCAATAGACGCTGTTTCTGTTGACACAACAGTGGTACAGAAGGGAGACAACTCCCTTGCTCCAAGGGGTAGGAGACTTGGAGATTTGCAGTCTGTCTGCCTTCAGAGAGTCCATGGACGTAACTAAAATTTTAAAAATCAGCATTAGATTTGGCCCAACACTACCAAACAAGAGAAGAGGGTTGTGTGCAGTTTTATTACTCTGGAAAAGAATGGGGTTTGGATCTTGCCACAGGACTGCCTCAGATTTTCAGTATGGAAGTTATGTACCACCAGCATGTAACAGATGATAGCAGCCTCGATTGACGAAGAGTTTATAAACTAAAAGAGTTTATTTTGAAAGTGTGGCTTTTAGTGTAGCTCCTCTGAACTCCTGACTGGGTCTATGGAACTGCTTTAGACACACACACGCTTGTCAGATTTCTTTTGCACTTGCTTCGGCTTTGACAAAGAGTAATCTTTGATGTGATAACAAATGCATAGAAGGGTCTTAATACCCATCCAGTTTCGTTTGAAATCTGAGGTATTAGAAGGGCTTGGGAATGTATACAGAGAATGAATTTTTCTCTTACATGCTTACAATACATCCAGACCAGTTGTAGGATCTAACACTTCTCAGAGAATCTACAGTGATTTTAGGACATGCTGCTATTTTGTGTTTTAATCACTATGTTTTTAGGCCTTGGGAAAGGTAAAATGCAGTTTGTGAGATATGCAAGAAAGGATACTTTCCCTTGATTCCTTTCACACAAGTAGTTGGGATAGGCAGAATAATGTGTAGGGGGCAGTCACATCATCTGGGGGTCTGTGTCTGCTGCAGTATGTGAACAGGAAGAGCAAGATGGGATTTGGCCTGCAACATTATGGAATTCCAGATATGTTTGAATCTAAAAGAGATTTTGGAATTAGATGGGCAGGTCTCTGGATTGTCTGCAGTTAAAAGGATACAGATTTGCTGTATCATGATAATTGGAATGCTAGCTAGTAGCTAGTGTTTATTCAGTGCAGTACGGTCAAGGGATTGACACCATAATCTTTTCTTTAGGAGGAAGAGTAATCCGTGTAGTTAATGCTTTTATGTCACTGAATATTTTTATACTGTATACAGATTTTAAACTCAATTAACTATTTCAGCAGGAAGTAATAATTTTAATGAAAATAGTTTGGTTGGTGCAGAAGAAGGAAGGCTGAGGGTTGAAATAGCTCTCAAGGCATTTTTGCCAGTTGTCTTTGAAATGTGCAAAAGTATTTATTTCAAAATAGTATTAAGTTTGTTACCTTTAAGTATCCAGGTATGATTGCTAAGAAACAGTGTTCATTAGTGTTGAAGTAGCATGCTACAGAAATCTAAATCAAAGGACTCTGCAGCAGAGCAAATCTTCATAGCATGTACTTTCTCAGCAGTGCAAATCATCTTAGCTTGTGCTTTCTCAAAGAGAATTGTCAGCATCACCCTTGCTAAGGGTTTTATAGGAGCTATTTTTGCTATCATCTCTTTTTTTAGCAAATATGGATTGTTAGCCTGCGTTTCTCCACAATAATTTTTTCATCTTCCAAAGAATCTGAGGATTTCCCCTGAAATGTATGATTTTTATTTTTTTTAATAGCAGGCCCGAACATTAAAAGATTGCCAGATTTATCAAGGTAGATGTACAGTGGCTGTGTTCTTCAGCTAAACAAGTACATAATCCTCTTCACTTAAAATAGTTTAATGCAGTGCATGGGCTTATTGGTAGCCACCGGGGTTTCCTAGAGCCTGGCATGCTGTTTTTCAGAGAGGATGCTGCTGTGGTGCAGGGGTAGAATGTGAGGCTGCACAGCCTCTTCCCACTGCTGCCATGTGGAGAGTAGGCTGCTTCTGGCAGTCATAAGAGAAAAACAACAGCCTTGTTGAAAATGTGGAAATTTCTGCCAGTATTCAAGGGGGTTTTTGTGTTTTACTCCTTTTAGTCAATCTGTCCATTGGTTATTGTGATTTTTTTCAGAAACCTCTGGGCTTGCCTTTAGAAATGCTAAAACTTGGCAAAGGTTGAGGGTTTGTCCGGTTTACTTACCAACACAGACATTTTGTGATGTTAAGGCTGTAGGTCAAATTATGAACGTGATTCTGAGCTTTTCTTGGGATATGTGCCCTTGACATTTAAGGACTACAGATGTCCTTTTTACAGTATTTACCTAGCATACCTTCACTTTAAACCAAGTGGTAGGGCAGACTTCTACATTTAGGGCTAGCTCTTAGTTGAAGGCTGGCAGGAGGAGCACAGTAAGATTTTTCTTAAATTCAGATGCTTACTAGCTGGAAGTTGGTAGAAAAAGTGACTCCCCTTGGAGAGGGGGAGTGTCTCTGTAGCTTAGTATTGGTTGTTAGGTCATGTGCAACTCCATCCTCTTACCTGCTTCTGGTCAGTGATTTGCAGGCTCCAGTATGTGCTGCTAATTGTCCTCACCTAGTTATTTTTAAGGTAGCTCTGTACCTGTGTGCTGCATGGTGAAGGTGCTTTCTGAGCTCATGCATTTGGAAACCCGAGGCAGTGCAGAAGTGCAGCAGTGTTCTGTTTATAGAACTGGGTCAGCGAGTGTGCCTTAAGTCTGACCTCCACCAGGACACTGTTTGCAGGTGCAGTTCCAGATTTTCTGTTCTGTGCAGATTCAAATATAGATGATGAGAAGAGTGATGACTAGCACTGGCAGGAAAGCTGCAGTCCTGAATATGTCAAGAGGGAAAAGCTACTTTCCTTTGGGAGTTCAGAGACCATGTAATGTAATAAAATTCCTGAGTATAAGGGATGATTTTAACTAAAAGGAAGGCAAAGCAAACAAAAAGGTAAAGATTATAAATATTCCTTATGGGAATATGACTTGTGACAGCAGAAATAGTCTCACAGATAAAGAGAAATTTAACATCTTAAATTAAAAAAAGACAGGCAATCACTGTTCTTTCAGACTTGGAGATTTCTGACTGTAAACCATAACAGCAATACAGTCAAACTACAATGTTTGTTATCTGAGTGCTTTTACAAATACCTTTCTCAGCATATGAAAGGCATCAGTGAGTGATTCATCCTTGTCATTTCTGCTGTCGCTGAGCTGCCTGCGGGAGGGGTGCAGCTAATGCAGCGTTTGACACACTACTCAGTCCTTCCCAAACTGTTTTTCATCTCTTGCCTTTGTTGCTAAGTTTCTTTTTGTGCTTGGACAGCCTGTGATGTTTTGAGGATTGTTTGAGAAGGCAGTTTTCCACATTATGGAGATTAGCAGTTAAAGCAGCTCGTAGTATTTGAAGATTGTGCCTTCCATGATGTAATGAGACCTGTTCTTGCTCTGAGCAGGGGATGAATGACTTGTAATTTGCATTCATACAAAATTGAAACAAGTATATGGCAGATGTAGGATGCTGAGCCTGCCATTTAATTAAGGAGGAACTAAGAGTGAAATTAGGGTTAAAAGCCCTGAATAGACTGATTATTGTTAGGAAACAGTGAACTGATAGGTCCCTATTAGAGATACAAAAAGCTCAAATTAGTATAACTTTCCACCATAACTCTGTGGAATTTGCAATGCATTTAGGTGACAGAGCCCCTAGATATGGCTTGAGCCAGTCTTGTAGCAGCTTTTACTGCTGGGAAGATGATTTACTCTTTTTTGTATGCAAACACATTATTCCTTAACTTTCAGCTCTGCTGCCTGTTAGCTGTATATTCAGAGAAAAACTTTAGGGAGAATTTGGCTTGGCAAAGCTGTTTAGACTTCAGGGTTTTTAAAATTTGTTTATTTAAAATTGTATTTTGAAACAATAGTGATCAGACTCTAGATACATTAAAAATGTATCTTCCAAGCTTTTAGTACTTGAAGTCCACTAAATAATAAAAATATCAATACAGAGAGGGGATTCCTTAGGGATTCATGACAAGGAAGAAAAATTAGAATGGTTTTATTTTTTTGTTTTTAGGATCCATGCTAATCTTTAGTCAAGCAAAAAAAATCTTGTGGATTTTTTAGAATAAAATTCTTCCTTGATAAGTTTTCCTACACAAAGAGGGATTAATGTATGTTTTGGCTCAAGAATATTCTCAGGTGATCTGCAGGAAAATTACTCTTCTTTAACAGCAGCTGAGTAGGAAAAGCTCTTTAAGAGATCTTTAAATATGATCTGGAGAGCTTAGGTAGCTGGCTGTGATATGTGTATGTCTGTGAAAGAATTTAGGCACAAATTTGTGATGTCAGCATTACTAGTGTAGTTGGTTTGAAAGTTTTATGAATAACAAAATACTTAAAGTGATTAAAGATAACAGCCACTTAAGTTGTTTGTATATGATGAGATTATCCCAGTGGTTACACGACTGAAAGGCTTGGCTTTGCTTTCTTTGTGCTTTCTTCGGTTCAGACTCTTGCTGTTCTCAGCCGATTTCTTTGTTTTGAGTTTATATCGTAAAATGTTGCGGAAACCCCTTGAGTAGAAGATGATGCAGGGCTTTTTATGTTGATCTGTCAAAGTTAACTAAGTTTCGTGTGTTTTAAGACAGTGACTTAGTTTTTCTAAAAGTTGTAAAGTGTTACGTGACTTTTGTACTTTAGCATAGTCTATATTGTCAAAATCAAACAAGGAAGGTAATACTCAAGATCTACACGGACAAATACTTAATATAATAGGTAAATTTTTTAAGCCAGCTGGTGAGTCTATAACTCTGTCTGCATTGCATTTTTTTTTTCCTCATCCAAAATTCTGTTTAAACATACAAACCTTTGTGCATCTTAATTCTTTGCTTTGTTTTCAGCTGTACACTGAGATAAAAACTAGTATTTGAATCTAGAACTCTTGCTCTACAACAGGTAAAATTTGCAGTGCAGTGGAGTGCAGGACAAAACCTAAGGAGTTTAAGAAGCCTTTGCCTACACCCTTTTTTTTCTGTAGGGAAAATGTATAGGGAGAAGGAGTTAACATTTTTTGAAAAATGGCAGTAGAAAGGTTGGGTAGATTTTGTCTCCTTTCCTCTGTATACATCCTGCATACAAACTTCATTTGTTTGCTTCCTGTGTGGGGTTTGCTGCCTCAGGGTATTCAAATCTAACGTACAGAATCACAGAACATACTGAGTTGGATGGGACTCACAGGGATCATTGAATCCAAGTCCTTGCCCTTTACAAAACCATCCCCAATTACATGATTATGTATTCAAATATGGGCTTGTTTGATTAACAGGTAATAATCTTTTGTAAAATACATTTTTAAAAAATCATGGAAACAGCTCCACACCTCCACACTACTCTTAAAGGCTAACAGATATTTATTCATTAATTTTAGTCCTACAAAGAATCAGATCTGATAGCAGGACAAATTATATGTTTGTTATCCTCCTGTTTGCTAAATTATTCTCCCAAGCACAATCTATAAAACTCTGAACACCAACAGATGCCCCACAAAACTTCTCCCAAAAGATTTATTCTTTTCCTGTCAATGGGAGAAATTTGGATTCTAAAAGTGTTCACTAGAGGAGACTTGGGAATCCGTCTCCCAGACTGCAAGGACCTTCAGGTCAATCTGTGTCTTGATGCAGCTTTTGGCTTGGCTCCAGCTCCAGTAGGTTCCTTGCACTGGTAGTGCAGAGGCAGTGGAAGCTTTTAGCTACATTTGGGTTGGAATGAGGCAGCTAAAAAATCTGGCATACTGGATTGAGACAGGAGGCATGTATTCATAAAGCAGGTCTGCTGCTGGGATGGTTTTAAATGTGTTTTTGCCCCATCATGTTTAAACCTGCTTTTCCTCTCTTCAAAAGCTGCTGTGCTGGCCTAGCCATCCTTAGTTGCAGCTTCATTGTATTCAGCCAGAGCTATGGACCTGTTTATCTAATTTATCTGTTAATTTATGGGTGTTAATTTATATGTATTCATCACTTAGAATTAATTTTATTTCTACTGAGGTGTTTCAAATGTGTAATTTTTTTAAAACCATCATCCAAACGTGCATTACATGTATGTATGCAAACACTTGCTTTTCATCTTTGCTGTAGAATGTCAGAATACTGAGGCATGCAGGAGGAATTGCTGCTATCCCTGTTCCCATAAGATACACAAATGATCACTTCATTAGATGTCTCTGCTGGTTTTATTTCCTTCTAATCAAAGGTTCAGTTCTTTGCATTCAGGATGGAAATTGTTAACTGAGGCTGTGAAAGTGTGCTGAGAGTAATTAGGGTTGAGTTGTGTGCTGAAGTTAGCATAATCAATAACAATTTCTTACATGACTGTTAGAAGCATTTATTTACAAAGTTGGTCCACGTTAAATTGCAGTTCATTTTTCTACACAACTTCAGAGAGTCTTTAAAACTGTTTTTTAAGCATTCTGGGTAATAGTTCTCAGGTTAAAAAGGGGAAATGTGTAAATATCATTCTCCTCATCAGGTTTTCATGGGTTAATTTCTTATGCCATGCTAGATTAGTGGCTTTATACAGATTTATGTGTTCCATATTAATTTATTTGTGAATATGAAGTTATTATATTAAATATGGGTAAAACCAAGTTCATGCTTCCCCAAATTATCTGTGTTTTCAGACAATTATTACAAAATAAACCAGCATCATACAGCTTCGTTTTGGTAACAAGTGGATATGCCTTTTGGGTAGTGCATTGCAGGAGATCATTACAGAGAGAGTAATTTGAGTACATATAGAAAGAAAGAGCAACCTTTTATTTTTAATGTAATACAAAAGCATAATAGCACATCCTTTGGCTGTTGTCATGGTATGCATATGTGCATGTTCTTACAGCAGTTCTAATTCAAGTTTTAATTGGGTCTAATTTTTTTTGCTTTCTTCGAAAATGAGACTTGCTTCTGTAGTACAAAATTTTAATATAATTTTAATTAATTTTAAATGTTATATTATCAATGCTTACCCAGGTGTCTTCACATGGATGTGCTAATTTATTGCTTTTCAAAAATCTTTCCTGTTTTATTCTAATTTATACTTCCTGGTTCACTCAAAAATTTAAATACCTGAGGTATAGAGCAGTAATTCCTCAAGTCTTTATTTTCATTATAGAACATTTTTCTGGTGACATTTAAAAAGGGTCAAATGATTTCTGTCTCTTCTCTTTGCATGTTTGCACTGTTAAATTTGTTCGTCACTTCAGTAATAGCATGTGTAATAATTGTAGTACATGAGTTTCTAAACTTTTTTGGGTCTTCATTTGCATTTGGTAGAGGTGGTGACAGACATCCAGAAATTTACTATCCTTAATGTAATGCTTTTGGTACTGACAAAATAGCACAGTGAAATGTTTCTTGCTGCAGGGGTTGTGCCATACAAACTATTTTTTCCAGCATGAGACAGGTGTTGCATCTAGACCTGTAGGCAATTGAATGTCTATGTGTTAACTGCAGAGTTAAAATAATGAATTAAAGTTGTCCGAGGGGGTAGTTGCAATGTTCAAAACACATAGTGATAAGAGCTTTTGTAGCCCTTGGGAAAGGATGAGGATGCTGTTTCCTTTTTAGAGGAGAAAGGTAACTTTTCTCATGATTGACTGATCAACTCTTTTTAAGGCTGGGTGGTATTTCTTCAAATTCTTCAAGCTCTATTTTGTGGGGTTTTTTAAGAGTTGCGGATCAGTGGCATCTGCAAATAGCTGATGCCACTGATTTATATTATATATTATATATTATATATACTATATATATGTGTATATATTATATATACATATATATACATATATATGTATATGTGTATATATATCATATAGTATATGATATATAATATATAATATATATTATATTTATATTTTATTTATAAATAAAATATATTTATTATAGTATATATTTTATAGACCGGCTACTTTGCTTTTGCACAAACCAGAATCCTGGAGATGCAGCCCTGTTCTTCAGCACTTCCTACAAATTCTAATGCCACATTGTAGTCTATATTTCATTATGTGATGTTTTTTGGTTTATCAGTGAGTTAATATTAAATCTGGAAATAGAAACTGGAAAACTTGAAACTGTTCAAACTCGGATCATTAAACATTGTAAAAGTTGTGCACAAATATAACTGCATTTTGAATATACATTTCAAACTTTCAAACAAAATTCAGTTTTAGAGTTACATGCTTATTTAATTTTTTCTTTTGTATTAACTAGCATACTCTTCCATTTCAGAATGTATGAAAACATGTCCACAATGGTGTATTTAAAGGAAGAGAAGTTGGAGAAGCTTACTCAAGATGAAATCATTGCCAAAACCAAGCAAGTGATTAATGGACTAGAGGCACTGAAGAATGAACACAATTCAATCTTACAGAGCTTACTTGAAACACTGAAATGTTTGAAGAAAGATGATGAAACTAATCTGGTTGAAGAAAAATCAAACATGATTCGAAAGTCCCTGGAAATGCTGGAGCTTGGCCTTAGTGAAGCACAGGTAAAGTTGTGGTAAAAATTAAGCATTTCAGACATTTCCCTCTATATATTAGTAATAGCTGGGACATTTGCATTTTTCTGGTATAGTAAGGACAAAAGGTGCTGTAATTAATAGAGGTAGTTACTGTCCATCGTGCTGTGTTACAGAACTAATTATGCATTCGGTGTTAAAGCACTGAAGCTCTTAACTGGGCTCCACTTGACACCAGTGAGACAGTAATATTTTCTGTTTAGACTTTTCCACAGCATTAGGCGGATAACGTTCGAGCAGCTCAAGAACTGAGCAGTGGCATTTTAACTCTACATGGTTGCATAGGGAGGTCTCACACAAACATACATATAAATGAATTTGCTCCAGCCTTTGAGCTCTGGTGTAGCCTTAAATTCATGTTTATATTCTCTTGACTCTGATTTTTTATAGTAGCTCATGATGCTTTTAGAGCTTAAGAATCTCTAATGTTTATTGAACATTTTACTAAACCAAAACTGAAACTAAAAGCATTTTACAGGTTAAGAATTGAGTACAGAACCTGAACAGCTTTCACTGGTGAATTAAAGAGAGGAGTCTGAACTAATTTCTGTGGACTCTTAGTCAATGAAGATACCATCTGCAGAAGATGAGTGAGAAGTTGAATGTTTATTGGGTTGTCAGGACTATAGTTACAGTACAACTTTATGGTATTTTGTACTAAGTCAAAAACCTGAAACAATGTGATGTGACAGTCATCACTGTAAAATGGCAGAGTATTTGCAAATGAGTTGAAAATGCCAGTGAGTTAGTTCTACATTAATAGGCTTTCTGTTGGTCTGTAACTGTGCTCAGACTTCTCTTCTGGATCGAGCTGTTATTGTGTGGTGATCTGGAAGCTGTGTGCATTGGATCACCGTGAATTGAGACTGAGAGAATGACATGTGGGTTATCAGACAGGGGAATGTAGAAGCCCTGGACAGACTGTCAGGCCTTAGTGTGTGTGTTGTATGCACTTTGATGCCTTGTATAGGAGCAAAAGGCTAGAAGATAAATGGAATAAAATTGCTATCGTTGATTAAACAACCTTTAATGGTTGTTTGTAGAAGATGTGCAAGTGAACGAGTAACTTCTATGTAGTATTAGGACTCTGAAAAGCTAGTTCTGATACTTGGCTCTATCAGGAGCCTCAGCTGCAGATGTTCCTGCCTTGTTTGCCTCACATGGTACTTTTTGAACTGGGGTGGTGAGGAGCCAAGAAGTCTGTATTTGCTGCCTTTGTTAGGAAGCCAATTGCACTTCAAACTGCTGCTCTCAGACCTGATAAGATTACTCTTCCTGCATGCTCTGAGTTGTAACAATGTAGTAATTTTTTTTTTCTTTTTTTAAATTTAAGGTATGGAAATACATGGTTTTTGTGGCATGCATGTAGGCCTGGTGACATGTTATTTCCACAAAAATGAAACTAACTTTTGCTGAAGAAGTAATCAGACTTTTCTTTCAGTTAATTCTAGCAAGTAAGACTACAAAAGATTTTAGTTTGCCATTGTAGCTTGTTCAGTGTTTGAATACATTGACCCTGTTATTACAATTTTCTTAAATATGCTTTCTCATGATATAAATGCCACTGTTTGAGTCGACCAAGTAATTAAAAATATTAAAACAGTTTATAATACGTAAATAGGTAGGTGCTGAAGTGTGAAGCTTTGGACTGGTATTATGAAATTATACCTCGAGTTTTCCTTACTTTTATAGGAAAAATCAGTTTCTAAAGGCTTAATAAATATTTTGACACCTGAAATTTCAGCTAAGGACATCATCTGTTTCACATGAAATATTTAGTTGAAAACCACTTAAAGATAACTTTGATTTTTAAAAAAGCATGAAATTGAGAGATGAAATACTAGTAACCTGGAGATGTCTAACTGATCCAAAAGATTTGTATTCTCACCAGTGGTCCATTCTTGCAAGGTGTGCTTCCTGGGACTGCTGCCAGCTGTTCTATATGTGTCAGTGGGAGATTGTATAAACAGTGAAGGGAGAATATCTTCTGCTGGTAGTGTTTGGCTTTCACTTAATAAGCTCCTCTTTCATTTAACTTTGCTCAGCAAAAAAATTGCCAGTCCAAGCAAGCTGCTTTTATGGGTGTTCTAATTTTTGTCCTTAAGGTGACTATGTTTTGAATGTCTGCACACTCAAGCTTATGATTAATAATATAAAGTGCATCTATAAATTGTGTGTTCAGTTGCACATTCAGATCTCAGTTGTATAAGTGTCCCTTTGAGGTATTACCATTATGCTGAGGTGTTCATCTTTAGCAACTATAAGCATATATACAAATCCTTTTTTTGTCTGGAAGGTGCTAAATTAGAACTCTGTGTTAGTTCTTAGGTTATTTTTGTGATCCTGCAAGTTAAAAGTATTACTGCTCCATTTCATGTTAGTGGAACAAAGATTTCCAGTTCAGTAATCTAGTTCAAATTTTTTATATATTTTAAGATTATATTTAGTCTTCAGAGAATTCTAAAACAATTTTAACTTTGATAGCGTCATGGAAAACAATCATTAGTAAAGAGTTCCTCTAGGTTGGGACCCCAACAAAGGAAGGACATGGACCTGTTGGAGCAAGTCCCGAGGAGGCACATGAAGGTGATCAGGGGGCTGGAGCACTTCTGCTCTGGAGAGGGGCTGAGAGGTGGAGAAGAGAAGGCTCCAAGGAGACCTTAGAGCCAGGGCTAAAAGAGGTTACAAGAGAGTTAGAGAGGGACTTTTCAAAGATCATGTAGTGACAGGACAAGGCAGAATGGCTTCAAACTGAAATAGAGTAGTTTTAGAATGGATTTGGGAAGAAATTCTTCCCTATGAGGGTGGTGAGGTAGTGGAACAGGTGCCCCATCCCTGGAAGTGTTCAAGGCCAAGTTGGATGGGGCTTTGTGCAACCTGGTCTAGTGGAAGGTGTCCCTGCCCATGGCAGGGGTTTGGAAAGACATGATCTTAGAGGCCCCTTCCACCCCAAACCATTCTGTGATTCTAAATGGTAAAAAGGTGCAGAGGAAAAGTGAGAACCAGATGTAAAAAGAAGAGAAATGTGAATGTTTACCAGATTTCACAGCTGACACAGGTTTAAAAAATGAAAGCCTTGTATGTTATGTACAGGACTGCATTCTCAGGGAAGTATGTCATATGACACCTTCTGCTTTTCAGGTAATGATGGCCTTGTCAAATCACTTAAATGCAGTGGAATCAGAGAAGCAGAAATTGCGGGCTCAGGTTCGCCGGCTATGCCAGGAAAATCAGTGGCTACGGGATGAACTGGCCAATACACAGCAGAAACTACAGAAAAGTGAGCAGTCTGTGGCTCAGCTGGAGGAAGAAAAGAAACATCTAGAATTCATGAATCAGTTAAAAAAATACGATGATGATATTTCACCATCGGTAAGTACCTGTACAGTAAAACAGCAAAAGCACCCACATTTATATGTGTTGTAATCTGCCTGCTGAACAAGAAATAAGAGATACATTTTATTTGTCCTTAAAAGACTACCTTGTACTAGTGTCACATAGCTCGCAGAATGATTCTGAGAGTTCATTCTTATTTTAAGAGAGTATATATTTTACTGTCTGCAGGTAATAAAATACATGAGGAACAAAATTGATAAATACTCATTTAGTATCATGTAAGTTTAAAAGTGAGAAGGACTGGACCAAAGCAAAAATCTCAGTTTTATAAACTCAGCAGTTAAAATAAGTGAGAAATCTAAGCTGTGAGAGATTTTAAGTACCTAGAGGACTTGACTTATTTTGACTGCAGGAAAAATACTTAATTTTTGTCTAGTCAAATCAGTGTATAGCTTTTGTATCTGTTGAGAATTTACACAAGGATAAGATGTTATTGATTCCCCTTTCAGGACCATCTGCCAGACATTGTGATCATCTGCATGTTTACAAGCCCATTGTGTTCTGATGTGTTATTCAGAGAGAAAATGGGCACAACTTTACAGAAGGAACTTACTACTTAAAAAGACTTCTGATTTATTTGCCCTTCTTTTTGTAATTTTATTTTGCTTCATTAGGTTAGGTGGCACTGTAGAGAAGAATCTCATTTTGTGTGTTCAGACCTTCTCAGTGGTGTCTTGGAAGGAGCAGTTTTCCGTAACTAATTATTTCAGCAATTTTAATGGTTGAAAATGGATGTGATTTAGTCATGCTTAACTGACTGCTTGAGTAATCCTTTTTAGCATATTATACGTGGTGAGAGTTGTTTTGGTCAGTTGCACCCAGAATTTTTCAGTGCTGTTCTATGACTTGGTATTTGTAGATGAATTTGCCAGTGAAGCCTGTTCAGAAAAGGGGAAAAAGGATGGAATATTGGGATTTGGATGTGCTATATTGTCAATCTGTAATCTGCAGATGGGTTAAATAGCTCCATTATTTGAAGTTTAATTACCAAATAGAGTCCAAGTAAGCTAAGCATCTTTACAGTTTTACTAACCATATGGACAGTCTCTCTTCCTAGCCTTTGAAGTAGTCAGTTGTATAGACTCAGTATGAGGTTGGAATCAACACTTAAAATTATGAATTTCCCATCTGAGATCTAGTCCAATCAATTTGCTGGTTTTGCAGTGCCCCTGCTCTGCCATCATTGAATTTGAATGCCAGCAGCAGCTTTTTCTCATCTGTGGAAAAAGGTGTTGGATGGAGAGTCAGAAAAATGTGTTCTGCCTCTGGGTTTTCTCCTTACTGAGTTATGATTTCTGAGAACTTTAATTATTTATATTGTTTAGGCTCAACATTTAGGAAACAGGACTGAGGGATGATCTGTCTCTTTGTTTTACATTTGAAGTGATCTTTGGATGCTTAAAATCAATACACACTGATGGATTGTGCAGAAATTAATACGGTTCCAGATGGAGGCCATTGGAAATGAACGTCCTTTCAAGTGTGCTTTTTTTTGTTTTGTTTTGGTTTTTAATTTTTGAACCTTACAGGTTATAATTGCAAATTCTTACTATTTGTACAGAAGCTGAGTACTCAGAAGTTGAGGTCTCCTTATTCCTCTCCCTTGCCCAACTATAACTGTGTTTATGACTAAAAAGAAGTACCATGGACAATTCAGAGTAGTGCTTACTCTTCACTGGGTACTTTCATCAGATCTAATGCCTCTGTGAGAACAGCAAATGTGTTCTTGAGTGCTTAAATTGAGACTGAAATCTAGGGGACCTCATTTCTATTCCTGGCCCTTCTGAAGGTGTCCTGTATTGTTTTGGGGCAGAGTGTGTAAATACATTTAAATATAACATCTTTATAAAACTTCAGTGAGAAATGTTATTCTTGTCATTTCTGAAATTCTGAATGTGGAGTTCTTCTTTAACATTGCTGATTAACTGGACTGTCCTCTTATGCTTTAGATATAATTTGTTGGGTTTGGGGTTGTTCTGTAGGAGGATAAAGATACGGATTCCACCAAAGAGCCTTTGGATGATCTATTTCCCAATGATGAAGATGACCAAGGACAAGGCAGTAAGTGTACTTCAGATTACACTGTTGGTGTGTTTCTGCAGTGCAGAATATAAAGATGTTCTTTACAAAAATGGATCCATGGTCCTCTGGGACACAGCTGGAGTGGTGAATGCCTCTGCTAGAATAAGGAATCCAATCATTGATATACATTCTATACATTGGTATGTACAGAACTGGGGCCTAGGTTTTAAAAGAGAGTGTACTAGCTGCTGTAAAGTTCTCCAGACTGATGTAAATTCAGAATTTTTCCTGTTATCCTTCTTTCAGGCCTCAGAATGGTTAGTTGCAAGTGACTCAGGCAGATTCTGACCAGATGGTGAATTCTGTTAATGACCTTTTTAATAATCTGATTTAAGATTTTTGTGGCAGGTTTCAGTATGAAATCTTTTTCGTATAGTCTTTTGTCCTTTGCTAAGGTTGTCTGCATTAGTTTTAATACTAATTGTGGAAGTACTGTTTGTCTTCAGGTTAGAAGGACTGAGGAATATGCAGTAGAGATTGAGGTAGATGTTTGGTAGTGTGATTGAAAAAAGCTATTGATAGATGAATAAGCTTTTCTTAGTGGAATGTGTTCTTTGTATGCATGTAAACAAAAACCATATTGATGTTGTAGAGTCAGTGCAGTGTGCTGGGAGAAGAATGGTTCTCACCAGACAAATGGCTTCAGGGAAAATGTATGAAGGGACCCACCTTTGCAACCAGCAGTTTCAAATTTCCTTTGTGGGCATGCACACAAGGTACACTGCATTCTTGACAGCATAGTAAAGCTATCCATAGCCGGCACTGAAAGGAAGGCTTAAAGAGTTTACAGCAGGTCAGTGTTGGTCTTGAACTCCTTCCTAGCTTCTCCTTGCTTCCCTAGAATTTTGTAGTAGGAAGGTTGAGTGGCAAAGCTACCTTATTCTGCTTTACAAATGTCAAAGTTGACATGTCAGTGATTTCTCTGACCTCCAAAAAAATGCTGAAATGCTTCAGTGCTTTGGCAGGCAGTGACTCTGGATATAGGCTTGGACTTGTGTGATTCCACTGGCGTAGAAAATGCTCCCACTTTCTGTGAGAGGGGTTTTTGCTTAACAGGAAGGAGAGAATAAAGTCGGGCTCTTGGCTGGAGCCCTTATCTTGTGTGTTCTCCAGAGTTTAATGAAAATGAGTTAGAGGAAATTTTCTAAATCTCAAAAAATGATCAGGTGGAGAGAAAAGGGGTAGTAAATATTTTTGGGGAGTGAGAGAGTGGGGGTTGCAATAACCAAAGGTTAGGAGCTACTGTAAAATAAGTGGCTAAGCCTGAGGGTTAGTGAGTAAAACTCAAAGGTTGACTCTGACTCAGCCTTTTGTCTTGCAGCTGTTATTCCAGGGTGTTTCAATCCTTTATGTGCTAACCTTAAGTGCTCCTGGGTATAGGAAACAAAAAAAAAATTAAAAAATTTGTATGTTTAGAGAAGGAGAATAAAGGAAAAAGCTTCCCTGCAGATACTCATCTTGTCTGTGTTAGTGTTCCTTTCAGTATGGAAACAGTGATATTTTTAAGTGAAAAATTATGATATAATCTGGAGAATGTTAATGGTTTGCTGAGCTGAAATAGTTTCCTACTGTCTTCATTAGTTTATTACATTTGGCCCTTTGAGCTACTAGAATTGTAAAAATAATGGTAATACAATACTGGATAGGATGTGAAGAACAAAACAGTCATATTTCCACTGTCACTGTTCAAGCCAGCCTGACTGCTGTGAAGTATGTTCTAATGCTAATTCTGTGTGTTGAAGAAATAAAATTCAGTGAGTCTCATTTTAAGCCACTGAGCACTCATGTGAGATGTTTTATTTTTTATACAAGTTTAAATTTTGTGCATTTCTTTCAGTTCAACAGCAGCATAGCAGTGCAGCAGCTGCTGCCCAACAAGGTGGCTATGAAATTCCAGCAAGATTACGGACCCTACATAATCTTGTTATCCAGTATGCTTCCCAAGGTAGATATGAGGTTGCTGTACCTCTCTGTAAACAAGCTCTTGAAGATCTGGAGAAGACTTCGGGTCATGACCATCCTGATGTTGCCACTATGTTGAACATACTTGCTTTGGTGTACAGGTTTGTATACTGACACAGATAAATACCAGTGAAAGAAATATTTAGTATTTGGCTACAACCTTATAATGTTCAAGACTAGATTTTTTTCCCTGTTCAATTTTCCATTAAATTTATTTTCCTTTTTAAATTGTTATTAAAACCCTCAAGAGGGTCCTAAAATACTTGTGTATCTCCCTGTACTTAAAAGTCAAACAAGTTGTCTCAAAAGCCTATGCCTTTGCTTTGGGAATGGAGATGATTTTGATACTTTTCTTTTTGTCTGCTGGAGGGGCATGTCTTGATTACCCACTTCAAGATAATCTAGAGGTAGAAATTGGACATTAGTGTAGACATAGAACATGCTCAGTACAGTCCTCAACTAGCAAACTGTTTACAGTTAGAGGCTTCAGGGTTTTAGTTCCTAATTTTTGAATATATTCTCAATTATTATTGTTTTGTAGTAGCATTTTTAGGTCAGTAGTGAAGTCAGCTTAATTTTAATGATATTTTGTTCCTGAATTCCTAGTATTAATTATATCTCTTTACAATTCAGAGACCAGAACAAATACAAAGATGCAGCAAATCTCCTGAATGATGCCTTGGCCATCCGTGAAAAGACTTTGGGCAAAGATCATCCAGCGGTTTGTATACATGCAATATCATAATTTTAGTTTGTTTTTCACTGAGCTTTTTTCCAACTAATTCTAATATCAAACTCAACAGGAAAGGTTATAAGACCTGGCTTGTCTTTAAACAGTACAGGTAGGAGGCCACATTATATTTAGTGCTGTTTCACCATAAATAATTTGCCTGTACTTGATTTTGGATTGCCTGGATTTTCTATGGGAAATCAGTTTGTGAAGAAAGATTTTCTTTTGCTTACTCAAATCACTTTATTATACTAAGATTGAAGGGGCACTTTTGATTTGATTTACTGCTGCTTGTAAATGAAACGTAAATCAAGCTTTTGAAAAATTTGTGTGATACTTTTGTAGCCTGTGGGACACAGGGCACCGCAAAGTATAGATGTGAGAGGTACCTTTGTAAGAGAAGAACATGTGAAGATGTGTGCTCTAAATAACATTTCCACAAATGAAGGAAAATTATTTCATTATTTAGGTTTTTCTTTCCTCTGTTGTGTATGTATGCATTTAATAATAATTATTTCTTCACTCACAAATTTCAAGAGGTCTACCCTGTGCATGGAAAATTTGAAAACATCAGTGCCTTGCAGGTGTGTTCATTTGTCAAGTATTTGTATCAGCAGATTTCACTGTAATTAATGTTTCTCTGCTGTTGACAGGTGGCAGCAACTCTTAACAATCTTGCAGTACTTTATGGTAAACGGGGAAAGTACAAAGAAGCAGAACCGTTGTGTAAGCGAGCTCTGGAAATCAGAGAAAAGGTATGAGTGACAAATACAGCACCTCTGAAGGGACTTCTTAAAGGAGAAGGCAAAGTTAAACACGTGTTTTTGTGCTTTGGTTGGGTAGATCTGCCAGATAAACCCCAGAGTTAACAATGCCTAGTAGTTAGGAGTGTCTGAAATTCAAAACAGTGGGAAATTCCAGTAGTGCTACGGAATTGCTGGAGCACTCTGAGTATGTGCTAAATTCTGTATTTTGTGAGTAACCTTCTTTACTTTTTTCCTTCCGCTGTGATAGCCGAATAGTCTTTGATTTGACAAAAGCATTGGCATTAAAAAATGAAACTTGGTTAAAGTTTTTAAGTTGATTATTCTCTATGTGGATATTTATTTTAGTCCATGAGACTGCATCTTCAGGCTTATATAATACTCTCCATATAATGTTGTTTTACTACTTACTTTGTTCCTTTGTGGATTGTTCTTCATCATTCTCAGTTTGCAATAGAATTGAGTCATTTTCCTATTTTTCAAATGCAGCTTTTGCTTTTGTCATCCCCATGTTGAATTGAGGAGGAATAAAACTAACAGGATGTTTCTAAATGATTTATTTTTAAACCCTGACTTGTTGATTACAGAATGTTTTAATACAGTCTATTTCATTTTCAGGTCCTGGGGAAAGATCACCCTGATGTTGCCAAGCAATTAAATAACCTGGCTTTGCTATGCCAGAACCAGGGCAAATACGAGGAGGTTGAATACTACTATCAGAGGGCACTTGAAATCTACCAAACTAAGCTGGGACCGGATGATCCAAACGTTGCAAAAACAAAGAACAATCTGGTAAGCCTTTCCCAAAGTCGATCTCAGACGAGATTTCTCATTAATTGAAATGCACTTTTATCCACCATGTATTGTATTTCTAATTTATAAAGATAAATAAATCAGTATGCTGATATCCTTTGGGGGGTATTTTGTTTTTAGGCATCCTGCTATCTAAAACAGGGCAAGTTTAAGCAAGCGGAAACTTTATACAAAGAGATTCTTACTCGCGCTCATGAACGGGAGTTTGGCTCTGTAGATGGTAAGAACCTGAGTCCCTAGATTGGAATTTATATTTTATTTTTGTAGTTACAAAATAAAATTTGCAGGAAGTCAATAGTGTCCTGATTAAAATTGTTGTCTGCTTTAGGTGGACTTAAAAAGTGAGCTAATAGATGTGTTGGAAGTACATTCATCATAAGAAAGCTTCTAGACACAGCAGTAAACATTTGATTCAAAAACATGAGGTAGACTTAGTGAGTTTTTGTTTTATGGATTTTATTTCTGGCATAATTTATCTTAAGCCCAACTAAACCAAATTTTGGTATTTTTATAGAGGCAGAAAAACGTACGTCACTTTCCAGTCACAGCAAAAAGTCAATGCAGGATTTTTAGTGACATAAATAAAGACATTGTTAATGCAAGCCCTCCATTAACACATTTAAAGAATGGGGAAAATACTTTTAAATTGGGAATTACATTGTACATTGAAGTCATGTGCATTTTATAGACTAAAAATCCCAGTAAAGAATTTTCATTCTTTTTTTCATTGTACGACAGTAGCATCTGCACCACTTAGTAGATGTCAAAGTAGTTGTTACGATAAAAGAAATAAATTCATGTTTTCTAGCACAGAACTAGACACATGACAAATGGGTGGCAGTATATACTGACTTCAAAGCTTCCCAGAAGTAACTGTTTCTAAGTTCAGATAAGAAAAGGAGACAGAATTGTAAAACTGTAAAAGAGGTTCAGGTTTTATTTATCTGCTGCTTGTAGTATGGACAGTAAGGTTTTTCTGTGGTGGTAATAGTATAATTCCTTGGTTCACAACTTCATTTCAGAGTGGTGAAAATCAAACAATAAATACCTTGTAGTTTTGTTCTTCTATAAAAGATTTTCTTGTTTCACCAGATGAAAATAAGCCTATCTGGATGCATGCAGAAGAGAGGGAAGAATGCAAAGTAAGACCACTGTTGTAAAACTTTTTTGGAGCTTTTACTTGTTTAGGTTGCAAATCAGATACTTTTTTCAACAGTACCTTTGTTCTAGGGAAAGCAAAAAGATGGCACATCTTTTGGAGAATATGGTGGCTGGTACAAAGCTTGCAAAGTTGACAGGTGAGTAGTTTCTTTAGGGGACTAACAACTCAGCAATACTCAGTGTCTCAATTAAAGCATTTTTAAAAATGAAACCAAAGCAACTCCTTGGTTAGGACTATAGAAACTATAGTATTAAAAATTCCAGGCCCAAGACTGGTTTTCAGGAATATAGCAGCAGTTTTCAAGTCCTGAGGCTGCTTTTAATCTGGGCTGGTTAGAGCCAGTAAATGACATAAAATTGCACCCATTGTGTTCTTGGCAGTGCTTCAGGTGGCAGTGTAGTTCACCTTTCCTTCCTTCTACACCACTCCTTGGCACGTGTGCCCTCCCTGCCCCTGCAGGGCCTCTGGAGAGGGCCAAAAATGAGACTGCAAACAACTACACCTTGAGATACCTAGCTGGCACAAGAAAACAAAGTTAAACTGCCCCAACTGAGCATTATTTGACTTTCTAAAGCTTGAAGAATATAGTTGTGTGAATGACAATGTGTACTTTAGAATGAAATACGAGAAACAAGGATTTCAGCTTGGATTATCGTTGGTGAAATATTTTTGTTTGTTCTAATTTTGTTATTAGTGCAACTTCTTTAACATGTTGGTGGTACAATGTATGAAAAAACCTGCAACTAGTACTGATAGTCAGTGAGGTTTTTTTGTTTATTGAGTATTTGAATTCTCGTTTAACAAGCATCAGAGCCTTTGTACTGTTGAAATCTTTTTTTTCTCTGTCCTGAGTTCTGTGTGCAATACATTTTGTTGGTTTGTTTTTCATGTACTTGTTCATTCTAATGCATGAGAAAATCTTTTCTTTGTTGTTACTGGAGCAAAACTTCACTCAACAATACTGTGACTGAGCTAATTTTGTGCCATTGAAACAACAATGTCTTGTTGGAGTGTGAGACTTGTTAATGAAATGGGCATTTTTTTTTCTTTTGTTGTTCAAGCATGGTTTGAATGCATAGAAACTGCAAATAGGTGTTAAGTAACAGCTGATGAAAGAAACTGTTAATTACTTTTGTGAGTAACACATGCTACGGTAATGGTCTCTCTATGTGTGAATAAGCATATTTTTTGGAAGCTTCACAATTACTCAGTTGGATACACTCATCTAGAGCTAAACTTTCACCTTCAGATGCAGCTGAGGAGCACAAGGTTATAGCATTCCAGTTTCAGGGGTGTGGGCTATTCACGGGATGAGACACTGATATACTTTGAAAGGGGTCAGCAGGTTATTGTGTGTACATGAAGTACAGTATTTCAAGGGAGAATAAATTATTACAAAAAGATGAGAAATACTATATTAATTTAAGCTTCTGTTAGTGAATTGAGAAGTGTTCACTGTGTGAGTATAGGTATTACATTGAGTTATTTTTCTTTTCTTTCAATAGTCCAACAGTAACAACTACTTTAAAGAACCTTGGGGCACTTTACAGACGACAGGGCAAATTTGAAGCTGCTGAAACATTAGAAGAGGCAGCAATGAGATCTCGTAAACAGGCAAGTATGGAAATTCACCTTAATGATGTTTCTGCATTGTGGTCATGCAGATTTTCCACTTTGTGCATGCAGAATATAGAAACTTCCAGTGCTTGGTCACCCTCTAATTTCAGGCTGAACTGGTGATAAAAACTGATACCATCTTAACATTTGCAGTCTGGTTAATTGTTAGGGCAGTGGCACCATATACTGGAGACATGATTCAAACTGGGGGTGAAATTATGTGGAAAATGAAAGAGCAGAAAACATTGTATTGGCCAGTAGTCCTCAACTGGCTGGTTGTCCTGGGAGAGAGACTGTAGCTGGGGGAAAATGGAGAGGTTCTGCTGGAAATCTCCTTTGCCAGTCACGCTGTTCTGTTTTTAATAAGGAGCTGTCAAACTTTAAAATGTTCAGTTTCTGCATACAACTGACTAACTAACAGAAACGTTTTGGTTCCTGTTACTTTTGTAAACTAATGGGATAGATATTACAGTGTTAGAGGGGGCTTTCTTTTAATGTGGTCTCTTTGTGCTCTCAGATCTACTGTTCAAGTAACCCTTTCTCCCTTCTCTTAGAAGAGAGTTTGGGTTTGTTGGGAGTTTATTGGCTTTTGTTTTTTCTTTCCCTTTTGGATGGTTTGATACCATGTCTTTTATAAAATAGTGTGTAAGACTGGACAAGAAAACATGGGTTGTCAGTGTTAAAATGGAAAGCAAAGTAAGAAAATACAAGTAAACAATGTGAAAGTTCAATTTCATTTTTTATATAAGAGTAAATAAAACTTGTACTTTTTCTAGACGTTTGCTGCTGACTATTTTTAAAGATGCTTCAGATTTTCACTGCATCATATACCACCTATACCATTAATCTGTAAGATGTAGCAGTATGCACACCCCTAGATTTAGATGTGTAGGAGACAATGCTGTGTTACAGCAGCATTTAACACTACCTTTTCATTCTGGGTCATTCAAGTAATGCTCTTCACTTAGGGGAAAACAGCTGTGTGGGAACCATGACACTAAGACAGCTTTCTTATTCATGCACTTTTAAGAACTTTGGCATCCTTTTCACCTTCTGTGTTGTGGTTAGCTTTATGGATTTGCCACATCCCTGCTGCATTTGCTGCTAGTACTGTAGAAGCTGCAGAATATTTTATGAAGTATAAAGCATTCATCTGGGATCTCTTCCTGTCAGCAAGTACTGGTTATGATGTGAAGTAGGTTTATTGTAAAGAAGACAAAACTGAAATTAAGTATGGTTTGAGTTTTGATATTTTCTAGTTTCTGCATTAAAGATTTTGCCTTTAGTGCAGGGTTTTCATATAAGGTACTTTAGCACTTTTAAGATATTTAAACGATTATTTGGTAGTTGATAGGCATTCTCTAACACTAAGTAAACATATTGACCATGTATTTAGTATGTTTATTATAAGCTTATATTCTATTTCATTTCTTTCTGAAGGAAAATTATATTAATGCCAAGTGTAAGTCAGTATTTTTAAATAACACAACCTGCTTCTGAGGATTAGATATTCAGACACCTCTCCAAAGGCAGGTGAAGACTGCACCATTTGATGGGTGGAAAACTTGAGAATTACTTTGATGGTTCATGATCTATAAATTGCTTAAATATTTAGCTGGTTGCCAGATTGCTTCAGGTAAGTGACACAAACACCACAAGGCTTAGACAAGCGATAAGAAAGGAGGAAAAGAATGGCAAGTCAGTGAATTCTCAAACTGCCAAACTGTCCACTTCATGCTGTGTTGATTCTTGCAATTTATAAAGGGCAACTCAGCTGCTCTCTGAAAGCAGAATTGGGCTGATGGAATTGTGGGTTGGTTTTACTTCTTCCTTGGCACAGTTGCTGTGTGTAAGTTGTAGGTTAATAGAGCTTGTAACAAGGTAAAGCCTCTTCCCATTTTATCAAATTCTCAGGGTCTTGACAATGTTCACAAACAGAGAGTGGCTGAAGTGCTGAATGACCCTGAGAGCATAGAGAAGCGGCGGAGCAGAGAAAGCCTCAACGTGGATGTGGTAAAGTACGAGAGTGGCCCTGATGGCGGCGAGGAAGTGAGTATGAGCGTAGAGTGGAACGGGGTAAGTACAGTACACAGTTGGAGAAAATAGCCTAGGAAATCATCACCTAACCACTAGGGCTGTCCACTCACCAGCCTGCTGTGCTTTCAGGAGTTTCCTGGTTGACCTACGTTGTATTTTTTATTTTGCAGAATCAATTAAGAAATGAGGAATAACATTTTGTCTATCATAATGCTAAAAATCTCGTAATATTTTAAAATTTTAAGACATCCTTTCTGTTGTTGTCCTGAATGGTGACATTTCTGCAAGAATCCCAAGCACTTGTATTTAAGGCTAAGTTGTGTAATGCTGATTGAGTGTCCTGGTTGTGGTCTGGTGTACAATTGCTTGTCAGTTGTTTGTTTTGACTGGTAGAAATACTCTGGCAATTAACTCACTTTTGCTTTTTTCCTTTTGGTGCCATATTTGCTTGTAATGTAAATGTTTCTTTAAAAATACTCCATCAGTTGGAACCACAAAGAACATTTGCTATGGAGATATACTGAGTGTTAGCAGCTTCAGAGTAAATTAAAATGACCAGTCTAACACTAAAATAAATCTAATCTCCTCCTTACCCAGCTTGCTGGAGGAAGGAACACAGCTTTTCAAACTGCTGTAAAGTCCATTTCAAGAGGCAGTGCCATCACATAACAATGTGATGGTGACTTCATGTATCCTAATTGAAATTAGTATGACTTTCCCATATTAAAATTTGTCTGGAGCCAGGGCTTGTTCCTATTTGTTTCCCATATATTGGCTTCACTGTGTTACACTGATTGTCATAAAGTAAATACATATATATATGTGTATATATATATAATGTGATTACATATGCATTTCTCTAACCATTGTTTTCCTTTAATTTGAAGGACAGTGCAAGCTTTCAGTTATTATCTGGATTATGTAGTTTGCTTCTGCCACCAGCTTTCCCATTCCTTATCCCATTGCTGGCAATGGGATACATATTGCACTGTTAACTTACTCCCAGCTGCAGTTCTGCTGAAAATACTCTCTTAGATTATAAAAGTGGTGTTGCTTTTGCTGGATGGGAGGGGAAGTAGCCTACTTTGCAATACTGAGTGTTCTGAAGCTTCATTTCTCTTACAATAGCAATCTTTTTTTCCCCACCTTTTTGTAACCCATATGAGACAAAGCTTAGCATTCCAAAGAAACCTTGAGAAAACATGTAGTGCTTCAGTCTTAAAGGAGAACGTTCTTTCCATCTTTGCTTTTGTCTCTTTATTACTGTTTTCTTGGCATTGGTGTTCTCAGTGCCAAGACAGTCAATCAGCATCTATTGTGAATTAATACTGCATCATTAATGAAGCCAAAGTCAGGTTGGATAACTCTCTTTTTAATTCTCATTTTGCCCATTCAGCATTAGAACTGTGTACTGTACTCCTCCCTTCATTTTCACTATACTTTGCATGACTGTATGTTCTAAATGGATTAAATTTTTTATGTTATTGACATTAATGCATGCAGGTTTTGGATGGAAAGGGCCTTCTGGGGAAAAGCAATAGACAGTATTTCTAGGTCAATATTTGAATCAAACTCAGTGATAAATTTGCTGGTCTGAAAAATTAAACTTTGACCTCTCAGGGTAAACAAACTTCATTTTTAGTGTGCTAAAGTGGCATTGCTTCATTCTCATCTTCGTTATTTCTTTTTTTCCCCCTCTTAAGAGAAGGTATTTTGTATTACATGTTCTACGTGAAGTGGGCAACTCTCCCTCCCCTCTGCGAGTGTTTCTATCTCAGTGATGTTCTTCCCTCTACTTTATATCGTGTAGTTTTTTCTACCCTTGTGTGTTCCCTGCAGACAAAATACTCTGATTCATAAAGTGTAGTGGAATCTTTTATTTGTGTCTGCAGAGAGGCCTGCCTTTTCCATTTAAATTCTTCTGAAGTGGTCAAGCTGACTCTGTCAGAGAGAATAGGTGGAGTATACAAAGGGACAAACTCAACAAAAAAATTGTGTTGGAAGGTGTAATTAAGGGCCTTCCACATATAATCCATACTGAGCATTGTAGGCTTTGATGTAATGTCTTAACACTCTCACAAAAGAACTGGAATACCTATTGAAGTAAATCTGCCAGTAACTATTAAAACAGACACGTTAAGCGAGGTGTTACAGTGCACGTTTACATGTTTACATGGCACTTGTAAAGTTCATGCCTTAAAGTGAACAGAAGATACTTGAAAATGCAAGGAAATACTTGGTCTTTAAAATGTAAGGTGGAAAGGCCAAGATTTGGATCGCTTATTATACTTTTTATATAGAAAACAGCAGTGAGTACCTGTCACTGGCATTTTGTAAACTGATCGTGCAGCCTGCTGCAGGAGAGATGAAAGTCTTTGTGCTACTTATTATAATGTTTGTAGAGTGAGGAAATATCTTTTCATACTCTAAACCATATGCTTAAAACAGACAGGCTTTTGGGCATGGAAGTCCACTTTCAGGTGTGAAAGGAGAACTATGGATTTCAGTACCATAGACGAGAGTTACTTTTGTTTAATAAGTGCCAGACAGGCAGACAAAGCTCAGGAGATGGTGATGGTGGGGAGGTGTAAGTAGCAGTAATAAGGTGCTTCTCATTCTGAATGACATAAAAAATGGCAATTAAACTTTGCCATAAAAACATCTTGTGATTTTGGTTTTTGTTTACTCTGGACTCAGGAATGTTTTTTTTTTCATCCTGAGCTCATGTTTTAGATGTGTTTTATTAATCAAGCAGTCAGTGTTTAGCTTAGGAGTTTGATATTTTTATTTTAGATTTGAAGTACCCAAAAGCTTGTCTGCTTATTCCTAATGTTCTAGTTAGGTTTACTGTATAGAGTTATATTCTACACCTACCAAATTTGTCTTGCCTTTGGATCATTTTCAGTACTCTAATATTGCTGATTTCAGACCACAGGAATAATTAGCCTTTTCACTGGTCTAATACTTCTAGCTGGAATTTAGACTTCAGTTTATTCAATCCTGCAAAGCTGAAGTCTGTCTTTAAGTGTGAACAACATATGCAATTCAGTTTGAAACATAAATACTCAGATTTAGATCTCCTAATCACTTGGTAGCAAGGCATTTTGCCATTTCCAAGGATAATTTTAATTACTGTTCCTTCCAGTTGTTAAAGGTAAAGGCTCTTGAGACAGGTATCATGAACCTATCAATAATGGTCTCTGTACTTGCACAAAGAATGGAAAGTGTGCAAATTGAACCACAGTTATTTTAAAGTTGGATTGTTTCTGCTGCCTCACTGCATTAGGGAGAATAGAAAAATTCCACTTGGTTTATATATATAGACACACACAGAGATATATTCTAAAAATACTTGTGAAAGTGAATTGACCCAGGCCAGTTGGATTCTAGTTCCTTAAGGGAATTAAGAGAATTTTGTCTGGAGGTTAGGTGAAGACCTCTTTCTTCTTGCACTTTTGTTTCAAGGAAAATTCCTGACAGAAGTTAAAGCTGAAATGAATGCACTTTGCTCTAAACTTCCTTTTTTTTTTTTTTTTTTTTTTTTTTTTTTTTTTAATTTCTTTATTTTTTATTTGTGTGCTAACGTCAGCTGAAAAAAAATCCATTTTTTTTGTTTATGAAATGTAATAGGAAAGCTATTTCTTGTTAAAGGTGTTGCATATTTTATACAAATTCTAACTTGAATGCACAGCATCAGTCATGCTCATTTGTCAGTCCCATCTCAGTGATGTAGGTGAAACTACATGAAGATGTAGGTTCTGGCAATTGCCAGGGCCTGCACTTTGTACTTAGGGCTGTCCAAACAGTTACTCTGAAAAAAAAAAGTTTTGAACTTGACCTAGAAATACTGTAAACTAACTGTTCAAAATTGAAAACTGTTGAATTTTTCCCAACAGTTTCATTCAGTTTTTCTCTCTCCATTTCTGACAGGCCTAGATGCCTTTTGTGATTCTTATACTGTCTCCTGCATGACGGGCGTGCACCATCTTCAAGCTTTAACTTCTCTCTTCAGTACTGACTGCTGTGTTTTAGCAAACCCCTTAAGATTCTTGTCAGAGCTACACTTCCCTGTAAACTGGCCATTCCTTCAGTGCTGGTGTCGTTTTTGGTTTTCTATTTCTGTACCTGTGTAGCTTTGCCAGATATGTATCTAGTCATACCAAATGTTATTACAACCATTTGCTGTGTAATACATTAGTAAAAAACCAAACAAGTAACAATGACCTTTATAAGTAGCTGTTCACTATGGAATAAAGGTAGTTAAAAGTATCACACAAGGTATTATTGAAATGGCATGATGGTGATCTTTACAGGAGAAAAACCAAACCCGTAAAAGTAAAGCATGTTCTCCAAGTGCTTTAAAATGTATTTAGAGACCTATTATATGGTTAACATCAATATGGAACTCTGGATGTCTTCACTTAAAATTATTCTAAAGTAGCATTGCTGTTTAGTCTTTGTGTGAGATTTTGGCAATTATGCTTTTCTCTACTAATCTTGGTGTTCAGTGATTTGTGTATTTGTCTTTCTAACTTCTAATAAACTCACTCCAACTCAGGTGTCTGTCTTTGCTTAGCAGTGCTTTTTTCTTTTTCAACTCTTCTTTCATAATCACGTAGGTTTTCTATGGAGTAGAAAGTGGTCACTTCTAATCTTACTAAACTGTCGGGGTTTTGTAAGAGTAAAACATTTAAAAATAGAATTTCAAGTTTCTCTGGGTCAGCACAGCAGTGTAAAACATGAATGCAGTATATGAAAAATTAATTTCATTGTGGTTTTACATTTTACATTTACATTTTCTTTAAAAGTTAAAAGCAAAAATCACGAATTTGACCATAAGTATTCCTGAACAGAAATATTTTTGTTTAGGGATTTTAGGTTTAATTAAACATGTTTGCAAGTAATGTAGATATTTAGAAAGAACAAAACATGTTTTTTTCTTAGACTGATGGAATGCTTTTCCTTGGGGCTTGTACTCTGTTAACCACGGTGTGCTCATATGAAATGGTGGTGGTGAATTTTTGGACTCCTGTGGTGGGTTTTTATTAATGATGAATTGTGGCTTGGGCATGTCTTCACATTTAGAAATCTTTGTTACACTTTGGAAGGAACCCTTTTGCTTTGGTAAAGTTGGAGCTATATGGTATTACATGTTTAGGTAAATGTATATCGTATAAGTATATATTAATAGCAATTAAAAAGTAACAATTCCTCACTGAAATGTTTTCGGGCCAGGCTTGGGGGTGGGCAGCAAGCTCTTGCAGTATCACATGTATTCAATTTTTTTCAGGATGGCACTGGATCTCTAAAGCGCAGTGGTTCCTTTAGCAAGCTCCGAGCCTCCCTTAGACGCAGCAGTGAGAAGCTGGTTAGGAAGCTGAAGGGAGGAAATTCCCGGGACAGTGAACCAAAGAACCCAGGGTAATTATCTGTTCTTAGCTGTGCTGGTGTCCCTCGGTCTGTGCCCCACTGTAGCCCAGGGTAGTTCCTAGGGCAGTGTTCCCTTCCCTGCTTAGCTAACTGCATATCCTACACAGCTACATCTGAAAGAAAAATAAAATAGGAAATAACTTCTTAAACTTCCGTTGTAACTTCTGTAACATCTCTGGATTTATATTTGCTTGTAAGAATTAACTCTATTTAGACAATAATTTTTTTCTTTTTGCTGCTTTACCTACTTGAAGATTAGGAAAACTTCATACAACTATTGATAAATGTTTGTTATCTGCAAAACTATCCTTTTCCCACAGCAGTGGAGAATAATAAATGTTACTGATTTTTACAGTACACGCCTGAATACAGTAAACCCGCAACTAACGTTCTTGACATAGGTTAGTATCTTGATATATCTTTATACATTGCTGTGAGCATAAACAGAATTACCAAATGAAGCCCCTCTTGGTTTCTGTTTCTGGAAAACTCAGATGTCAGAGAGCAGAGGAAAATGTTGAAAAACCTAGACCTAGTTGTGCATCTCACTAACATTTTGGCCCCAGTGAAGTCAGTGGTAAGAATTCACATTTAATGACTCTGACTGCTCACTCTTTCCAATCTACCACAGGATTATGGATTTGAATGTATGTAATATTTCTCATAAATCCTTAAAATCATTCATCATTTATTGACTGCTGCAGAGAAATTGAAATGTTAAAGTGCACCTACTATTTTTCATAGTGGCACTTGTGAGTGTTCCCCCTCATGATTGCAGTCAGTTTTGCAGGGGTTTTTTCCCTTGCTGTGGAAAACTGGAACTCATTTAGTTGACAGGAAACCGTGTGACAGTGTGATCTTGTGCTTTGAAAAAGTCATTTTGGAGAACTTGGGGTGACTTCTGATGGAGCAACTGAATCTGAGTAACGTAGTTGGTGATGATGATGATGGTATTACTTGAGACAGTGACCTGGAGGCAGGGTCTCACTCTGTTTCTGGAAGTGCTCCAGTGAAGTTTTTCTTACTGTTTTTATGGCTGTAAAACATTAAGTACAGCTGCAGTACATGCAGAATTAGCTTCCTTGCGTATCTGATCTGAATTTTAGAGTTGTTACTGAAAATTTCACTGCCAGACACTTGATGTTGAAGTCTCTGAATAGAATTCAAGGTCAAAATTCCTTTGCATTTATTGATCCATCATTAAGAACTACCTCTGAGAGAAGAGGTTGGGAATAAACTATGGGAAGCATGAGATCAGAAGAAGGAAATGTGTAAATGTAAAATGCTTTAGGGAAAACAAACAAAGGCAAGCCAAAATAGAATAAAATGGAGATTTCCTTCTTTTTCTTCACTATTAGCATTTTTATACATTGGTTTTCTGTTTCTATTCCATTCTGTCCAGAGTTCATACATCATAGTTCAGGTATATTATTGTATGAATAGATACATATATCCATAGCTAATTTTGGATTTTCTCCTCATTTTTGTGAGATGTGGAAAGGTTTTCAGTTTCACCAAAGCCAGGAGGTTTATTCCTTATTCTCTGTAGTATTTATAGCTAACTCTTTCTGCAGGTAAAGTAACCTTGTGTTTATAGGTGTCAAAAGTCACTCTTACATATAACTGAAGATATTTGGCTTTGCAGTGCCTCTGAGAACTCACCTGCCTTGTTACTGTCTGCACTTGAGTTGTGTTACCTGACCAAAGTCATCTACCCCTGTTAACAGCAGTTACATTCTGGGGTCTGTAGCACCAGATGAGGTTTCCTCAGATGAAGGCATTAATGTGAAACAAAATTGAGAGCAAAGCAGTACCTGCCTTGCTTTCCTGTTCTGACAAAATAGTCTTGTTTTTAGATGTCACCATAGTTCTCAAGGAATAATTTATTCTTAAAAATTGCAATAAGTGTATTGCATTGACAGGCTTTTATGTAGATAGGCACTTTCAGTGTATAGGACAATAAATACTATAGTTTCTGTTCTTGTAATAAATAGAGTTTTTAAATCCTAATTTATATTGGCTTGTTTTAATAACAAATGCAGAGATTTCTGGTATTAAACACCAGCTTTGTGGGTCATAAAGCATAGCTGTACATACTGGTATTCCAAGAAATCATTTTGATTTCATTTTCCGAAGAAACTTCAGTAAATAGAATTAATTTTTTTTTCTGCTTCTGAGTGCAACAGAAGAGATATTCAGTGGTTACCATGCAGACCTTTGGGGTTTGGTGTGTTACATAGCTGAATATTACAATACAGACATAGCACACATGAAAATCTTCCTTGCTGTGAAGGCAGCCTCTTTAGGTAGAACATTTCTGAGCCTCTGTCCTTACCAGTGCATTCCCTGCCTGTGTCTCTAGGAAGACTTTACTTTGAAGTTGATTTACACCTCTTGTTTATAACTCTGCTTCTCTAAATAGGAATTGACAGTGCTGGTGTGAGCACTGAGAAAAAATACTCGATAGCAATACACTCATATCACAGGATGAAGGAAGGACTTAGTGTTCATGTTGTTACTCGATACAGAAGGTTGAAGAGATTAAAATGGAAAACTCATCAGGGAAAATTGTTTCTCTACAATCTTGCAAAAGCCTTTTAGACAAATAACAAGTATCTTAAAACTGGTCTTTGAAACATGCAATACCTGAAGCAAGGTATCAGTTCTTCATCATATTTTAGAATTCAGTTCTGTCGTAATTTAACTTTGATTAATTAATGTTCTTTATTTTTTCACTTAAAATTTTTTGACCATACAGCAGAACAGTAAAGATTTCTAATCTAAAAGGAAAAAAAATATTTTAATTATTGCTGTTACTTACACGCCAGAAAAACACCTGCATGTTCTTTGTCCAGTTGTGTTTGTAACACGGAGGGAACTAAAAGTGCATTGCCAGACTAAAGTTCTTAAAAATGTTGATTTAAACAAACCCAAACAAATAAAAGACCAACCCACAAACAAGGTAGTATCTCAAGTATGAATTTTTTTTTTTAATTGGCACTTTAGCAAGAACCTAAAATATGCATGTGAATTTTTCCTGGTAGAATTTCTGTTTCCCTGGAATGTTTTCCATAAACCTTTATGCTCTTTTGGAGAGTTTTCTGTAACATTTTGTTTGTTTTACAGATTAACTTCCTTTGACTTCCATATATAACCCCTGTTGTACCTGTTTCCTTGAATAAATGAGAGGTGTACACCATGCATGAGTCCTCGCTTTGTTGTTGCTAACATTCATGTCAAATATTTTAAATCGTGTGCTTTTGGCTTTCAGAACACCCAGATTTAGTGCTGGGGAGAACCAGCCAGCCTGTGTTGTGTGGCAGCTGTTGCCCCGTGTTTTGGTTCATTGTCCTGCTAAGCTTTTGCCTTTACCAAAGCATTTAAAACTTGTGCTTTGACTGTTAGTGTTGCTTCAGTAGAAAGAAAAACTGGTTAATATCTAACATGATCTGTATGGATAAACCTTTCCATGTTACTGGAAGGCACTGGAAAGTTGGCATCAGCCAGTTGTCCCAAGCTGCAGGTAGCACTGCAGGGTTAGGGCTCGTTGTCTTGTGACCAGTTCATCAAATATGTATTCAAAGCCCCCATTTAGTTCTGAAATAGTTAAAGAGCTCATGAAAAATCAGAGCAAATGCAGAATATTCTGAGGAATGGACAGGCACTGGTGTAAAGGACATCAGACATTGCAGGATAGAAATCTTAGGGCTGATCTTGAATTTCATTACACACACTTGAAAATATTTTTTGTTAAATTTTGTATATATTTGAGAAATGGAGGTAAATTATTAATCCTCATTTCAAACAGCAGCAGATATTGCAGTTAATGCAGTGATATTTTGACTGTCAGTAGCTCCTGGGTAGGTGATTAATTTTTTCCCCTCTTCCATTGCTTTCCATACCATATTCCAGGGTGCTTGTTACTACTGCTTGGAGTGTTGTAAAGCTAAAAGCACAACCAAAGTTAACAGCAGCAACCATCTTGTTTCTTTCCACTTTGAAATATTTGAAACAAAACATTCTAAAATGCTTTTAAAAATTGATTCTGAAGACTTACCTCAATGAGGCATAAAGTACCAAACTAATTTTCGCTGTAGCTTTTTCAAGGTAAATGCTGCCTGCACAACTAACTCATGTTTCAGATGTTTTTTCCTAAACTGTCTGAATGTTTTTATGCTTTTGTAAGAAGCCACACAAAATTGAAATTGATAATTAATTAAAGCTCAGTGTAAGTCACTGTATTAATGTGATGCGCTTTAAAATTTGAGATTTTGAGTTAAATCAGTTGCCTGAAATGTTTAAGCTCTAAGGAGCTTGTGATTTTGGGGGGTTTATGTGTAATTAGAACTGAGTGCAAACATATTTGAACTTCTGTACTTGTTACCTTAAAGGCTGTCCCTCAGATCAGTTTTGGGACATTGTTCCCCCTCCCTTCGCTGTGCATTGCTCGTTGTTGTACTTGTGTTTTTAGAGCTGTAGTTTTCAGCCATTCTGATCAGTTTATCCTTGCATGTTCACTGTCCTGGTTGCAGCATGAAGCGTGCCAGTTCTCTGAATGTTCTTAACATGGGTGGCAAGGCTACTGAAGATCACTTTCAAGTAAGAAGCCCTACAATACTCTTACGAAAATAAATACTGTTAGTAGGGTTTGGGATAAAAAGAATGTGATAAATAATAAACCGACAAACTCAGTGATTGTAAAATCCTGCTTCAGTAAGGTGTTTGAAGCGTGTGCTTAAAGCATCATTCTGTGACACTTTTGTGAATTATGATTAATTTTAAGAGAGGGTTCAAGTCCAGACAGTAAAGTGCATTGGTTTTTATGATACCAAGCAGTCTCTGGCTTTGGACTTCTATTAGATATAAAACTTATGGAATATTACATTCTTGTAAAAGCATCTTAAAAATGCAAGAACTGTTAAAGCCCAGTTCAGTATTTTTTTATTTCAGCCCCTTTATTGCAAAGAGCCCTGTCATTGTGATTGCTCTACGTTCCAGGTTCCCTTAAACACTTAAGTAGTTCCTGAGGTGGCACAGGAGCAGTCTCAAAAGTTTGTCTGATCTCTGTTGTGCTTCTGCTAATATAAAACCTTATTTTGCTTAACTGTTTATGGTGTGCCCATGTGCTACTCCTCACTGCCTGTTTTTACCAAATCACTAACAAATCACTTTTTAAATTATCAAATGAGCGAGCAACGTTCTCCTAAACACTGCTGTGTGTTTTACTAACACAGTAACTGCTACTAATTTTAGGAAGATAAAATTGCTTCTCTACTAACAAAACTGTAGGTGAGGATCTTCATCACCATGTGTCCTAAAGTTCCAGGAAAGCCCCAACTGTGGCCCTCGTTGTCCTCGCCAGTGGTGTACAGGTGTTGTAACTGTATGAGCCCTAATGAATGTGCTGCAGAGTTCTCTGTGGTTGAAGGTGTAAGCAAAACTTTGCTCAGGGTGAGCTTCAGCCAAAACAAATCCAGGGTAAAGCACAATTCTCTGCAGCAACAGTGCCAGGGTTTCAAAGAGCCATGTCCTAGGTGCCCCTGACAGGATGGATGCTCAGTGTGTTTAATTGGTGTGACTTCCAGAAGAGGGTTTTTTGTTGGTATGTACAACACAGTAGTAAAATTGGTTCTCACTTCTTGTGAACTTTTGTAGTTCTTCCACTACAGACACCCATGGCAATTCTCATAAATGGGCTCTTGCATTTCTGGGAAGGCTTGGGTTGGATTGCAAGAGTGTGTGTACTTTACAGTATTGCTGGTTAAAAATTGGGGAAAAAGATGTTTATTGGACTCTGGAAAGCATCCCCCGATCCAGCACCAACGGTTCTCAGTAGTTACGTTTGTTAAAACTAGTACTTGTGTTTGTTTGCTTGAACTGTCCGGACATCTGCTTAATTTCTTTGTTTGTTTTTTTCCCCTTCACACAGGAACGAAATAATTGTCTGACAGACTCGCGAGCTCTGAGTGTCAGTCATTCTGATCTGGCGCACTGAGATTTGGGACAGAAGCTAGCTAATATTCCTGTGTGAATAAAGAAGCACTGAGACCTTCAAAGCTTTGGTTCCTCATCCTTGTGTATAGGAACACCTAGTTTGTAGATGTTGTTGGGTTTTTTCCAATGGACTGCTGTTTTTACTTTTTAAATAGGGACAGTTTTAAACACAGCATTAGTGGGTGTTTTCTTCCGAGGGAAAACTATAGCTATGTACTGCTCGTTGCACTGCTCCCATTCATGCTACTTACATAAATTTCTTTAATAGACCTGACTATTACAGCAGCCAAAAAAAAAAAAAACTAACAATAAAAACAAAAAAAAAAAAAAAAAAAAAAAAAAAAAGAAAGAAAAAAGTAAAAATACAAACACATTCAAAGCATACCAAAATGCAGCGGTGTTGGAAAATGCAAGCAAAATTAAATGTGTGGCAGTAAATATCTACAGTGCTGGAATGAGAAATGGATACATTTATGTGCATTACTGTAGAAATTCCAGTTGAGCATTCTGTAGTGGTGGGGTTTGCCCTTGCACCACTGATCCTTGTAATGGTAGAAGCCTTGGCTGGCAAAACAGCACTTAGACACGACTGACTTAACCACTAGACTGAGCTATTAAATCTTACAGAGGTGATGGCTGGGGGTAAGTTACATTTAGATAGAATGAATAGCAACACCTGTGACCATAACTTTGGGTAATGTAAGTCTTAGGGCACAATAATCAATGGATATAGGATGGTTTGTGTACATCAGGAGGAACAGAAAAAAACCTTTCCTTTTGTGTGATTGAAGAATATTCAAGTTTCGGACTGCAACTGTCCCAGAGCAGCTGCTGCTGCTCTCAGGGAAGCATCGAGCCTCAGGCTGACTTTCTTGCTTGTCCACTGGAATTCACAATCCCATTCTCTGTTTGCTGAAAGTGCCCAATATTTCCTTATGCTGATCCCAAATCCTGCCTTTCTCCATACCAGCTGGTGACAGCAGAAGCAGGCACCTGCACGCCGGGATGTCACACTGCGGAGTGGCTGCTCTGCAAGGACCACTCCGTGCTAAGGGCCCTCGTGGAAGCACTCGATGGCCGTAAGTGGCAAGTGACCTGTGTGACCACATATCCATGTTAAATCCACTTAGTTAATATATATCTGCTGTCTGTATACAGGGCTGCTGCTGGAACTATGTATGTTTTAAGGATTTTATAGACATTAGGATTTCCTTTTGCTTTTCTGTAAAGCTTGTAATTTTGTTCATCTTTTGTAAAAATTCTTATTTGTGTGAAGTTGGATGAGAAAGTAAAAAAGACCAAGCAGTGTGTGTACAAATGTATTTGTGGTCATAGCTGCGAGTTGGAAAATGTCAAACAAAATTAACTTTGGGAAAAGCTGGAAAATTCATTCAAGGTCAGCACCAGCTGCAGGAAGTAAAATATAGGAACATATGCAAGTTTTTGTATTTGAACAGGCTGTGAAAAGGCATTAGAATTAGTACTTAGTAGGAGTATTTGACTGGGTTTGCACCTGGTTTTAAGTTGGTTACAGTAACTGATGCAAATGTTGTCTGTGTAATGCACTTAACAATGTTTACCAGGAGGTACCGTCTGAGCATCTCTGCGGAGGAAGCTGCGCGTGGTGCACCTGCTTTAGAGACAGTGTAGGAATGGTGAGAGACAATGCTGCTAATAATTATGTAGAAGTTTTAGCACATAGTGCAATTCATTAATGAACTCGAGCAGGAACAGGTTGTTGCTCGGTTATCTTAACAATAGATACTCATATAATGTTGACTCTTGAGTTTTAATCTTTTTATTAAGAGCTTTTTATATTAAAAAATATGTAATATATATACTTCTTTTTTCCCTCCTAAAGTAGAATGTGTTGTATGCCCCCCCTGGTGAACTGGGCTCTCTGCACCAAGGCAGACTGAGCTGGCTTTGCTAAAAGAACTGTGTCAGGCTGCCAGGCCGGGGTGCCCATGTCCAGCCCCTGCTCTGGCCGGGAGCCGCTCCCTGCAGGTGCCCTGAGCAGTCCCTGTTCCACACCAGGTGCTCCCGCTGCCAGAGACACCCACAAAGGTCTGGCTTCCAAAAAACCCCCACGGAACTATTCAGACACAGAACTGCTTTGGTAATAAGGAATTACTTAAACTGAAGATGTGATTCCCACAGTCATCTTTCAACTTTGAAGGAAAATGATTTTTTGCAACCTTTCAAAAACGACCCCAACCCTGTGTAAATAGTGATAAATTATGTAACCATGCTAAATGACAGTGTACAGTAAGTTTCAAAGTGCAAGACTGTGGTATGTTGATGGTGATAGTGAGGGAACTTTATTGGTCAGGTTCTTGCTGTGGGTGGCGTTACTAATACTGTGCTTTTAAATGTTTTAATCCTTCATATAGTGTTTTAAAGTGTCATGGAAGGTTAAGTTGTTGAGCTAATGCTTATTAAACAATTCTTATATTTAAAAGGTTCATTTTTTTCCTGAGAAGAAAAAGATGTCAAGACTTCTTTAATCCATAAATCCTTGAGAATAGTAGCCAAGTCCTTACTGTTAGGAGCCATTGAGCTGTTTGCAGTTTGAGAATTTGTAAAAAAACAAAAGCCAAATTAAAGTCAGCATTCCCTGTGTTTAAATCATAAATGAGTTACTGTCAGGACATGGTTTGTTTACATTTATATTTCAGACGGGCTTCTCAGTTCACTTTTATACAAGATTTGCTTTCTGGGTTTCCCCTTTTAAGGTTCCAGTTGTAGCTGAGTCTGCATAAAAAATATATCCAAAATATCCAATTGTATCATTCTGGGATGTCTTCAGCACCGAACTAAAAAGCTCTGATGAAACAGAAAACTGGAAAAGACCTTCAAAATTTACAGACATCTTGTTAGGAAAACTGCAACCTTGGTAGTGCGGGTTGTTTTTAGTTTGGCATTTTTGTCCTTGACTAAGATTTTAAGGGTGAACTTAAAAAAACATAACAAGGACTCCACGTTAGGCCTCAGATTCTCCTGCCAGCAGTGGTGAGCCTGGGTGTACAGCAATGTGGGATGAATTGTACATAGAAATTTAACTGATAGAAAGGTGCCTGTTGCCCTTCTGTCTCTGGTTGTCTGCTCTATTGGCAATATTTGGTCTTGAGTTTAGATCTTACTAAATAGTCTTGTAAAATGGAATTGTTTCCTTATTTGCTCCTCTTCTAGAGGAGTAACTGACCTATTGCTGTGGTGTGTCTGCCCTTACACAATGCAAAAAGAGTCAGTTATCTACAATTTGTACTTCTTACAATAAATGACACCCTCATCCCCCAAGCACCCCTGAATCGTAAATTAAAATGGTTTTGAGCTTGAGAGGTAATTGTACTTAAATTGTATCATTTGAATCCAGAGATTTTGGAAATGGTGTGGTTCTGTTGTAAATATCCAGAAAAAGGGGTGTGCAGTGCTGCATTGACAGTGTGTTTACAGTAGTTGATGAGTTTAAGTTACTTTGGTTCTCGTTTCGCAGGTCATGTGTTGTGTCTGAAGGCTGCTAAGAGAATGGCATTTTTGGTCATGTTAGTCTGTACTGAGAGAATAAATGTTAACAGATGTGACGCTGAGAAGTTTAGTTTCATTGTCATCAATTTAAAGAAGTACATGGGGGGTGTGTAAATATTTAGAATTGAGGAAAATCTCAAACATCTACATTGGA
The DNA here is from genome assembly GCA_013397975.1 of Machaerirhynchus nigripectus. Classification (NCBI taxonomy): domain Eukaryota; kingdom Metazoa; phylum Chordata; class Aves; order Passeriformes; family Dicruridae; genus Machaerirhynchus; species Machaerirhynchus nigripectus. Next base: position 1,295,308 of record VZRQ01009889.1, read on the forward strand.
TTATTTTTCCGTTAAAACCATTCACAGTCATGCCAGTACACTGAATAGTTAAGGTCAGTAGTTAAAAAAAAAAAGCTTGAAACAACTAAGCAAGAAGCCAAACAGAGTGTGGGGGTCAGGTAGGGGTCAGAAGGCCCAAGCTGGGAGGGTGCTTGTGCTCACCGTGAAGTTACAAACCTTCCTTAGTTAAAGCTGCTTGAAAATGAGAAATATTTAGGGAACCACAGCTGGAGGTTCATTTAATGCTCCACCTCCATCAGACAGGTTGAAGCTGCTCTTACACTGTGCTGGCACACACAGTGGAGAGAGAGACTAAAATGTAGATACACCATGGAACAAGCACAGTGAAGTGTTTTAACACCAGATCTATCCTTGGGCTCCCTGTATTTATACTCTCATCCCAATTCAAGCATGGAAAGCTAGTGAGTCTTTAGTTGTAATCTGTGTAGAAGTACCTTATTCTAGTGGTGGTGGGTTACAGGATCATTCAATCAGGAATGGTATTTTCTGTTTTCTAGGACTTGGTTAAAAAAACAAACCAAAAACCCAACAGCAAAACCAGAAAAGCATTTGTAATGTCAGTGTTTACTTGAGAACACACAGCACACCCCCTCCCCCCCCGGCCCCTGAATCATGACTTTACTGTTTGATTAAAAAAACCCAAACCCTTCCAAGACTGGCTTTCAGGTGCTGCATTGATTTCCATGAGTAGTAGCTGCTCCTCAGACTTATGTTTGAAATCCCATTGAGAGTTTACCTGTCTTACCCCATAAAACTGCAGAAAATAAACTTCTAGAAATGTTACCTGTGACAGCAAATCACTGTGATTTGAAAAACAAACTTCTAATGAAATTGTTCAGCATGTGTTACTACATCTGTTTTGTTAGGTCAGTTGTGTAAATTCTTTACTAAGTGCAAATGAATTTGGTTCTCCTTTTCAAAGCAACGATCCCAGATTCCTATTTTGAGCTTTCTGCTGACAAAAGCCTCTTCAAATCACAGATTTATAGTTTAATTTGAAAATGTCTGAAGTTTCTCAAGCGTCATTTAACATTTCAAAGTGTAGAAAAATATTTAAGTAGTCTTGCAGGATAAAGACTTAATACATTCTAGACTGTAAATCTTCTTTGTAAAAACTGCTTCAGCTTTTTTCTTGTATAGAAACAAATCTCAGTTGTGAAACCCAAAGATGAATAAAACTCTATAAAGGGAAGGTTCTTAAATTGCATTTATTAAAACTTAAACATGTTTCAACACTTTTGACACAAGGCTTCAAAAGACAGGTGCTGGGTCAGGTTCCCGTGAGGGTCTGCAGCCCCAAAGCTGCACTTGGGTCAGAGGGACATCCTGGGCTGCTGCCTGAGGGTGGGACTGAGGGACAGGGCAGCCACTGGAGTGAGTGTTGGCTGTGAGCCTAGTGGGGCTCAGCTGGATTTGAGATTTCAGGGTTTGTGTGTGCTGATGAGCCAGGAGACAAACTCTAATGTACTCTGACTCAGCTGGAGAGAGAAATAACCAACGAACCAAAAGGGGCAATGACAGAACACTTGAGCAGGTAAGATGCTACTTCTATTTGTTGGTAGAAGTGTTTTTCAACAGGTAAACTGGAACTTCAATTACAGACCCATCTGTGACTTCTAACACTTCAGGGCTGTTCCTGCAAGCAGCCAGGGTGCAAAAAAGAGTGATCAAAATAGTACAGATTGAGCCTGAAGATGTTTCACACTGTTCTGAACATGGTCACACTGAGGCAAACGCCTGGGATTGGAGCCCAGGAGTAGATGAGGCTCTAGTGTAAATGAATATTGAGGTAGGGGTTGATGACTCCCATCAATCAGCTACATCTCTCCACGGCTGCTTTTTTTCCAATCAGCACAATAGGATGAACATTATCTTAGCTGCTGTTCCAGCCCAGACACACAGGCCAGCAATTGAAGAGAAGAACTGGAGTGTTACCTGTGCTGCATTAGTTGGCCTCTACTGAAATCGTTAGGGAGGAGGCACGGCAGGTCAGGGTTTGAAGAAGGAGGTGGCCCCACCTCTGAGCTGGGGCATTCTCACTTCTTCCTGAGAGTACACAAAGGCTTCTGAGCTTCATGCTTGGATTTTATTAAAAAACACGGTGCAGTCATTTCCAAATACAGAGAATTAAGACATTTTAGGAAAATTTATTTAAACACAACTTGTGCTATTTGCACAAGGTCCCCCAAGACATCTGAAGGGGTTGCAGAAGGCAGTGAAAGCAGCTCATCATTTCTGCTTGATTACACTCTCCTTCAGCTTCAAGCTGTGCCTCTTCCTCTCTGGAACTTCCCAAGGCAGTCACACAGGGTCTCTTTTCCTTGAGTCATATTCAGTCGTCCCTTGAGAAATCTTCTGCCACAGTTCCAGCTGAGGGAGTTTACAGCCAGCCAAAACTTCCCAGCTGCACGCTTCCACATGAAAAGACAGATGCATGTCCTGAAGGAGCATGACTGGGGAAAGGCAGAGGATGCAGCTGTTTCACAAACACAGGGTTCCTTGGCCAAAAGACAGACCTGAGCAATGTAACTCCACAGACACATGTGGAGTTCTTGTCTGGGCCAGCTGGGGAGGCAGCAGAAGGAGGGGAAACCTGAAAGCTTGATGAGTGTGTGAACAAGTGAGCATCACTCACTGATGAGAGCAGGCACCCACAGAACAGAGGCCTTTGGAAGGTGTAACTTCACCTGGCTTGCTTTCACATGGAATAGAGCAATGCAAAAATTCAGCCATAGGAAGAGTGGATGTCATGGCAGTGGTCTGAGGACAGCAGAAAAATGTGACAAACAGCACAAAGACAGGAAGAAAACCCATGTGAAGCTGTAACTAAACAAAAATCACCTGAGAAGAGCAATAGCAACTGAACGGATGAAAAGAGCTGAAGGTGCCCTTCAGGATCACAGCTGAGCTGAGAGCCCAGCAGTAGGGATTTTAATTCTTACAGTAAGATGTTAAAATCAAGTACCTTTATGGTATTCCTTTCTTGAAAATCTTAGGTGGTTTTAAAATAGGACAGCTGCTTTGTTACAAAGACTGGCTGTCCTTAATTGGCAGCATGAGACCCAGAACCACCAGCAGGCAACAGTAACTGGTTGAATTTTGAGTCCCTTTGGGTGTGGAAACAGAGAAGGTACAAAACTACAGTAAATGGTGTTTCTAGACTAACATGCTATTAAAATAAAATCAGACATCAGGTCTTCCCCACCTTGGGGATTGCTACATCCCATTCCACTGTGCAGCCTCCACCTGCCCACAGCTTCCCTCTCCTTCAGAACCTTCAGGACACTGATCTCACAAGGAAAAGCTGAATATCCAAGTGTAAAAAGATCTTCTTTCACAATGTAGACAAGGCTAAATGTAGTCATACCAGTGTTCATATACTTCACCATCCATTTCTCTCCTCTAGGAAGAATTGCATTTTGCTGGTAATTCTTCCTGAAACAAAGTTCTGATACGTTTTTGGAGCAAGATGTTTTACTCTGCAAAAAGAGTTATTTTATTCCTTTTACACCTTCCAGCTGTACTGTATAGTAGCAAAAGGATGGAGGGAGATGAGGAGCAAAAACTACACTTAAAGTCCTCATGCTTCCAGCGCAGTGTGATGCCACTCCAGATGAGTGTCCAGGCAGGGATACCCGGCTGACCATCAGTCTCATCAGCAGCTGATTGGACCAGGTTATTCCAAGTGCTGGAGTCACTCTGCTACCCACTGCCCTATAAAGAAAGTATTACACATTTCTGCATGCATGGATTTCATATGAAATACCTTCTGTTGTAACAAAACTGCACTGGAAGACATCATTTACCGTTTCTCTAACATATATTGAAAACTATAGGTCTTTGAAGACAGAGGTGACAGGATTTACTCACAAAACTTAGGTTCTCCCTGTGGCAAGGAAACAGCTGGAGGAGAAGCGCTTCTATACAGAACAACTGTCATTCTTTCAACTACAGCCATGGGGAATGCCTGCCTCTGTCTGGACAGGCCCCTCTTGCAACAGGAAAACCACAAGAGAAAAATGGTTGAACTTTTAATATTTGAAGTGTGTAACTGTTGGCCTTGGGTTCCATTTGCATATATTTAGAAATGTTGAGTAAACAGAACACTGCACATGTATGACTTTCAACCCAGTGTTTAAAACAATTATCTTCCCTGGAAAAAGTGCAATTTCTCCAGTAAAAGAACTACAAGATAACCAGGCAAAAAATAATAATTGAACCTTATCCTTGTTCTGTGTCAGTTTCAGAATCTGAAGGACACAGTGAACTTCTCACAAACACCCACTTATGTAGCACCCAGCTTATGTAATAAATCAAGGTTATAGTTAGGATTCAAACAACAAATACGTACATTTGAATCCTGTTAATAGCTTGGTGTCAAAACATACTTTTTTGGGTTTTTTCTTAGCTCACTAACAAAGCCAACTGCTAAGGTCTGGTTGCTATATTTTTCAAGCAGACAGAAGGTGCACTCAGTTGTATCAGTCAAGATGAGATACAAAAATACTCTTGTGTAAGCAGGCACTCAAGCCATTAACTCCAGGGAATTTTTCTTGTTAACTTGTGATTAGGGATTACGATGTAAGTGTATATGACAGTTTCTTCCCCTTCACAGCACAAGTTAGTGCTGATCTCCAGCAAATCCAGCACTGCTGGGTAAATGCCCCACTGCTCCTGACATGACCTCATAGCTTACACTGCAGTGACAAAGGACAGAGTGGTTCAGTGCTGCTGTGTTTGACATTGTCACACTCTGTGTGGATGACTCACCTACAACTGCACTGAGCAGCTTCCGACTCACTCACTGCATCCGTCACCTGAAGCACAAAAACAACGTTTGCAGCTGACCTGGGGCTCTGTGTTTGTATTTAGCAAGCAGGAGGGCAGGGAAGGGAACCAAGGCAAGAAAATCCAAGTTATCAGATCATACATTAAGCCAAGTTAGAAAACACTTATTCTTTCAAGGCAAACTACAATGGAGTTGTGAATTACAAGCTGAGTTTACAGTGTTAGTACTATTTACCAAGCTACAGCTTACATTAATGTAACTACTTCAAGATGCTTAATTTGTTAAGAAAAAAAAAGAAAACAAGTAAAACCCCCGCAATCACAAAACTGTTCCAATGCTGTAGCTGGAGATAAAAAGTACAAAAGCCCAGATCTCCCAAAGGTGCCCTGTTCTCAATGATTTCACTACATTTGAAGTTTCCCAGTGGCCTGCCTGCACATTGACTTACCCCTCCCCAAGGCCACATTTGGAGTGTGAATGCCTCAACTCTGGCACTCATATGCTCCTTCAATTTGTGAGTGGACTAAGAGCAGTGTCTTGCTTTGCTTCCTCAAAAGAATACTCTTTTTGACCAGTATCATAGTGGCCTTGTTTTGGTCCAGCTCAAGCCAGTGCATGCACTTCAGTGCTTCAGTAATCTCAGCAGTTACACAAAAATGCTGAGCTTCACAGAAATGCAGCAAAATCCCTCGTGCTTCAGTGTCTCCTGGAACATAACTGTGCCTGCAGTTCCCAGAGCAGTCCTGCTGGCAATGGCATTTGAAGCCAGTGATAAAAAAGAGCTCTGTTATTTTGATTTGATGCTCTGTGCAGTTGCCATACATTATTGTTACCTCTAGTGGACAACTTTTGAGAACATCACCAGTCTATAAAAACTTAAATAATTAACTTTGAGTAGTTAACATTTACTGAAGTGCATCAGTTTAAGGAAACTTCAGTTTCCATCAGTCATTAACAGTCAGCTGACGGTGGTAAATACACCACCATGAAATCTGCATTTATACAGATTGCACCATTAAACAGTCCCTATAGAATAAGAAGCAATTTGACATCATACCTGATTAATGCACATGATGGGAGTCCTGAACCTGGTGCTCAAGCTGTGAAGCTGTGCCCCAAAGGTCTGCAAATAGCGAGCCTTCAGCGCAGACTCGGAAGGGCCAAACTCGCAGCGGAACAGGGCGGCGAGGGAGTCGATGACCACGAGCCGCACCATGCCCCGGGCCAGCAGCAGGGACAGCCTCCTCGTGATGCACTGCTGGAAGGTGTCCTGCCACACACACAGTGACACAGGGCAAAGAGCCCTGCTGGGACATCAACGGAGAGAACGACAGCAATCACCACTGCAACACGAGCTCAAGGAGTTTCCAACTGTGAAGGCAGCTCGTGGATCTCTAAGTCTCACCAGTAACCACATCTGGTGGTTCTACTGAGGAGAAATCTGAAGAGACCAAACTGCAACCTGCATTTACCTGCAGCTCTGACTTTACTGATACTTGAAAATCTCAAGGATTGTAATACTACACTCCTAAACTGTTCCTGTTTTCGTAGAGTAATGGAAAGGGGTTGGAATGAACCTTAAAAATCGTCCAGTCCTAATCCCCTGCCATGGACTCAGGCACCTCCCACCAGACCAGGTTGCTCAGAGCCACATCCAGCCTTGAACAATCCCAGGGATGGGGCAGCCACAGCTTCTCTGAGCAACCTGTTCCAGTATCTCAGCACTGTCACAGTAAAGAATTTCTTTCTAATATCTAATCTAAATTTCCCTCTTTCAATTTGTACCCTTGCCCTATCTGCAGTTCCTGACAGAAAGTCTCCTTCTAGCTTCCCTGTAGCCTCTTCAGACACTGGAAGGCTCCTGTGAGGTCCCCACACAACCTTTTCTTCTCCAGGCTGAACAGCCCCAACTTTCTCAGCCTGCCTGGGGAAGGAGTGGTTCTCACTGAAACATTCCAGACATAAGACTATCACTAAATATTCCAAACAAGTTACAGACTCTGCTGCTCTTCCACTAATGACCCCTTAACAGAAAAATACTGCCTCAAATCCATAGTGATCAAGAGTCTTAGAAACATTCTTACTTTGTGCTACTTACCAGGTCTGCTGCCCGCTCAACAAAAATACTGTTTCCAAATCTGATCTTCTGTATGACTTCAGCTGGAACATCTGCACGCAGCTTATGCTGTTGATCTATGAGCTGCTGCAAGCGTTTGCTTGGGAACACATCTTCTGTACAAATGTAGACAGCTCCTGCAGCCAAGGAAACCACCCGTGGTTACAACAGGGCTCTTACACACGCAGGTTTACTAAGAGCACACAAATCGTATCAGGCATTCTGTACTCAAAAGCTACACATATGGACCTGGAAATTCATGTTACTTTTTTTTTTTGCAACCATGCTGAATCAACAATGAACAAAAACCCCACTCCTGTGACTTAGCTGCAGTTGCCTGTTCCTTTTTTCAGCGCCAGCTGGGAAAACTGGATTTTACTCTCCACTGGGTGACACTCACTGTGCACAGCTGTGGAACACCCACCCACCTGCCCTTGGTGATCACAAGTATCACAGCTTATCCAACCCACAAATAGAGTGACACTGCACAGTCTTCCTGGTTCAGTCAGAAATCCAAAACACAGCACTAGGAAATATATTAACTATGCCAGCCAAAACCAGTGGAAGTATTTTGATTCATTTCACTTGCTGTTTTCAAGCTTCTTGGTTTTAAATTTACATATGGAAGGGTACTGATCACACAGTTTCTATGCCAGTTTTAAGAGGATCACTCATCCAACCTCATTCCAACTAACTTTCCTGAAAATGGTAATTAGATAAAAAACATTATATTTCAATCATATTAGTGATGTCTGTAGATTTTCACTGTGGTTTCTGGTTAACAAGTTACTGCAGAGGAATTACCCATAAACATCAAAGATGCTGGAAAAAAAAAGCACAAATACAAGCAGTATTTTCTTTATTGAAACGATGTTACTGTTATTGCAGAACTGACCAGAATTAACAGCTAAGACTTACAGGGCTACACCTAAGGACTGAGCCCACTCACTGAAGTGGCTGAGGCTGCTAACACAGCTTGGCAGATGTCGTGTTTGGCAGTATGAGACGCCCTGAACACTTCCATCCCAATGATCCATCCCAGAGTTAGCTCCCCAGGGAGTCCCATTTCCAGATACAACTTCCAAGTCCTCTACACACTCCACTGAAGAAAATAGGAAACTATATCCAAGTGGAAAAGGAAATACCTCAGAACTAGATCAAGTAAAAATTAATGGTTATTATATTAATAAAAATATTTTGCTGATGGACACCTGTATAAGGCAGGGTATTGAATCCTGAAAATTTTCCATATGAGACAACGAGGGGTCTAAGCCAAATTTATTTTAGAACTGAAATTGCATCTTCATTTTAGCTCTCCCCAACACTCTGTAAATTCACCTGTGAACACCCTTCATACCTATCAGGTAATGCAAAAAAATGTACCTATGCCCACTAATTTAAAAAATGGTCTTTGACAGGTGAGAATTAAAAACCTCTGCCAATTATTAACAGATTGGAAAAATATTCTGTCATTCATAGGAGGTACTGAAAGGTTTCTAGGATTTCTCTTTCCATTCTACCTAATAACAGGTTCAAATTATACTTGGGCTCCTTTTTCCTTTCCTTGGCCTTGGCAGCCAATAACATTTATCACTAGAATTTGGTCTCTATTCTTAATTGCCCAGTTGCATTATGTATATACTTCTGTAAGAGGGAACTGAGGGCTGTTTGCAGTTTTCATGTGACACAGAATAAGGACTACAATAAAGCCTTAGTGATCAGAGCAGTCATGATCTGACCCTGAACACTGAACTACAACATACAAGAAACTACGCATTTGAACCATCAGTGTTTTCTATTCTTATCCCACTTTCTTCCTAGCATGAGTGGATAGAATTGTGAATTTTAAACTATGGGCATGAATGCTGTCTCTGGTAACTGCAATTACATCAGTCATACACAATACCTGTAGATGTAAATGAGCACATAAAGAAATTTCCATGAGCAAAGGAAGAAAATAGAACTTAAAAAAAGAAAAAAAAAGAGAATATGACTCCACAGTTATCCAAATGTGACATCAGCAGCTTGTGGAATACTATCTGAACCTGTATGAAGCTCAGGCAAGGAAAACACAGTAAACAATTAAATTGCTTAATTGTTTTAACACATTTTAAAAGCTAATTATCAAACAGTTAATTAGGCGAACCTTAATTTTCTTGAGTATTTCCCTAGGTTCATTTCTCCTAATTGGACTAATTTTCATACCACTTTCCAACTCAACAGTGACTGCTGAGTATCAGACAGGCAGGTGAGTACCTTTACTAAGGGCAGTCCTATCAAATACTCAGTTTCATGGTTTCTGAAAAGAACTTATTCACGCTGACTGCCTTTTGCACAATGTTGTTTTAATGCTGAAAGACAGGGATTCCTCTGCCATGAATTTCGGGCTCCAAGAGAAATCATCTTTCTAAAAAACCAGACCTGCCTCAAGCAGGACATCCCTTGTCCTCTCCTTGGTTTACTTAGAAAGGATGGAATGTCTGTTACTTCAGACCTCACAGTCACTGGGGTTCTTTCAGATGCAGATTTGCATTTCTAGATAGGTTGATGCTCCATGGATTAAATAACTGTCTTTTGACCCAGAGTTATTGCAACATTCAAGACACCGAAAGCAGTCACAGGTCCAAAAAACCCAAACAAAAATCAGCAATTTCCTCAAATCTGTTTTTCAGGCCAATAAATGTGTTATGCTGGTTGTTGACAAAAAAATACCACCAAAAAATCAACCAAACAAGAATAAAGCCTACTAAAACCCCTCAGCCTCAAAAAGGACAAACTTTGATTCCTATGATCATAATCTGTCACGCACCAAACCAGTTTGTTACCAAGAATCAGTAGCAAACATTGTTTTCTAATTCAGAATTCACATTCAGAATTTTATGGATATTAATTTGTCCCATTATATTCATGTATTGCTTATGAATATGGGCATATAAAATAAGTTCAGCCAACACACAACTGAACACAACTGACATCCCTAGAACAGCAGAAAGATATCCTGGAGGCAAAGGAGGCCTTTGTTTACTTTCAGGATTTCTTTGCTGCCAACCTCATGCACTGAGAGTTACAAACAAGACTAGCACTAAATTTAATGAAGTAAATGTTTAAAGAAATGTATTTCAACAGCACCACTTACGAGAAGGGAAGTTTCTAAGTAGTAAAAAAATACAATGCACCATAATTTGATATCAGTAGCAAAGTTTTAGCACTGAGATTAATCTTCCACTGGTAGTGTCAGAGTTCTGTGAGAGTTTGTAAGCGCTGCTGCTCTCCTCAACTTTCCTAAAGGATAAAACTCCTCACAGTTAACCTAAGCTTTAATTGCTGTATTTCTCATCAGAGGCTCAACACGAGAGTGCCATTAGGGTGTTGGGCACCTTCTTCTGTGCCTCGTTCTGGTTTGTTCCTTGATTTGAACATAAACAGGGAGAAGTGCTGGGGCATGGATAAAAATGTATTTGCATTCAAACTACAAGCAGCAGTTAGCAGCAACACACAAAGAAACAGAACAAAATGTAATTGCTTCTGCTCTGATTAATGACATAATGTAATGTAAGCCACAGGCTACTCACAGCCCTTTAAGCAAGATCTTAATTTGTACAGTCCATGATTTTTCCACAAGGGTAGATACAGTTCAAGAAATTATTAGGTTTCCCCATGACGAGCCACTGAGCTGCCAGACAAAGCCAGTGCTGTGTGGAGGGAACAGCCGGGTCACAGGCAAAACACACCTAAGGCAGACTACCAGAGTTCTCAGAAGTGACACAGGTTTCCTCCCTTTCTACAGCAGCATAGAATAGTAAAAAAAAAAAAAAATTTAAAAAAAATAGGAGTCAGATTAATGTGATAGAAGAGTAAAAAACCATACTCAAATCAAAGAACAAACCTGTATACTTTGGCAAACCCAGGAAAATCACAGGTACAAAACAATGTTACCTTTCTTCAATTAAATTTCCATCAATTTTACTCTGTAAGTCAATACAATTATTGTTGTCAAAACAAGTAATTTTTTGAAATTTGAAATCCCCAGCTAGAGAATATATACCGTATAGCCAAGATGTTTGTGGAAAGTTATCTGCTGAGCTGTTTTGCTTGAGGTGGTTACCTGAGGAGTCAATGAGCTCTCATGACAGCAACACTTTTCTTACACTGTTTGCGTGTGTTTAGTTTAACCCAGAGTGGCAGGCAGGCAAACAACAGCCAGCAGGAATTCTGAATTAAGTTCTGCTGTGTTGCAGGACATGCACAGCAAGCTTTTCTCTCTGTAAAGACACATTACTCACTAACTGGCTTCCTACTGAAGTCAGACATGCACTGAACATGTGCACCTGCTTTAAGGATGTTCCTAAAGACAGTGTACTCCCCCAAACAGGAAATGAATCCATATTTGCAGTTCAGCACTTACCAGACTCTAATCCACCATACTTGTAAGGATACTGCACACACAGGCACAGCTGTAAACTAATCTGAGTCTTCCCAGCAGAACTTTCCCCAGCAAGCTCTGTGATTCCCACTAAAGGAATGCCACCTTTTAACAAGTTGTCTAGCACTGAACATCCCAGGCTCAGCTTCTGGTGCTGGGAGGTGAGATGATCTTTATCTTGGTAGAGTTGAAGTGCTGCAGGGTTTGGGAGTGTTTTGTAATGATTAAAAAGAAAAAAAAATTAAAAAGGACTTTAATTTATTATTTTTCTAACACATGATACAAAATAGATGCTGTATACAAGGTTTATATATACAAGGGATGCTTTATTTGTTGATGGAAAATTGCCCTAATTCAGCCTGGTCTTCCCCACCTCCCTCTCCCCACAAGACCTACTGCTGAATGTCTGTTCCAAGACTGATAATTTACACTGAGTTCTTTCCTTCTCTCAAACTTATTTTTTCTTTCTCTGCCTCTAAGGTGTCCCTGTGGAAAGTAACTCTGAGGAAACTTGGACAGCAAAGTTCAAGCACAGCAATTATGGAAATTGAAAGCTACAGCAGAGTATAGAACAGCACAGCAGGCATCTGGTCAAAGCCTGAAGACCCATGCAATCACATGAAAATAGCTTTTAAGTACACAGCTGTCATTAAGAATTTGTACAGGAGCAGCTATTAGGCGCTGCTTGGTTTGGAATGAGGCATTTATGACAAATCAGTTTATAAAGCTTTTAATATTTGATATAAAACTCATCTTAGTACAAAAGGAAAATAGTGAGAGAAGAAAAAAGTGTGAAAGAAAAAGTAAATATTTTGTTCCTGTAATTAAGTTTTTCAGACTGGAGAATCATTTTGTCCTATTTCAAGTAGGCTTGATTCTGTCATCCTGAAAAATGACACCCTATTACTTCCATTTACCCCCAGGTGTCAGGGAAGCTGTCCTCAGTATAGTTAAATAATTCACTGCAGCATAATAAAAACACTTGCATTTTCATTTTTACATACATTACCATGTCATTGAGGAGCCAGAACCATATTCCTCCCAGTGACAGTTATTCTGAGTTTTAGGTAGAAGACTTTTCCTGCCCTGACTGTGTTACCTGTGAGCATGCTGCTCCTCCTCAGCGTGCGAGAGACTGTTTTCAGCAGGCACTGGACGTCTGCACTGGAGAGCTTCATCAGTCTCTGCAAGTCTGCTCCAGAGAGGTCTAAAATCTCTTTTACTGATTTTATGTCAGCTGAAATAAGAAGAATTTTTATACATACTTCTGGCTGGATTACAGTTTTACACACAAAAAGTTTTCCCAATTTCTAATTCTCATTTACTTGAGGTTTATCTACGCTGCATTCTTGTAAGGTGGGCAGGCAACCCTCACTTCAAATGTACCAAGACAAGCTGTAAAACTGGAAAATGATTATTGAAGCATGGGCAAAACCCAACACTTCTAATTACTCAAAAATCTTCTTTATTAAAAACTTAATTACAGTTCTAAAATATTAGTGTCCATCTGCATGCTTATACCCACAAACACACAGTTATGTCAAGGATATCACTGTGGTGACAGATCTGTTAGTGAGACACTGGCAAATTATATTACCTTTTTTCAGGGCAGCAATTGTTTTAGGGTTCAAGTCAAACTGGTCCCAGTCCATCTCCTGACACAGCACAGCAACAAGCAGCACATCCCGTAATTATCTGTGATTAAAGTGGCTTTTATCACAGGCACAGGCAAGAAAAAAATAGGCATAAATCAGTGTCAAAAGTTTCCAGGACTTTTTTTTCTATTTTTAACAATATATTTATCAGTTATCTTAGAGAAATAATAATTATTCTGGGATTATATTGTTATTACTATTATCATAGTTGTTGTTGTTTTTACTACTAGTAGTAGTATTTTATATACTGATATAATTTTATTATGGGAAGGGTGAGGCCAGCAGGCTGAGGGAGGTGATCCCCCCCTCTACTCAGCCCTAGTGAGGCCACATCTGGAGTGCTGCGTTCAGTCCTGGGCTCCCCAGTACGAGACAAGGAGCTACTGGAAAGGGCCCAGGGGAAGCCACAAAGGTGATGAGGGGTCTGGAGCATCTCTCTGATGAGGAGAGACTGAGGGAACTGGGCCTGTTTAGTCCAGAAAAGGTAAGAGAGACAGGGGATCTCATCAATGCACACCTGTGTCTCAAAGGTGGGTGCCAAGAGAAGGTGCCAAACTCTCTTCAGTTTCACCTCCAGGTGAAGAAGAACTTCCTTACACTGAGGGTGGCTGAGCACTGGAACAATGCCCAGAGAGGTCATGGAGTCTCCCTCTCTGGAGACATTCCAAACCCACCTGGGCTCATTCCTCTGTCACCTGCTCCAGGTGACCCTGCCTTGGCAAGGGGGTTGGACTGGATGGCCTCCAGAGCTCCCTTCCAACCCCCACTAATCTATAATCCAACCCTTTGGCAGAAGTCTTCTCTGAAGGCTGTTTACATATATCCTATTAAAGAGTTCAACGAATAATCCTGCAGTTAAGAACTACCGGTGATTTTAATGGCCTGTAACTCTGCAAAGTGCTTTTGCCCCGGACTGCAGCTCACAAGTAAGCTGGACAGTCATTTCTACCCTGGCAGTCCTCACACGAGGCTTTCATTTCCAAATAGAAAAAACCCCCCACACGAGCAATTTGGGATGATACGGGATAATTCATGCATTCGACAGTGAAATATACACTTACTAGCTAAAAGCAAGTTTAATATTAAATCGTTAAAATCTGTTTGTTTCTTGTAGCGACATTAAACAGCTCGTTAAATACTTTGGTCCAAAACACAACAGTTTAGCACTATGGCTGCCTAGAAGAGTATTGTGAGGTTCTCAGCATTATTCTGATACACTTTATGAAGGATTGCAGCAGACACCCAGGAGTTATACGAGAATATGAACAATCCTTTTTCCAACATGGGGAGGAGAGGTTGTGATGGATGTTAATGACAGATTAAATCTAAGAGAAGCAACAGTTACTTTTGAGCAAACCCATTTAAAGCAACATTCTGAGAAGATTTATAAGCCGAAACTTACTGAAATCAATCATGATTACGACGACCCTTGACTGAGGGGCTCCAAACCATTGCGCACCCTCTGCTCACAGGAAGCCGCTCCACTGATGAGGCACAGGAGAAACACCGGGAGCGGATCACGGGGCAGCCAGGGGTGTCCCACGGACTCGGCACCGGCCTGGGGGAGCGAGGCGCGGACGGACACACGGACAGGCGGAGCACGGCGCCGCCACAGCGCCCTCACACCGTCACGAATCCCCCGCCGCCGCCGCAGCCAATCAGCGAGCAGCTCGCCCGCCGCAGGCCAATCAAAACTCCCCTGACTCATTACCCAGGCTGGACAGCCAATGGTAGGGCGGCGTTCGCCGCGCGAGCTCGCCGCGCCGCGGGAGCCGCGGGGCCGAGCTGGGTTAGCGTGTTGGGCGGGCCCTCTGCGGGGCGGGCCCTCTGCGGAGCCGCCCCTCTGCGGAGCGGGCCCTCTGTGGAGCCGCCCCTCGGGGCCAAACCCGCCCCTCGGGGCCAAACCCGCCCGCCCGCGGCTCGGTTGTGGCGCTTCCTGGAACTCGGGGACGCGGCTGTGGCGCCCACGCCCTCCACTTCCGTGTTGCGGGGCACGAAGGAGGGCGGGAGTAACACGCCAAGGGACACGGGATTGGCCGGAAAGCCCCGAGCAAGTGGGCGGGGCTGGCGAGTTGCTGCTTCCCATTGGTTGCGTGCCGTGCCCGTCCCGCAGGGCCGCGTGGCCATTGGGCGGCGGCGGTGCCCGTCCCGCGGCGGCGGCGGCGCGCGGGGGAAGATGTCGGGCGGCGACGCGAAGAAGCTGGTGCGCTCCCCCAGCGGGCTGCGCATGGTGCCCGAGCACCGCGCTGCTCGCAGCCCCTTCGGCCTCGACGAGCCGCCCTGGGTGCCCGACAAGGAGGTACCGCCGGGGGCAGGGGCGCCCCACTTCCCTTTCCCCCTTCCCTTTCCCCTTTTCCTTCGCTTTTTTTATTTCCCTTACATTAATGGATTAAAGGACTCAAGGATGGGGCTGTCACTCGTTTTTCAGGGGTGTGCGGTCCCGTCGCGAAAATTTGGGAGCGATTTGCTCATTTAGAAGTGTAGCGAGCTGTGCACATTGCTTTAAACGCTTATAAAGGTGGTTCTGAAAGCCGTGCAGGTTTAAAACTCATTGCATGCATTGTTAAGGCAATAAGGCTGAGTTAGAACTGCTCCTCTGGCTCCTGGTGTGAGTGTTCGTAGTGTTATACAATCATTGAACAACTCAGTCTATTTCAGTCAACTTTGCTTTTCAATACTTATCAAGTAAACAATGTGATGGTTACATTTTTAATTTCATGTAATGAGGGCTATTTGTTTCCAGTCCCTGCAGCCAGATGCTCATACAACATAGAATCCATTGTTTGTTTATTTATTTATTGCCAGCGTTTTGTGGTGTGGACACACGCCAGTGGATTCGAATGTGACCGGAATGAGGATTTATTTTAGATGAGCCAATGTGAATTTAAGCCGGGAGTCATCCAACAAAGCCGTTCTTTGGCAGATACGGACGTGGTTGGTCTGTTTTGTACGGGAACACTGAGTCCTCCCTTGGTTAGGAAGGAGGAAGAAAATTTTTTCCTCTACCTGGTATCTCTTGAGGCAGAAAGTTCTGTGTAAAAATAATAATAATAATTCTGGAGGCTCGCTCTGCCAGCACAGCTCCTGCAGCTCCGGCCAACTATAAAGTTGAACCACTATAAAGGGTGGAAGTCGTAAGTCACTTGCTGGGTTTGCCCAGAACAAACCTCTTTTTGGAAAGTGAGTTTTCAGCTCATTCTGAACGAGCGATCTGCTGCAGTATCTTGTGGGAGTTTTCTCAAGTTACTCTCTTCCATACACAGAAAAACCTGCCAGCCATCAGCAGCAGCTGTTTCTGTCTTACATGCAGTGTGGGTAAGGCAGATTTTCAGCGGAGTGTCCTTTGAAGGACTGAGCTCCACGTCCCCACCCAGCCGGCACCGTGTGTGCTCTGGGGTCTGGGCGTGTCGCTTGTGGGGTGTGTGTTTATCTGTGAGCTTGTAGCAAAGTCTGAGCAGTTCTTGTGCAAGTGGTTTCCCTCGGTGCTGCTTCTGCTGCCCGGGGGAGTTGCTGCATCCTGTGCACTCACCTGGAAACCTGATTCCTGACATCATCTTCATCAGGGGAGATCGTTTGCCTAGCAGTTCAATTGAAATTAGTTTGTTCCCTGACCTTCTGAAGTGCAGTTTAGCATGTCAGTAGTCCTTGATTATAGCAGACTAGTTTCATTAAGGAAAACAAAGTACCTCTAACTCAATTCTAATATGTATAACCATCTTAATTCAACTAAAGATTGTTTAGGGGTTGTGGTAGAATTTCTTTAAACTAGTTAGATATATTTAGAGAACTTTGTATGTTTTAGATACATCAATCTGATGTGTGTTATTAGTTTGAATTTTATATTACAGTAGTATTGCAGGTATTTATTCTCCTTAAAGTTCAACTTTTCGCTTGTAGTCTGCTGGTCAGTGGGCTGAGGGTGTTGAATTGTGATTGAATGTGCTCAGTGATATTTGCTATGCAGAGAAAGTGTGACAGAGGCAAATATTTTAAATGCATTTGTTAATGCAAGATTAAGAATATGAATTCTTATTTTGTGGCTAGTTATTTTACTAAATTTCTGGAAGTATTTTAGAGTTCTGACATCCCTTTGGTTACCAACTGCCAAATATGTTACAAACTTTTTCCTTAAATAAAGCAGGTAAGTGATAACAGGGAAGCTTATAAACTCCGTGTTTTTGTTAAGAAATTAAATTAAAGAGCCAGTGTTACCTAGGCAGTGAATTAGTTGAGAATGCTTGCTCTTGTTACCATGTCAGACATAATTAAAAGTGAAGTGAAGTTGTCCAAGACAAGACCTTGAATGGTATTAGCAAATGCTGATCTGGCTTTTCAAAGCCACTGGCTTTTGCTGTGCAGCTAGTAACACTCACAAATCCAGTGGCTTTATTTTTCTTAGCAAGAAGAGTCTACTGGGTTATTTTTTAAAATTAAGGCCACCTAAGAATTACAGCAGTTAGTAGTTTTGTGAAGCTTATACAGCATTGAAATATAATTCCGTTTTTAATTTTTAGTTCACAAGATTATACGGTCTTAAAATATCAGTGGCTATGAGGAGTTTGAAATGCAAGACTGAAGCAGGACTACTGAAAACTTTACTTTTGGTAGTCTCAGTTGTAATACAGATAATGAGTTGAGGTGGATTTATGAAAGTCTGTGCTGAGCATCATTACACTCAAGACAGACCTTAAAATGTTGGTCTCTGCATGTGCCGTGTCTGACTCAGAATTTCTTTGTTAATCACCAGCACAGCTTAATTGAGGAGATTTCTGTTAAGGAAGTCTTGGACTAGAAATTGAGTAAAATGTCAGTTTTAATGTAAATTGAGTAAATAATTGATTAAAATGTCAGTTTGCCTGCAGAGGTGGCCAAACCTCGTGATATCCAGCTGTGTACCAGATGTTTCCATGGCTGAGGAACACTGTGTGCTGCTGAGGAGCTGACAGATGTGGTGGAAGGGGTTCCCTGGGGCTCCTCCCTGGCTGCAGGAGGGAACTGAGCTTTCCTTAGCTGGCTCCTCTTTCTGCTCAGGCTCTTGGAGGGGCACTGGTTGTGTGGCAGAGCTGTCCTTGGACTCCTGGCAAAATCCAGACTCAGGCAGTGAACTGGCCGGGGCAGCTGCAGTGTCAGAGAGCACCGTGAGCTGTGTCTGCCCTGTGTTTGCATCCTGCCCTTTCCCCCTCTGGCCTCAGCTGCTTTGACCAGGGGTGTTCCAGGGTGGGATTTCCTGAACTTTCTTGTTTGCAAAGGTTGCTGTGTTAAGGAGCTCAGCCAGGTGTTCCCACTGATCACTTCTTGAATCGCTCTGTTACTGTTTATGCAAATGAAGCATGTGAAGTGTAACTATAGATTCCTGTCCATTGATAGGATTCTCACCTCTGGCTAGGTCTGTGGAATGATGGAAATAGTTATCACACTTGAGCAAACCCATGAGAAGTTTGCAGTGAACCAGCTCTCGGTATTTTTACATTAATGCCGAGATCCATCAGCTGTTGGATGTTCTTCCATTTTCCTCTTGCTGGATGAAGTAATCTGATACTGGTATTGGTGGCTGACTGCACATGAAATGAATGTACTTGTGACATGAATTCTTACTTAATTCCTCGCTTCACATCTTTTGAAGATGTGAGAAGTAGCTTGGACATTGTGCTTCCTTCTCTGTTAATGTGATAAAACCCCTCCAAGCAATAAAGCTTAATTCAGTACTTGTCTCTCGCTAATTATGTCAGTGTATGGATGAACAGGAAGAATTCACCTTTCAAGATGTTATCAATAAATATCTTGTCCCAGGCAAAGTAGAAGTTGACATTATGCAAATGGTTCACTTGGTTCTGGTTACTTAAAGCAGAAATACCTCGAAGGAACAGTGTCTTGAGCCTGCTTGTGTCAGAACATTTTCCTTGGAAAATCCCCTTTTGCAATGCCAGCTACTACGTGGAGCTTGACTTGTGATTTATTTAGGATTGCTCTTTGTATCAGGCAGGGCTATCATCATGTGTCTGGCATTCAGAAATCTTCTTCTATAGTTTGTTTTACATAAGAGAATGGAGAATTTTGTTCCTTCCTGAAAAAAACACTTTTATGTTCAGCATAGCACTCTGTATGAAATCTATGTAGGACAGTATTTAGAAGAGTTTGGGGTTTGATTTTTTTCCCTCTAGCTTGTGACTTGTGCTTTCTGCTTTTTGGCAAAAACCAAAGAAACGAATAAACAAAAAGCCCCAAACCCCAACCCCCCTAAAAACCCAGCCCAGGCCAACTAAAAAAACCCCACCACCACCAAAACCCAACCAAAAAAACTCCCATGTATTTTCATTAAGAAAATGAATTAGAACCCAGGTAAATTCAAGGCATACCAAAATTATTGCCAGATCCAGCTCCCAGGCAAGCTGTTAAACTACATGTCAAAAATTAAAACATCAGTGTAGAGTAGAACATGATATTAGCTGTAGAGTACTACTTGTTACAGACGTGAAACCTGGTGAACGCTGAAATTGCTTTATGCTGAAGGTTATTTATCAGTGAGTGTTGAAATAAGCTTTTCTGCAGCCATTGTGAGAAGATGTGTTTATATGCCTTGGTTTACTGTTATTTAAAACAATTCAGGAACACTTCTAGTGCTCCTTTGTGTGGGATTTAGAAACAGCTTGTAACAAATTCTGCAAGTAGGTGTTTACGTTCCACTACAGTGACTGCCATTACCCTCTAATGTGTTAAACGTCTGTTTGGACAGCAGAACCTTTCATGTAAACGATTGCCAGTTATTAACAAGTTTACACTTCAAAAGGACATGAGAAGTTTCTGGAGAATTTTTAATTTAGGTGCTGTAGTATTTTCTTGGCTGCAGTTGTTGAACTTGTGACAGTGATTGAGTATCTGCTGGAGCAAAAGTCCCTGAATAGAAGCTGTTGTAACCTGAGGGGACTTATAGAAGAAAAAGGGTTAAGTGTTGAACTATGTTAATTAAAGGCAAAGGATGGTTACTGTGTCCTTAACAAAGAGCACCTGCTCATCTTAGGGCATGTGTTCCAGAGGACATTCTGCTGTAGTCTGAGATAGTCTGGTTTGAGGAGTTTCGGTTTCTAGAGTTACAAAGCTCAGTACCGGATCTAACCATGTTCTCCTGAGTAAGATGTCAGGCATAATTTTGCATTAATATTTGCAATTAAATACAGCAAATACTGCATTATAATCCTCAGACACTGGGGTTTGATACGGTGGATAAAGATACATAAAGTTTCGTTGACAATCCAGTGATCTCAGGGCTCAGTATCAGCCCTTTGGTAGGTGACTTTTTATACAGAAAATTTTGATTGTCCACTTTCTGATCACTTCTGGTTGTTAACACAGTCAAAACTGTCACCCCTTAAACTCTACTTAGTTGCAAGAGAGAAACTCCTTCAAATTTCTTCTGGCATTTTTTTGGAAAGGAGTGTGGGTGTAAGTTTGTTTTAGGAGATATTTCAGAAAGTGACTTTTTGTAGCTGGAATAAACATTAGGTCTTGGTGGCTTGGAACAAAACCAAGTATCTCTTAGCATGTTTCAAAAATGTGTGAGTATTGAGAGCATTAGATTGTGTAAACAATGTTTTAGACCGTCAGCAGAGAATCATAGTAGAATACAGTGGGGACAACTTATATAAAAACAGTTGACTGGAATATACGACTGTCTGGATAGCCAAACATTATCAAGAATGGTAAATACTTCTGAAATACAGTTTTGCCTGCTGGCGAGATGCACTATTCATTAGGGGGAAGTTTGGCAGCTTTTTTTTTTTGCCTTGTAAATGGGGATGACGGTATTTTGCTACATCAGTATTAAATGAAAGGCATCCAGGTGAAAAGATAATGGATGGAAATTTGTTGGAGGTGGTTTTTTATAGGGCATAATATAAAGCTCATTCTTAGTATGTGGTGGTAGAATTAAAGGTGTAAAAAATTTGTAGACTAATCTTAATTTGTACTGTTTTCTAGTGCCCAAGATGTATGCAGTGTGACACAAAATTTGACTTCATAACTAGAAAGGTAAGAGAAATCAAAGAGATAAAACTAGTAACTGTTGCAAAACACTAAAATGGACATCTTTTGAAAAGTAAACAAGGATTTGTCTTGAGTTTGGAAGAGAGAAATTCCAGTTAAAGTAGAAAGTGTAAACTACATAATTAGGCTCACTGGATGAAGAGAAAACGCTAACATTAAATTATTTTTATTAATGGTAAGAGGTCACTGTAGAATGCATGCTGGTGTGCAGAATATGACATGAAGAATTGTGCAAAGCACCCTCCCTAAGAAGGCCAGCAGTGATTTTTAGGAGGGAATATAAGGATTTAGGAGGGAATACCATTCCTTTGTATAATTCCATTGACACTTTGTTAGCATGGGCTTGTGAAAATGAAGAAAGATGTGGAAGTGTGACTTGTAGTGCAGTGACATAGTTCATGTTTTTTAATTTAATTGGAGGGAGGGAGAAGGAAGGAGAAATTTAAACCAGACACACTCATATGTTATACCAGATAAGAAGCTTCTGTGTTTCCCCTGTGTTAGCTTTGGGAAGTAATTGGAGGTAGCCCTGGGAATTCTGCAGAACATTTGGAAGGAAAGCCTAACACTGACCAAAACTGCAGTGTTATCAGTTCCTTGTATCAAACTTTCAGGCTTGCTTTGAGCCACAAATGACTTCCTGCTTGCCTGTGAGTACTTGTTCTGTCATGAGAACTTGCATCAGGAAGATCTGGCACTGTCACACCCCAGCAGTGATCTGGAGCACAGGCCACTGGTTGCAGATTTAGGGGCTGTGAAACGTACTGCAATACTCGTTCTGGTTTTGCAACTTCATTGGATTTGTGTTGTGCTGCCTGATATTTCTGATAAGAGCAATAGCTTTATGTTATAAGGATGAAATTTTTTTTATTTTTTTCCTTGGGAGAAACTTGAGAATAAGTTTCAAAAGAGAAGAATAGTATTTTCAGTTGAAGAATAGAAACTTCAGTTGAAGTTCCCAAAGATCTTTTCTCAGAAATGGGAAGGGACCTGGAAACCACCCTTCTCTTGGGTTTTTATTGACAGTGAGGCAGAGGATTTACTGGACACCAGAGAAGCCCTTTTCTGTCTCTTCTGCTTCAGAAGCATCTTTACAGAGCGCCAGCAAAGGCTTAGTGCTGCTGTTCATACTATACTCAGTCCTTAGTGTCTAACCTTCAGAGATTCCTGTCTGCCACTGTAGCAGTTAATTTGCTTTTCCTGTCCCTCAACTTGCACATTTCACACCTGAGAAACTGTTGTAGCAACCTTATCAAATCATTCTCTACCGGTTTCCTTTGTAAATAAATGAAGGAAATGTTCTCTCGTGCTTAGCATCACTGTCGAAGGTGTGGGAAGTGTTTCTGTGACAAGTGCTGCAGTAAAAAAGTGCCTCTGCCTCGCATGTGCTTCGTGGACCCCGTGCGCCAGTGTGCGGAGTGTGCCCTGGTCTCGCAGAAAGAGACAGAGTTCTACGACAAACAGCTCAAAGTGCTCATGAATGGTAAGCACTGAATGCACAGATGTGCTGTTTCCATCTCATTTGTATTTATTCAAATTCTGATGAACAGCAAGAGCAATGCCTCTTGTCCAGCAAGCTGCGGTTTTGTCTCTGTTACGCCTCTATTTCAGTGAATAATTCTGTGTTACTGGTTTATTTAGAGAGAGGTTCACCCTTCTTAGTCAATGTTTACACCTCTCAGTTTGTACTTCTTGGTCTTTACAAAGAGTGATTTAATAAAAGACAAACTTTTCATGCCCGTGAGAACAAACGTACGTGCAGTTGGCATTTTCCTTGAAATAATGCATCTTTTAGCCATATTCCTGTTACATTAAATAAGGATGAAAAATACTTTAGAGAATATTTTATTATTTTTGTAAAAGATACAGTGCTTGTTTCAAGCTTCATCTGAGAGCTTTGATCTTGTCCATGGCCTACAGTCGTGGTTTATGGCACATCATTGCGAGTACTCAATTTTCCATAGGATTAAACCTACATTCAGTACAGTAATTCATGTTCCAATTACATTAAGAAAGCTGAAACTTCAGTTTTTAAAATATTCTGTGATCCTTCAGTGCCTTTTCATGGTCTCTCAGCATGATGCCAGTGTGCATAATGGGGAAGCTAAGCCTCACATGTGATGGGCGTGGATGTTCCTGGGGAGATCCTGGGTTCAGAAGGGAGTGTGTTCGTTCCTGGAGCACATAAATCATTCATCACTCTGCTTTGCAATAAGGGTGTAGATGAGTTTTTAAATCATGTCTTTCAAACTGAGGACTTTTTTTTTTAAAGCTTGTCCTGTTGGCATTCATGTTCTGAAGTTGTTCCTGACTCAGTCTGTAGAGCCACAGATCGTGGTCAGAGAGATGGTGATGGTGGCTGTGATGTCCTTGTGCTGTGATGTCCTTGTCCAGCCTTGGTGCTGCTGTCGATGTCTCACTTCAGCAGCAGCACAGGATCTGTGCTGGGGGTCAGTGAGCCTGGGTAAACTGGGAAGTAATGAGGTGAAACTCTGGGGCTGCTGCATGGTTCAGGTTATAGAGATGGATTGCAGACCATTTGGCAGGGCTGGATGTTGTTACTTTCTTCATTTCCCAGGCCAGCAGTATTGGGATTAGGTAATGCAGGGAGCATGAGGCATGGAGGAAGTAAAGGGGTCAGGCGTGGAGGGCTGCTTGGAGTTCTGAGTCACTTCTCTAATGTAGCAACAGTGATTTTCCCCATGCCAAAGCAGTTTTGAGGGGGAAGAAATACAGTATGAAGGCTGAAGTTCATTGACCTCACAGTAAGACCGAGCCAGTCTTCAGCAATGAAAAAGAGATGTCTGTACTGTTTATTAAGCATAGAACTGAAGGTCACGTCCTGCTATTAAATTGTTCTGACTTTTTTTTTTAATGCTGAAACAGTTGTTTGTGTTACAGTGACCACAGAGTTCTTTAATTGCTTGTCTTTGCCACTTCAAATCTCTTCTCATTTTTAAAAGAGTCGTCTTGGATATCATCTGCATTTCTATGTGTGGGAGAAATCGCATAGCACATGTGATAAGGTCCTGTTATTCAGCACATGATAATTAAAAATCAGCTTTTTATACTTAAGTGTTTTGCTGATGTTGATCAGTTTAACATTTCAGTTATTCTCCTATTTCACTCAATTCAGTGTATTAGTAAGTAATGGTTAGTTATTCTTTCTGGTACTTGAATGTTGCTTCTTGAATTCTGTATTAGAATACTAAAACATTTCTTTCCAGGTGCTACATTCTTTGTAACTCTGGGAACATCTGATAAATCTGAGCTCATGGTTTGTCGACTTTCCAACAACCAGAGGTGAGAAAGACTGATAGAAATTGCCCTTGCAAACTATAGCATTGTTGCCCTTACAGCTCTATTATTACATAATAACCAAAAAAAAATACGAGTAACATGCCCTAAGGATATTGGAGAGAGCAATCAGACTGAAAGGATAGATCCAACAATACTGGAATGTTTGTTTGAATTTACTAGCAATGTGGATCAGAATGTCTTGGAAGGGTGGAATTTCAATGAAAAGTAGTATTTTCTGGTCAATTTCTATTCCTCCTCACCCCAAAGAACACGTAAACAGCGTCACTGAGAGATTGCTTTAATTTTTTCCTTTGATTTGAACTTGATATTGTAGATAAAATTGAAAAAAGTTTTCCTTCTATTATATAGATACCTGGTTTTGGATGGAGACAGCCATTATGAAATTGAAATTATACAGATTTCAACTGTTCAGATACTTACAGAGGGATTTACTCCTGGAGGTAAATTTTTCTTTTAATATAAATGAAGTATTAAGAAAAAATATGTGAAGCTGTAGTTACTGAGGTAGACAGTGCATTCAGTGTAACTGTGTTAGTTACAACTGTTCTCAGAATAGAGCCCAGTCTGTGAAACCCTGTCCATGTGGCTGCTGGGATTTGGGGAAACACCTAAAGATTGAGAAGTTCCCTTACAGCCTTGATGTGGGAGAGCCTCTTGATAAACCTGAGTAAGGGCGGTTGTCATCTGTTCTCTTGGGTAAACACAAATGTTTACTGATTTAAGAGCTTAGAGGAGGGAACTGTTGGTCTTTGGTAGCTTCCATTTCAGAATCCAGCTGGGATTTTGCCTTGACTGGTGCAAACATTAACAGAATGAAGTGGGGGAGGGGGAAATAAATAATGAAACTATGCTTTCTTAATTTCATTCAAGATTAAGGGGTGGCCAAGTGAAACTGGTAACATCTAAACTGGAGTGCAGCTACTTACTGCCTCATCTCTTACCAGATTTTAAGAGTATTTCAGGATGAATCTGAATATGATTTGACTGAAATGAGAACAAACAAGGTCAGGAATTTTGATAATTGTTCTTTATCAACACTTTCGTCACTGCTGGCTTTTTCTAATTGCACAGCCCATCTGTGCAATATTCAGTCAGTACAGCATGTTAACTTGAATAAACTTACCTTGGTATTCAAATCAGCCAGGTGTATTGCTGAGTCACTTAATGCTCCTATAATTCCTTGTTCACCACTCTTCTGACTGCTTTATCTCTTTTCTGCCTGCCTTCCTTCTTGATGGTAGAAAAAGATATTCACACTTACACCAGCCTTCTGGAGAGCCAGCCAGTTACTGAAGGTATCACCAGTGCCTTTCAGCATGACTCACCCAAGCATGTCATGACCCCCTCACATCTTTCTTCTCTGCAGTGCTGATTATTTGCTTGATCCATAATCACTGTTCAGCTTATGTTCAAATCTGATATGTGTCTGTTCCTTCTCATACGTCTGTTTAGTAAGTCAAGAGTGAATGTTTTGTAACACTCTGGAGGACTAAGGCACTCAAGGCCTTTCTGAGACCAGTGTGCTGTTGTCCATGCTGGGAGAAGGGAAGATGAGAAATGGTATCTGCAGTGGTACACAATGTTACAGATCACCTGCTTCAGCAGGTTGCTGAATTGGGCATACTAGAAATAACTCCCTGTGTGCTGTCCAGAAAGGCTTTGCACTGAAACTGTTAATTAATGGCTTGTTTTTACACAACTGTAAAAGAAAGGCCTCTTTGTTATGCAAGGTGTGTTCTGCCTTAGTAATGCCAGACATGGGCAACGTTTGGTCAAGGCTGCAGGTGTTTGATTTCCACTGGTTTATCTTTCAGCAGACTCTTAATGCATTACTCTGACCAGTAGGTGCAGGGAAGCAGTTGATGAATTGAATTTCCATTTTTCCTAGGACAGTAGAAAATAGCTCTTTTATAAACCTTGCTGTGGGCTTCTGATCAGGTTAGGTGCACTACCAGCACTAACTAGATTGAGTTTGGCTTAGATTGTGATTTGTTTTGGCTCCTCAGATATTGCAGTAACAGCCTCCAGCAGCCCTCTCATGCAAACACTTTTTAAAAGAGCTTTGCAAAAAGTGTCCTGTCCATGCTGGTGCTGTTCCTAGGGCTTAGTTTATGCTCCACTGCTGCAGGAAGTAATGACAGTAATGTGTCATTCTAGAAGTTCTTTATTGTCTGTATTTTTGCTTTTGGTTTATCTTCATCTCTGCAGCCTCAGTTAGAGATACAAACACCTCCCTATTGCGATGTTGTCAGAGTAGTGTCTTTTGTAACAGTTTCCTTCAGGAAGTAAATGATGTTGCCAGCTGTTCTCTAGTCTTATGTAAGCATCATTCCCAACCTTTGCCAGGTTTGGAGGGGCTGCTGCCTGTTGTGCCAGACTGTACCCAGCAGGATCCTGCTTTGCCATCAGTCTAACTGGGCACTAAGCCTACAGGCTGCCGGTTACAGTGTGAAACTGTGGTATCAATGTCTTAACATGGTGATAGTAAATCATGAGGGTGTTCTAGGTGTGTGTGGCTTTACCTGAGGGCTCTGATGCAGGTTCCACTGCCTGGCACTATGAGCCATGGTCACACACGCTCCTTAGATCCAGCAGCTGCTTGTGCTCTGAACTGAGCAATGAGCACATTTCTTCAAACATGCTCATGAGCTGGAAAAGTTGGTAAAACCTGCTGCTGTTCCAGATGTTATTTCTCTTTCCAGGAGGCAACACTCGTGCCATAGGTATGATCCTGCAGTACAAGGTACCAGGGTCAGAGGAGGTGACGCAGATGAAGTTTACTGCCGGTGAAGACTTCAGCTGTAACAAGAAGCTGTCAGCAAGCTGGCTGGCAGCTATGCATAAGGTAAGCAAAACAGCCAAAATCTAGACAAGGCTGAAGAAAATCTTTACAGGGGGTGTTCAGTAGCACCAAAGAGAGCATTCAGCCTTAGTATTTCTATTATTTTTTTATAAGGACTTTAGGGCCTTGTTGCTTAGAAAACAGAAGCTATGGCTGGCTGTAATGAACATAACTAGCTTTATGCTCAGAAGAATTTATGCACTCTGAGGGGTTTCCCAAGATCTTACATAGGTTAGTATATGGAAAGAATTTGACTTTAAACTTCCTTAGGTTTTTGTTACTGGCTGAAGAACGTGCATTATCAAATATACTTTTGAACCTAAGTTCAGCTAGTTGTTTCTACTATTCACAAAGGTTCAAAGTCGTTGAGTTTTGGAAATGGAAGACTTTAATCTTTTGGTGCTAGGCCCTGTATCAGTAATGAACGTGACGGTTCACATTTCCCCAGTCAAAATTTATGGTGAAAAAAACCAAAGCCACACTCGAATCAGTCACCTGATCAATTGCTGATCAGAACTGTAATTTATAATGTGCCTGCATGGGCAGGTTTGTGGCTCTTTCTGCTTTACTGCCATTCTGGAGCTCCCCAGGTGCTCCTTCCCCAGAATTTAACTCTGTTCAGCACAGTGTGCTCAAACTTTCTATCATCATGCAAGTGCATGCAGCATTTCCTGAATGCTGGCACATGCCTCAGATGAAGGAAAATAGAGGAGGAATTTAAAGCCCTGGCTTTAAAGGAGGTTTTTGGAGGGGTAGGAAGCAGATAAGGTGGCTGCAAGTGAAAATTCGGTTAATGCTGCCCTTTTGCCTTTCTGTTAGGCAACAAAACTTCTCTATGAGTCTCGGGACCAGTGAGAACTGCAGCTGTGGCCTCCTGAGGGCACACACAGACACCAGCCTCCACAGACCTGCCTCTCACTTTGTGCTGATTTGACAGCTGGAAATATTTGCTGTTCTTGACACTCTCTCATTCCAGTGTGGTTCATTTTGTAAGAACTGGCAAATGCAATGTGAGTATTTTTTTGAACCATGAGTATTCACGGTAGTGTGCAATATGTATACAGTTAATGCTTTAAACAGCCTCACCTTTTAAGACTTTGTATATTTTGTTAAGCCTTTATTGGCACTTAATATGAAAGTGACCTGCACTACAGCTAATGTACAGCACAACTTTTATAGTAACCATTATATATACTGTTTGCTACAGGAAGCAAACAAACGTGTATGTCTCTTCTGCAGAGAATAGCTTTTGGGTATAGATCTCAGGTTTTTCCCTCTATCCAAATGTTTAAAATCAATGTACAAAAAAAAATCTGCCTTAGATATGATTTTGTAGAAATCACGTGGGTTTTTTTAAACATTTCATTTTAAACATCTAAGTATTTCACCAAATACCACCAAATTTGACTCACATGAACTTGACCTTGAAACTTCACTTCTGTAATAAACTTCCAGAATAATTTTTAGTTTTGTATTTTCTTTTTTGGTAACTAGCTTTTGTTAATCTAACTGTAATGCTATCTGAAATTGTATACAATTTAATGTACAATTATGAATAAATTAATTCACTTATTTTAAAAAATGAGGTGCTATATAATTTTTTTAATATACAGCTTTTTAAGTGATGGACACCATGGTCTCTGAACTCCGAAAATTTTGACTTTTTCTAAAGAGCACCCGAATTTTAGCTCTAAGTTAATTTGTCCCAGTTGGAATACTGGGATACTAGTGTAAGGAGGTTCCAAAAGTGGCACATCTTCAGCAAAGCTGATAAAACAAGGAGGAAAGGGGGGTTGACAGCTGGAACCTCGGCACACTGTAAGTAGTGTTTTCCTGCAGACTCTGACCAAAGCCACATCTGCTGTTGAGACATCTACAAAGAGAGTAGAAAATGCAGCCATGCCTTAGCAGTACTTTATTGTGCACATTTACATGTTCTCTGAATTAGTGTATCATAGGCTCTTGAAATCATCACATTCATGTAGCAAATTCTTCAACAATAATACCCTTTCACTTTTCACCACAATATATACAGTTAATGCTGACCTGTGGTAAAAGCAAGTTACAGCACTGCAGAAATGGATATATAAATTATACACAGAACTTGTACATGAAGAGTTAATCAAATTGCATACTGTTAAATGGGAGAAAATTACAAGAAATATGGCTAAAACTTATAATGGGAAATTCAAAATATACTTTCAGTATATAAAATCATGTACAATTAAAATTCCAGTGAAGTGCCTGTTTGTGGGGGTTTTTTTTTGCTTGAAACTACAATGTAGTGGAACAGGTTATTGCATAACTTGCCTTGGCAGCAGGTGTAGGCTGCCAAGAACCACAGAAACTGTCCTCAAATAAGCTACTGCCTTTCTTAAATCCTTCTCTAAACCTTGTTTCTTTCTTCTCCTCGACTTGGCATCTACACGACTCTCTTTCTACTTCTATCCAGTCCTTCATATTTTCTTCTAGACTGACTCAGGCAGACTTCAGGTGACACAGTGTAACCCTTACCAGACTCTTACCCTTTTCAACTATTGCACTTTCATCCCTGCAGACATACAAATCCCTTAGGCTGCTGCAACTTCGGTACTAACTGTTGTGTCCAGGCTGGACGAGCTCAGGGGGTTAGTAGGGCAACCTTTACATTCGTAGAGGTAACACCAGTGCTGTAGGCTGAATAAGAAGAAAATAAAACACCAAGTGAAATATTGTGAAGGGACTTTGAGAAGTGTACAAATACTGTTGGTTTTGTTAGTTCTCTAGCTTGATTCTAAATGCAAATAATGCAAGATGCTAGACTAGGTAAAGCTTTTGTTGGGGTTGTCCAGACTAGGATTTCAGTGTTTAGCATGTTGTCACCTAAAATCCTAGCCTTCACCAAGCTTTGGTAACTACTTAATTATGCATGTAACAGGTGAAGATCTCGTGTCCTAGAACACAAAGAGTTGATCGGTAATGAGAACTCAACATTCACTGGTATCGAACAAAAATACCCAAAATCCCGACATGGGACAGTTGCTGTGGGGGGTTGGAGCAAACTGGACAGCGCATCTGCAACCCGCAAGTGACACCTCTGAACATGGACCACAAGAAAGCTCCGACCACGGAACTTTGACTCAAAACATTGCGTTAGACGAGAGTTGGCGCAGCACTGGCGGTAGTGGAGGTATCGCTCTCCTCAGTGCTGGGTCACACACAAACGATCCTCATTTACAAACTGCAGATCTTGGGAATCGTGGATGCTGTCCATTTAACAAGAGAAAGCACCATTAAAACTAAATATCATAGTTTTATTTCTCTGTGTGAAATGATCAAAAATGATGGCTCCAGTGTATGTTCTAAGTTTCCAGTTACCAGCATGGTACTGCACTGTTGTACAACTGAATTCAAGCAAGGGTTCGCTGTCGAGGTTTTATTCGTGGATATAACTGAAAAAACAGAATAACAGTATTAGGTTTTGCATGTTTAATACCAACTTAAATAATTTATAACTAAGGGGTACTTATTGGGCAGAACTGGGTGATGAAGTGTTTTGGGGGGAGAGGTTTTTGTAAACTACAGCATGTTTTTTGGCAACTTCTGAAAAACAAGAAGCAGGAGGAAGAGGGCTGATTTACTCCTGCCAATGGCAGCAACATGGCTGCTCAGAAAATGACATGGTGCATTTAGCTCAAGATCCAGAATAGACAAAGGATGCTTTTACATAAGTACAAAAATTCCCTGTTGAGTACTCAAGAGAGCTTATTTCCTGCTCTGCAAGGTTCTCTTACGCATTTTGTCCTCAGTAGCTCTCTACTTAGTCACCTTACATTCCTGGCCTCTCCTGACAAACAGTGTTCCATCTGTCTGAGAGCAGCATAAGTGATGTGCCTGCAGTTGTCATCTTGAAGGCTCCTTCCTGTTTTAAACTCACACACACCTATGTTCTTATCTTGTGCCAGGTATTAAAAACCTTCCCAAAGAACTTTCTGGGCCAAGGCTTCAAGCTGCCTAGTAGAGCTACCATGCTTTCCGTAAGGGCTCTATATTTTAGCCAAAGGGAAGAAAAAAAATCTTATTAAAGCATAAACTATATCAAATATATTGCTATATTAAATATACTGACTTGCCCTTTGAGAACCAGCACTAATCTCCTAACACTGGCCTCTCCTTTTTGTTTACAATGGCACAGAGGCCAGAGAGAATAAGGATAATCTCCTTTACACCATTTCGTAGCGTGGTGTCTGGATGGTGCACAGAGGGATTCTGACCAAAGATCCATCTTGTGTTCCTACTTGAGGTGCATGTGGAAAATAGAAGGGGGAAGGTGAAAGAACTTACCCCGAGGAGGTTTTTAGGCACATAGCCTTCCTTGTCATTGAGGCGGGCCCACCACCACTCCGTTTCGTTGTCATCCTTGCGCCTCAGAATAGTGATGGCATCGCCCTCGTGGAATGACAGCTCGTCATTGTTCTGGGCTTCATAATCCCACAGAGCATACACCACCCCTTTATTCATCACTCCCAGCTTCTCCTGCACGCCTGTGAACAACACCAGATGGTAAAATAGCCTCTTTTTCCCCTCTGAGATTTTTACTATTGACACGGTGGCCCAAATATTAGTCTCCTGGTAATAACATTTCATGAGCAGTTTTCAGCACTTCCATGGTGAAATGCTGTCAGAAATTTAACTGCATGATAAAACCAAGTCTTAGAGAATAATTTAGAGAATGAGGTTTTTCTCTTTTATTATATATGCCATGGAAACTGCTTCATACAGCAGGCCTTGTACAGGGACACTTGAGGCTTTCAGAACTCACACAATGTCAGATATAACAGAGCCTTAAGGAAGCTTAAATTCTCCAATGGAAATTAAAAATCTGTCTGCTCCAAAGTGCTTTTCTTGCAAAATATATTTTAGTAACTAAGTACCTTCTGTAAGTTAAGTATTCATAAAGTGTACTTCTTTCTTTGTGTGATCTGCTAGAAATTTGTGCATCTGGAAGTTGGGAGTCTCTCTGTCAAAATACTTGACAACTCACTGTCAAAACCTCCCTGTAGAAGCATTTCCTTGAAATAAAGCCAAATTAAAACTTTACATTTGAAGGAGCCTGTGAAGTAATTAAAAACCCAGGACTAAGACCAACATCACAGTGGAAAGATGATTCTGGTTTTAGCACTTTGAAAGCACAAGGACATGATGGGCCATATATCATGAAGTCTGGGGCCTAAGCAGATGTTAAACACAGATCAGAGGGACAAATCAGGATGAATCTTAGAAAAGAGTTGGTAGGTGTCACAGCTTACCATACAAAAACTGGGAACACTGAATATAACCTTCTTCCATCTCCTCACACTTGTCTGCAGCAGTTTCTATATCACTTATAGTTGAAGCAAAAATAGCTGCCCCAGATTCAACCAGTAGTTTACAGAGATGAACACTATTGCAAGAAGCTGCACAATGCAAGGGTGTCCTGAAATAAAGCAAAAAAATGTACATGTGAAAAAACAAGCTTTCATGAATCCTAACTTTCATCTTGCCATGCAGAGCCTGTCTATTTTAAAAGGAATTTTTTCTTTGTGTTTATATTTTGTGTATGCATTGTCCAAAACCTGTCAAGCAGCTGGGGTGGATTTCAGGATTTACCTGACTCCAGCAAAGCCAAGCATTATAAAACAGATGATAGCAAAACTAGTAATTTTCACAGCTTACAAAGCTGTTGGGTGTAAAAGGGTATTTTCCAATACAAGCAACCTGAAAGGTAAAACAAAGGTGAGGATTCACATCCCCCCAAAGACTTCAGGAATGCTACAGCTACCCATAAGGTGAGATTTTTCAAGAACACCAGCATCTGTGGTGGGTTCTATGATGATGAAACTTAAGTAAATTAACTTTTGTCATTTGTTATTTGTAGTTCAATTATTTCAGCATCTGAACAAGAAATGCAACTCTACCACTAATTAAAGCCAAACTATAATCTAGTTTATGGCTTAAGTGTGCCTGCTTGGGAGCTGAACACACTGTAACCTTGCATTTGAGTTCATCTTTACCTAGAGCTTAGAGAATGCTCATTTGCTGGGGGTAAAGGGGAAGGAAATTGTTCCCAAAATAGGTCTTAACTAGATTTTAAATATGAATCTCTAAATGGTGTTTCTCCCAGACACTAGGTTAAAAATCTTGACACTTACCACCCATCACTATCTGCTGCATTTACATTTACACCAAAATCGAGTAGGAACTTCACAATGTGGTGATGACCAGCACACACTGCATTATGCAAAGGTGTGATGCCTTCATCATTTGGTTTACTGGGGTCATCAACCTGTTGAAAACAAAAAATAGTTCAGCACTTTCTTCTTCCTGAATACTGAATGAGGTTGCCATTGTTAAAAAGCTTACCTCATATATGATTCGTTGTACCAGATCAAACTCCCCCTCCAAAGAAGCATCTAGGAGGAGAGCCAAGGGATTGAACTTCACTCTCAAACCATGGCCTGTTCTTTCTGAGTTGGGTTTCTTCAAGTTGGTACGTTTTGTCTGAGTAGAGATGAAGGTTGGAAGGCATTTCAGGTTGTACAAGTATAAAAATGATTCATTTATGAATCTCATCTTCCTTAGATGATTTTTAGAACTATGCAATCATTTCTATATAAAAGTCTCTAAACAGAAGGCTTGATACATTACTACATTTTATGCAGTTGAAAAATGAAAAAGCAAGCCAGTATAATTTCAAAGCTTCTAATTAAAGATAGTGAGTAAAAGGAATGAAGTACTTAAGTCAACGTTTTAAGCATCATCATCTTATAAGCTGTGCATATTACTGGTGGATTATCTGAGACACTGAAAACTTTTGCTTAGCCTGGAAAGCACCACACAATTAAGTCAGAGTCTGTACTTAGAGGAATCAACGCCTTGAACTAGCACGAGCCTCTGTTGTAGATCAGGCCTGGCAAGTGGGGAATTTTGTTGTAGAAACGAGAAGTAGAGAACATGAAGCTATTTTATGTGACATTCTAGCAGGTGTTACCAGAAGCAGCATTTTCAAGATCTCGGGGACATTTAATGTGTTTTGAGAATATTCTGAATCCCTTACATGTGTCCTTGTCACTTTCTGGGGAAAAAATAATCTATTATTAACTACAGCCTTTATAGAATGCTTTTAGTCTCTAGCTCTGTTAAGATCTGTTTTTACTTATGGTCCTATACAGGATGGCTATTTCAGTTTGGAAAATAAACCCTTCATATTATGAATATTAGTTGCTGTCATATCCCATTCTCCCAGAAGGATCCTGGCCCCTATGCTCATAGAAAACCATACAAAGCCTTGTGCACACTGCAGTCAAATTCTCAGAGGAATTCAAGGTTCCTACCTGAATCAAAAAGTGGAGATGGTTTCAAAGAGTGAGTGATATCACAACAACAAATAATAAAATCCAGCTTTTTCTGTATTTTTCAGTTCTCCAAATGTGGTAGATTTTGGTAATGGCAAGTATTTAGAAGATTTTAGTGCAGCTGGAGGAGGGGCTTTGGAAGCAATTCAAAGTATGTTACAAGCCCATCAGAAGAACATTTCTGCTATCACAAGCCAGCTGTGCTGCTGCTGGAGTTTGCCCTGGTCCATCCCCTCAAAGCTGAGAGGGCAAAAAGGACTGCATTTTCCCCAGAACAGCTATTTCAGCTTGCCTGCAAATTAAAAAGTTTCCCACTTACCATTAGTTTCATACAAATAGCTCTCTTTGAAGGCCTGGACAAATTACCAAAAAAAAAAAATCTGTGGAATCTCAAATTCCAGAATTAGTTCTACAACAAGAACCTCCAAAAAGTTGAAAAACATATACATCTCCTGTTTGCATATTTTCCTTATTAAGCAGCTAGAGTAGTAAAGAAACTAATCCATCAGAATTCTCCCTGGAACTCCCCTGGTTTTCTTTCATTTTAATATCATGAGGCTTCAAGTGCAAAGATACTGCTGAGCACAAGCTTATCATATTCCAGTTATGCTTAAACACAAAGCTAGTTCTGTAGTTCACAAAGTTGTTCTTTTGCTTTGTTACTTACTGGAGGAAGTGGAGGAGGAAGAGCAGGTGGCAAAGGAGCTTCATCTTCTACTGGAGAACTGACCTCTGGGGTGGGACTGGGTGACTGCTCAGTTGAAGGAACTATAGCAAGATTGTTGTTGTTGTCTTCAGTTGTCTCGGGTGTTTGATTTGTGGTTTCAGTGCTTATCAGCTCCTCAGTAGTGGGAGAAGGTAATTCATTATCATTGGCATCTGACGGAGGGGGTGGTTCATCAGGGACAGGAACTATAGGTTGCACGGGGATTGGTTCTTCAATATTGCCATTGGTGCTGGCGTTCCCATTATCAACGTCAGCTAGGTTGCCTATGAAGTCCTGTGGATTGCTTGGCTGATAAAAAGGAGCACTTTCTATCCCTCCAGCCAGCGTATTAAAGCGCTGATACAATAATTTTTGTATATTTGGTCCACTCGGGCCCTCTGGCTCAGTGATGGAGCTGCGTTTCTTTAACGGCCTCGGAGCATTGGCCAGTTTTCTCCTCAGAGCCTCGAGATCAGCATCGCTCTGATACCGTAGGGGCGAGTGCACAATAGGGGTGAGCTTAGTAGGACTGAGAGGACGGGGAATGTTTTCCACATTGCTGTTTTCACTGGGTGGTGGAGCATTTTCCAGCTCTTGATCTTTTTCAGTGACCTCAGTCTGAGGCTGAGATTGTGGCTGTGAGGGAGACTGGGCAGGCAAAGAGCCGTGAAGGAATGGCAAGGGTGAGGGAGAGGTTGAACCAGACTGTAATACAGGCTTTCCATAAACTGAAGAAAAGAAAGACGGGAAACAGTGAAAAGCTGTTCTCAAATTACATAATAAAATATTTATAAATAAACTGTTGCTACTTGTTTGACAGAAGGAAATACAGAAGTTAACACAGAAGGAAAAAAAATACTGTTCTGGGGACTATCAAAACAGAAATAAATACTTACCTGTTGGTGATGCTGATGCTTTTTACAATTATAAGCTACAAGTAGCATCTGGAATGTTCTTCCTCTTTCAAGAGGAAACAGTAAGAGGAGAAAAACTCTCTTATCTAGACACTGTTTTTTCAACTTACTTATCCAGGCTATATTGTTCCAATTTCACCTTATTTTAAAATAAAAGGTAAACCAATGCATACTTATTGATAACCTCAAAAATATATTGAGTGATTTTGCTGCTATGCTGCATACACAAAAATAACTTCCCTCACAGATTTAGACAAATTTTCCAAATCGATATGGGAAGCAAACTAAGCCAAACAAGTACATCTTAATGGATTTCAAAGGAAAAAAAGAGCAAAATATATTCTACCTGCTTTTACCGACTTATTTAAGGTATTGTACACAGCTTGTTGGTAATTCTTTGGTGGTGTTGCTTGCTGAAGATACACTGAGTAGATGGAACTGGAGTTCACTGTCTGTGGCCCTTTTCTAGGAGACTGAGGTCTGGATCCTTTATCAGCGAGAAAAGGTCTGATTGCCACAGTCAAAGGCAGTTCTGGCCTGCCCTCTCCTCCTGGGAACAAGGGGGGACCAGAGGGTTGATAGGTGGGGCTGGGAGGGACAGAAATTCTCTGCTGGATCTGTTGTGAAGAGCTGGGCTGGTGCACGTTGCTGGGTGGTGGGAGCGGAACCGGCCTTTGCCGATTTGCTATACTGGTGCCAGGTCTGGGCAGGCTGCCATCCTTCCTTCTTTCTAGAGAGTTTGTAGAACCTGTTCCTAAGGGAACTGGGCTTGGATAGGTCCCATAGTTCTGAGGCAACTGCTTGCTTACACCAGGAACTGTTGGTGGCACCTTCCCCAGGTCAAGACCCTGTGTAAGAACAATAAATAGTATATGCCATTTAAATAAATAAAGGACTTCTGAGCAAGAACATCCATCTTTCAACATACCATACTAGCAATCTTGTGGGACAGCAAAGGAGTCAACATAAACAATCTGTGTTCCTTTATCACTAGATATGATTCCACCTGAGTTTATCAGAGGATCTCATCATACCTTAGACAAAGGCCACTGTTTAAAGGCACCTTCAGCTGTAACACTTTCGTATCAATTCAAAACTACTTGCATACATGCAAAGCCTGAATAACTTGTTCTAGGTTCTGGATCTCACTGTCTAGTTGATAACATACTTGACAACATATACTGTCAGAGTTTACCAAAACAATTTAAAGACTAAGTCCTTATTCTTTCAAGATTATAGTCTTACAGAATTCATAAAGTACTAGCACAACAGTCCAGACAGACACCACTAGTGGACTCACTTAAGGATGGATTAATAACTTCTTTTGTGAGATTTTTATGATAAAAAGAGTACATTTAAAAAGTAATACTCTATACCAAGGAAAAATACTAACGAAGACATGAATTAGAGAAACATGAAGCAGGGGGGAGAGATTAGGAGAAGCAAAGAGAGAAAAGGGGAGACTAGATATGTAGAAAACCAGGAAGGAATACAAACTACTAAAGTTGAAACAAACCCACACATTTTAATGTGATAAGAACAGAAAGGAACAGAAAAAATACAAAGGTAATTTTCTTTATGACTTTTTAAATAAACAGCAGCAGGGAAAGGGAATGTGTATCTAATTGAAGTGAGTTCAGCTATGAAAGCCGAATGTTCGTAATTTCAGCAAAGCAGATCTATAAATACATTGCAGATGAAACCCACCAGCTTATCAGTACTTCCTAATACTGAAGTTGGCAAAGGCTGGCTGGATATAGTTCCTTGTTTTAAAGCAGTATCCATGCTTGATTCTTTCCAGTCTGCGTTGGAGATCTGAGGTGGTTTTACCACAGGGGCTGAGCTCTGTTTAAGTATCGGCCAATTTCCATCATTAGCTTGAAAACATACAAAAATACTAGATTTAAGATAATCCATACTAGCACTGCAAACAAGCAAAACAACATATGAAAGAAACCAGCTTAGATTACAGCAGGATTAGTTTTATTCTAGAAGTGAGATAAATCATTATTGTTTGATTCAGAAATCAATACTGAAAGCCAAATCACTGCATAGAATGTGCTGTTCACTACCCTTTAACATTCAAATTCCATTGAAAATTTCTGTGGAAAAAATATGATTAAAATTTGGCTTGGGTGTTGCATATTCTGCTATTAGAAGGCAAACAAATTCAGAGTAAAAATCCTTACAGAAACACTTCATCAACACAATTCTTTGAGTACTATCCAGAGACACTGTCAAATTACGCTAAATGTTAAGTCTATGTAAGCCCCGAGTGGACTTAGGCCAAATTTAAACTATGGTTACCAGATTCATTCACCCGTAACAGGATGTAAAAACTCCCTTCAACAGCAGGGTGGAACAAAAGCACACATTCCTTTGTGGGAAGTGGTGGTTAACTCACCTTTTGTTTTTCCTCAACACACTCAGCCGATTAGAACTGCCTCAGAGATTTAATATTAAATAAATTTATAAAGTCAGCTGACAACTTTAACTCACAGTGTGAAGACACAAGTCATGGGCTTTTGTCTTCATCATATGCAAAAAATCATGCATAGCTGCACATAAACTTATGTGCAACAAATCCTTAACGAAGTCCTAGATGCATTGATATGTTAATTTAATAAAGTGTGTCAGACTATTTAGTTTCAGTTCTCTAAGTAAGCAAAAGAGTTTCAGTAGCCTAATAATTAGATATGGTTTATAATAACTAAATACATCCCATGTTAGATGCTAAGGATTTGATCTGCCTTTAAAAGATTAAACTTCAGGCATCTCTTCCTCTAAGGAGACTGGAGATCATTTCTCCAGCCCTATGGCTTGTAATTGTTGCAGTGGAGCACTTAAATCAGCAAAGATCATGTGTAACATGTAATTGGCTTTACTACAGGATAGCAGCTAAAATGGAGGGGGATTGTGCATGTGTGGAGATTCAATGATATTTGTGGACCCCACAGTAATACAATATTAAATGAAAATCAGGTATTTAGAGGCCAGGTTTCGTATTTCAGTTCTAAGCCTCTAGAAAACAGAATCAGCAGGGTTATTTCTAGAATTCTCTGTCTAGTATATATACACTAGTATATATATACACTAGTATATATATACGCTAGTATATATATACTATATAGTAGATAGTCTCAATATATATATACTATATAGTATAAAATATATATACTATATAGTAGATAGTCTCAAAATAGGCTGCACAGGAACATTCTAATGAGAGAGAATTTTCCATCACCACTTTACTTTCTATCCATGAGCCTTACCCTCTTTGTTCAGTATATCTCAAAAAAGGATTAACACCTGCATATTTTTACTCTTGAGAATACAGTATATAGTCCAGAAATGACTTTTCACACTTGCAAACTGCCAGGAAGTAAAGTAACGAGGTCCAGCTTCAATACTGGCAACATCCAAGAACTGAAAGTGCTGTGGGTTTTGTTTCTATTGTTTTTCATCGTCTTGTTACCAGGAGCGGGACCAAAAAAGTGTCTAAGCACTTAGACCCTAAACAATGGCAAGTTTTCCAACTACGCACTGAATTAATGTTTGCTGTACAAAATACACAAGATATTCTGTACGTCCAGTAAGGTTACAGTTCAGTAAAACCTCTGCTTTGAAGATCAGTAAAAGGTGTTATAATTGATTCATGCAAAATGT
The DNA here is from genome assembly GCA_013397975.1 of Machaerirhynchus nigripectus. Taxonomy (NCBI): domain Eukaryota; kingdom Metazoa; phylum Chordata; class Aves; order Passeriformes; family Dicruridae; genus Machaerirhynchus; species Machaerirhynchus nigripectus. The sequence continues at coordinate 1,335,174 of VZRQ01009889.1, forward strand.
GAAAATATCTGGATTTTAAGTTTAGTTACAAGGAAAGCGCTTACAGAAATAACACCAAAAGACTTGACAAATTTAAACATCTTACCTGCAAATTCAACCCACACTCTTCTATTAAAAAGACAGATACACAAGAACTTATTGTAATCAGCATGTTTATGCCCAAATTTTGAGGTAACAGACTGGAAGAAAATTCAGACTCTCCCTCCTTTCTCTAACTTACACTGTGAGGTTGGGGAGTCAGTGGCACAGGTTGTCCAGAGAAGTTGTGAATGCTCCATCCCTGGAGGTGGTGCTCAAGGCCAGGCTGGATGAGGCTTTGAGCAACCTGTCTAGGGGGATCTGATGCCAACACCCTCCTGCAAGGCCACCCCAGCTCCTGCTCTCACCACCCCACAGCCAACTGGCTCCATCTTCCCATCCAAATGCACCCTCTTGCCTGTGCCTGTAAACGTAACACCCAGTGTACTTCAGCTCTCACCAGGCCATTGTGCATTTACATAAATAAGACAGTGACACACAGACACAAAAGGTTTTGTGCATTTTCTCTGACTTCACCTAAAATTTCTGTAGGTCTGGATCCGGGATACTTGTTATAGCAACTGAAGCATACTCCAAGTCCGATGGAAGGCAGCAAGATTCTGGGTATTGACTTGGACAGAGTGAGCTTTTATCCCAACTCTGGGGTCAGTGCAACATGGAAACTTGAAGTTTTCCACAAAGTAACTCAAACGAAGCCTGTATTTTATACATCTATGCAATCCAAGATATACTCAAACACGCTTTAGTGATTGCCAGAAATTTCCAACATTTTGAAAATTTTGAGGTTTTTCAGTGAAGAAAACTCATCCCAGGCACACTGCTCTAGTACTCCTGGGATGAATTTGCTGCAAATCTGTTTCCTTCAAAGATGAAAAGCAACTTCTCAACCATTTTACATTTCAACAGCATCTTCTACACGCCAGACCACAACACAAGTTCTAAAGATGCTGTTTAATATGCATCTGTGTGCAAGAGCTCAGATGACCATATTAAAAACTGAGTTCTTAGCTAGCCAGAGATCTGCTACGGACTCACAGTGCTGGGTGTCAAACAGAGTAGGTGCCAGGCGGATGACATTGTGAACAGCAGACTGAAGAGAAGTGGGAGGTGACAGAATAGGATCCACTATTATGTCTAAATCAGAAACCTTCCAGGTGTCTGGAGATTTTTTCACACACCCACAGTCTGTCTCTACCGGACACACCAAGGCAGATCCAGTTACACAGAAAAAGAAAGAAAAAAAGTGGTGGAAAAATTATAACAATGACAATGGAGAAAATTAGAACAGGAACACTCAGATAATGAGAAATAAAAGCATGACAGTTGAAATAAATTCTCAATTTCTTTTCTTCCTGGGAGCATATAAGCTTCTCCTTACATAAATCTATTTTAGAGAACTCCATTCAAGTACCTTCAAAACAATAAATACAAAGTCAGTCCTAAGGCAGAATAATTACTTTTACAAGATTAAAAGTCCTGAGGTAGGTCTAGAAGTAAGTATATATATTTTGGGCGGTTGATATTACAAAATTGTGTAAGCTTTAGAAGTTAGGAACTGTCTTTTTCCATATGTGGAAGAAAGTTCCACAAATCTGAAAACTAAACTGTTGCAAATCTATACCTTCACCCCACAATTAAGTAATTCCATATTCTTGAGACCTTTCCATAAAACCACAGCGGTTTGTACAGTTTTTGGTATTTTTAGCTGATAAAGGTATTGCTAAATCACTAATATCAGTGGGAAGGATTTGGGTCTTTTTTATTAAGTTCTGTTTGGCCAGTTTTACTTCCTGACCATGGGGCTTTTGGGGGGGCATTTCTGACATGCTTTCTTACAGAGAGGTTCAGGTTGTCTTCCCTACATCTCTTCCTCCCCATCTGGAAAGCCTGCTGCACATTTTGCTGGAATATTCAGTTTTAAGTGCTTGAATGTATCCGAATATTGCAGCAGGTTTAGTCTCCTAGTCATTCCTTATCCCATTTTTGATCTCTCCTAGGACGTTCTGTGGTTAGACCAGTGGGATCATGTATTTTTATTTGTATTATGCATATTTTCCTAGCTTATAATTTCTTAAGAATTCTGATTTTTCTAAGATATGAGCAGAGAGGTGAGATTTGCTAAAATTGAGAACTTAAGGCACAAATATGACCTGTTTCATTTAGCCTCCAATGCAAATTAAATAATAATTCTATTTTATAATGTAGATGGAATTATTAATGATAGGAGACTTGGGAGCCAATTTTGGACACAAAGTTCTGGAGATTACTCTGGAAGGGCAGCTTCTTCACTAAATAGGGCAGAAACAAGTAAACAGCATCAATGTTAAGGTTATTCCACTTCAAAAATGCTTCAAGGACCACAGATTTCCATATCTTAGATGGAGCAAAAAACCTCCCATAGTTTTATTGTATTTTCCTATTTAGTCTCCTTCTAAGAAGTAATATTATTTACTCACTAGCTTTACTTGACAAAAAGCAACATACTGTAAGTAGTTATTTATAATGCAGTTTTCCACCAAGTTGATTTCATTATTATATTCAAACACAAGAACTAATTGAAAAAGCTATTAAAGACACAACATAGAATCTGTAAAGAAAATTAGCTCCTTTTAGGGATGTACCAGCCAGTAAAATTTCAAAGAAAACACTCAATCTCCTAAGTAAAATTCATGGAAAGAGGCAAAAATGCCACATATCAAATGACTTCATGACTTCAATGTCCAATTCACAGAACAGTATGAACACATCTGAAACTTGCCTCTTCCACTACAGAAATTATGCCAGCACTAAGATTACTCCTTGTCTTTACTCCCCCTTTTTAAACCATATGCATTAATTAACATCATCACACAAGTACTTACCAGATTTTGATCTCCCATGTGTTGAGTTAGGAGCAATGGTGAGAGACTGTGGCTTAACTGGATCTACTGGTACAGCGTAAGTGCCAGCACTCGGAACTTGGATGTAAGGTCCTACTGCTGCCACCCTTCCTGAAGCACTCAGGGATGACTGGGGCGATGAAGTTCCATTAATACGATTCAACTGAAAATGATCAGACAAATTGAAACATGAACATCCATTTCATCTAGACCTTTCTGCATGAGCAGGAAGGTCCAAACTTAATTATCTAGAACCATGCACTGTAGCTAGAGTACCTTAATAATTAAGCTATCATACTCTGTTTCTACAAAAAGAGAAAAAAAAAGTAGTAGAAAGCACACATTTTATTCCTTAAAATTAACACCTAAAAAATTAAATTTCTTAGTCACAGCACATACATCTTTTGTAGACACCTTTACCTCTGTACGGTCTCTTTCATTGTGCCTTTCTCAAGCAAATGGTCTAAAATGAGCTATTAAATGACCAAATATATATGGGTTGGGTTTTTTTAAAGCAATACCTCCAGCTAGTAATACATATGGAAATGCAGAATTCATCTCTGAAATATTTTTGAGGCTCCAGACAACTATTAAGCCTAACTTTATCAAACTGTTTATATTTTTATCCATTTTCCACACTGGAAGATCAGTATTTTATAAAACCCAATTTTTTAATGCACCCATGCTTTTAAACACATAGCACATAGTCATACTTTCCTTCCTAGAAATAGAAACTTTTCTGATTTTTAATATAGTATTGTCTGTGCCATAAAGAAGAATTAAAGGAAACATATTCTGTCTTACAGTTTTTGGGTATCTATGAGAAACCTTTTAAGAAACCTGCTACTTTTATCATAGGTTCTTTATCTGTAAATGTATTACATAAGTGGGAAAAAGTGAGACTCTATGTAGTTTTTATAGGCCCTTGATAAACTGAAGTGTGGCCCTTTTAACAGTTTATCTTACAGGAATGTTTTCTTTTTGACGTGCCTCAACTTTTTTCTTGTACAGTCGCTCACGGAGCTCATTGATTCGCTTGTCCATCATAGCCACCTCCATATTGCGTTTGTTCAGGAGCTCTTTCTGCTGCTGGAGCTTGGAATTCTGTTCCTGGTTAAGCCTGTTACGGATCTTCAAAAACAAAAAAATAAAAAAAAGAAACCCCCACTTGTTAGGACAGTTCTTGTTCTGTCTCAGCAACTTGTTTTTTAATACAGTGTTAAAAAACCCAAAGCAACTTGGATCAACAACTTGTTCTGGTGTCTCTAATTTACGCTTCCACACATCCTGTCAAGTTAGCATTTGCAATCAGGAACAACTCTTAGAGGAAAACAGTGAAAAAATACCCAAAAAACCCTAGTGAATGCCTATTAAATACACACAGCCTGCATCCCATTTATAGAAAATGGATTAAGGAATCAGGCATAAAGACATTTCAGAACTGAATTCTACTGTGAAAAACTAAATCACAGAAAATGTTAAAAGTTCTGCTTACCCAAAGACAGTTTGTCTATCACAAAAACTAAGTGATACAAAACTCGTAACACAAATTATGCTATTGATTCTGTTTGCAGTTCCCCATGAGACTTCATGATGTTTGGAAGGGGGGGTACTGAACTGTTACTAGAGGGACTGGGCACAGATTTGCCTCTCTGCATAGGGATTAAACTGAAACCTTCACAGTCGTTTTCCAGTAGATTATGAGGTGGATTACCTTTATGGTTTAAATCAACCATGACACTCTTTATAATTATTTCTCTTGCTTTGCCATTGGCATTTTTTCATACCTTCAATAACTGAGACATTGTCTCAGTGTTCCAATTTTCATGGTAATCTTACAAGCAAAAAACACCTGAGGCAAATTTAAGTCTTGATAAACACATATGGGATCATTGTGAAGCACAAGGGAGAAATCTGCATCTACTGAGCATCTTTGCACTTAGAAATACTCAGAGAAATACTCAAAGGCAGATAGATATGCCTTGCATAAATGGGGGAGGGAGAAAAGGTGAGAAAAAGGACCCTTATTTCTAATGCATGAAAACAAGATTGATTGATTTGTATGTTGTATTTGCTCATCTAAATAAATGATACTAATTTGGAAATTTAAATTCATTTAAAAATATTAAATATAGTAGAGCTGTTACCTTGATCACAATAAAGTACACGAGTAAATAAAAAAAGCCCTCAAAATCCTGATACATTAGCACACAACTGGACAAAATTCCAGTGTAAACTGAATACTTAATTATGGATGTGAGAACTACACTCTAGATATAACAATCTTCATGGAGGAGATATACAATACTAATGCAGGGAATACTGTGTGAGTATACAAGAGCTGTGTTGCACTATATAGTGCAGGGAATATAGTGCAGCTTGTATTTTTTGATTACTGTATTAAAATGTGTTATTTTATGTATTTTATTTACACCAGACAATATAGCTATATTTTCACAACACACTTTTAAAATTACAGTCATGTCTCCAAGTTAAGATGACATCTAAGTGAGCTTGGCATACCCACTTCAGTGCAAACTAGAAAAGTACCAAAATTAGTTTTACAAGAATTTTTTTGAGCGAGATTAAAACTAATAATAGGTCGTGTGAACATTCAATATTTCAAATGTCGGGGGCTGAGAAGCGCCCTTCAAAACAATTGCACACTTTGTATCATTCTGTGTATAAGGAACAAAATAGTATTTAAAGCTAATGAAGTTCTTTCTGAAAAAAGGCTGTATGCCAATTACGGCCTCACACATGAACAGCATTCCAAGACACTACTTTTGAGGTGCAACAAACCAAATTGCCACTCATAAGAGCAGTAATACAACTTTTAAATTCTACAATTGTAAATTCAAACAGCATCTTTTTGTTACTTACCTGTAGCTCTTGATACAACTTTTTCAATTCTACTGCTGCAGGCCCTGTCATTTGTCCATTGTAAGACTGAAACCCATTCAGTTTCCCTTTCCTTAAATCCTCCAGTTGCTGAGTGAGTTGATCCACTTTTAACACTGCAGCCTGCAGCTCCTGCTGCTTTTCCTGGAACATGGCACTTATATGCTCAATTTCAGTTGCTAAAATTAACAAGATAAAAATAACAAAAAAATAATAAATAAAGCTGTTGTTAATTTTTTAATTCTACAAGTATTAACAAACACACCACACCAGCTTTACATCTAATGTAAGTATGCACATATAAAATACTTCTATTGCAAATGTGCTAACAGTCACAGTAATTCCTAATAGAGAATAGACTTATTCTGACTTTGTTTGGCTATGTAAAACTAACAAGTTCTCTCACGTACAAATTTCATGGAAACACAGAACCCCCTTAAGACAAAACCATTCTATCTGAAAACCTGCTTTAATGCCATACTGACTTACAATACAGCATTATTTACTAGTCACGCAGTGAACAGTAAATTAAATAAATAAGAATTCCACATACACAGATTGCCATTCATCATCTTGCTGTAGTCCACTTGTCCTCTCATGGCACGGATTTTTTTCAGCTTTGTCTCTTGGGTTTCAACACGTTCTTTAAGTTTTTGAAGCTTTTCACTCTCAGAAACAGACTGCTGCTGGCGACGTTCTTGCTGCTTCAGGTAACGCAAACGTTGTTCCTGACAAAAGGAGGTTTTAAACAAGAGGTACCTGTTAACCCATTTATTTAAAAAAACCCCCACCATATTAACTTAGAAAAACCTATCACTTTGATCAGGTTTTTTACTTCCACAAATCAGAAAAGGTTGTATTTCGCTGAAATATGTTTGAGTCCTAGAAAAAACTCTTAAACATCAAGTTAACAAATCTGTTTTAGAGCAGAGATTCAAGATTTTTTTAGACAAAAAAATATCATATTTACATATGCATAATACATGCAAATACAGCCCTAGTCAGAACACTCATTCAAATACATCTGTGATGCTTCTTCTGGCATTTGTTTTCTGACACTATTAACAGTTTTCTTGCTGTTGGCAAAACAAATTTCCAGCACTATTACCCAGCTTCCCAAAGATGACAAAGTATGTCCAAGTGAACATTTTAAACAAGATGACCTGCTGTAAGACAATGGTCCAGCTCTAAATAACAGTTCTTCTGCTGGGCACACAAGGAAGTTTTTTTTAAAAAAAAATTATTTCCCTGAAAAAAGAGCAACAGAATCAGTACCTAGGTTGACTCCTAGGTACTCCAAGCATTGAAGGCATAACTGTATACTATTATACTTTGAACAACATCAACAGCATCAAAACCACTAAACCCCCTCCCCACTCTGCAAACATACTTAAGATTCTTCTACCTCTGAGACTTGGAAATGTAATATTTGAATATTTATTAATTGGGCATATTCTCATCTCACACCACTATTACTGCAGTGGAGTGAATGAGCTACTAAAGATGAGCATGGAGTGGAGCTTGTTCTGCCACAGATCATGAAGGGGGCCACCCAAGAGAGATAAAGAAGCCCTAGCAATATTTTTATAATGACACATAGGCTGTTCTAGCAGTATTTATGCCAAAAGACCGTGCATTGCCTAGGCTAAGATTATTCTGGTACAATTATGGATTTCTCAAGCTGTTTCTCGAGCTTAACTAAAATGACTTAGTGTGTTTTTCTCTATCCAAGAAACTTACGCTTGCATATGTTGAAAAAAATTGCTCTGTATATAATTATTACCTTAGCAACCAACATTTGCTGTTGACTTTCAATCTGTTGCTGTTGTCGAGCAGCCATATCTTGCAGTTCAGAAAGAGTGAGCTCAACACGTGGATTCCCAACCTGCAGAACAGAAAATGTTACATGAATGTGTTGATGTGTATCAGGCATTCTGACCAGACAAGCTAAACCCCCACTCCTCAGAGGAAGGTTAAAGGCTCCTCCCAAGTCCTCAGAGAAAGAGGAATGATGGGCCCTGTCAAAGAGTGAGGAATATCAGAGGAGAACGGAGGGACACAGACCACACAGAGGGACAGAAAAAAGCAAAAAGAGGAGAAGTGGATGGAGAGGAAAACACCTAGAGACAAAACACAAAGAGAGAAAAGAGCCCTTATCCTACATTTAACACTTCTCTGTTCAGATGTCTGGCACCACTGGCACACAGTCCTGGTAAGGCACATGAGATAACACACACATGCAAGCAGGTATTTTAGGCAGTACGAGAATCTGAAGCTACGTTCCTTTCCTAATATTTTCAGCATAACTGTCTTGGCAGTTTAAACTGCTTGTTCACATTATTTACCTAGCACAGGACAAAGACCATATGAGAACCCTTGAAGTGCCACTAAACTCACATACAAAGATGGTGAAAATTCTGAGATACTGGGTAAGAATTTGTAAAAAAACAGTCTGTAGAAGTGAGGCAAAGTAAAGCTGATCCCCTTTAGATAAGTGGGTATTACTTTGAATGAAATGCAAAGTATTAGCAAGGCTTTCTCACTCCTTTTGCATTTCAAAACTAACACAATCTACAAAATGAGGATAGAGACACAACTGATGAAAATGCTTTAAAATTCATACCATGTGTGTGACCAAATCTCATATGTTTTAAAAAATGAATGCATTGTTTCAGTATATCCGTAGTTCTATCAACAAATACAATTTACATTTATACACTAAATTACTTCAACCACACTTTTTTGTACGCAATCTCAAGAAAGAGAGTGCAGTGTACCAAGAAAAATTCCAGAAGCTGACACTTGCTACCCAGAAAATCAAAACCCATAACCTTAGAATTGCAGGGTTTTATCACAACTTCAGAATTTCCACTGAAAGAAAATACCAGTCTTTGAAAAATTATGCTGCAAAGTTCAGAATAGCCCAACACCGGTTTCAAAGTATTTACAGGTAATTCAGTCAATTTCTTGGATTAATGTAAATGCTGGACTACTGCACTATAATAATTCAGTAAACAATGTCGTTTTTTCACCAAATTACATGACTACACTATTAGTAAACACTATTAGTAAAAAAGTAAAAAAAAAAAGTTACATCACTTGCTACCCCCAATACAGTCAATACTGCAGAAAAAGAAAAGATAATTAACTATTTTGGATAGAATGATAAATAAAACTGTTTCACATGCTTATAAAATGGAATGAGGTTTGAACATTTTACAGACATACAGGAAAAAAAAAACCCAACCGAAACAATACCCCAGTGCCCAAAAATTGATCCCACATCAGATTACAGATCTGATCACACCTGATCCCACAGGAAAACTGATTTAACTGCTCTGCTTTTCTGGGCCCACCCTACTGATGTATCTCCTGCAGTACTTGTACTTCACTCTCAGAAACATCTTGTTGACACCACAGTATCTCACACACTTTGAATGACTTTTATCATATTTCTACATCAAACTCCTACAAAAATATCAGTTCTCCAGCCAGTGCACAATACAGAACTGTTTCTTTAAGCTTCATTTAGGAAAGGAAAATACTATTTGTTTTATAGTAACTGAATTTTTTTTTCCTACCTGAATTAATATTTCTTGTTGCTGCTTATAATTAAGTGAGACAAACACCTCAAGGTCAATCACTAAAATGAGCCAGATTTGGATCTCTAACTTTTAAAGCTGCTGCATCTTGGACACATCATATAGACATTTCAGCTAAAATGTTTAGATAAAGTTATTGTCTCTGTTTGAACATTTCCCACTGAATAAATTATGAAGTGAAATTATAATTCTTACTGGAAGCAACAACTGAAATACCTCTTACTAGACAAGAATAATGAAAAATTTTTATAATAGAGAATTAGAAGAGGCGAAGTCCATTCAAGATACTAATTTTCTATTTCAACATGGGGAAAAAAATAGAACTTACTAGTGTGCACTTTTTTTATTAGCCTGACTTATGCAGAGAAGAGTCCTTCCCAATACTCTTTCAGGGCAAGTAACTTGTACCCACTTGTGGCCACCGAGACAGACATTTATTATTAATTACTGAAAGGCACTAATTGGCTAAGAAAGTAAGGAGGCTTCTCCAAGTGCCATCCACAAACCAAAATGTGCTTACTTGAGACAAGAAAACAACACAGAAAACCAGATGCTGCTGCTGCTCCCCAAACATGTTCAGGCTCTGCTGACTTCAGTTGGCATGACCAATTGCCAGAAAAAAAAAAACCCTCTACATCTGCTTCTGCTGGGCTCTGCAGGCAGTTCTTACAAGGGGCTCAGAATGGCATGAAGGCTTCCCTCTGGATCACTGATTTTAGAAGTTAAAGGAGGAGTGCATGTGAATTGATAGTATTTTCTCAATACACATATGTGCTTTCTCAGAAACATGTAACTTGCATTAAACTATGCAAAGTTTTCCCAATGCTTCCTTTCTCTCTGCTTTGAGTACCAGCTGAAGTTAAAAACATTGATAGCTCATTGTATTTCCAGTAGAAATTGCGAATATAACACTGTCCAAGAAATAGAGAGATGTTTTATTCCACTAGGTAATCTTGTTAAAAATATATCCAGACTCAAAAAGCGGTATCTGTATAGTGGTTGTCAGCATTTCAAAGTAAAACAGCCATTTCACCACATGAAAATTAAAGATTTTCTAAATGGCTAATGTAACCTGGAATGCACAATGGCTGTAAGAAACTGGTTTGTAAAAGCACCAGAAACAAACAAAAAAACCCCAACCCAGTTTAATCCAAGAGCTCAGAATTTTTACTGCTTTAAACAAGCATATTTGAAAGTCTCTCTCATAATGCCTGGCAAAAGTACGGTATTATTTTGCATCATGTAAAATATAGAAGATTAATTACAAGATTAATGCAAATATTAGCATATCCTTGAAGAAGCTATTAACTACTGCAAAATGTTCCATTTAAAAAGTGTAATGTCTAAAAACCTTTTATAAAAGGCAAAGCACAAGAACACGGGAAACAGCGATAATTAACCATTTAAATATAAACACCCTATGAGAAATCTTTTAATGTTCACCTCACTGAATACCAATAAGTATCCCTTTCACCTCCAAGAGCTACACTATACTTAAGAAGAAAAAAGACAGCTGAGGAAACATAGCATTGAACCTGTAACTTCACTCGCAGTTTTCTCCTTTTCATCCACATGGCAAAAGCAGTAAACAGAGCGAGCAGAATTCCTCTTCAACATCAAATCAATTATTTTCAGAGAGACCGTTGCTGGTTTCAGGTCTCCAAATCAGCACAGCTTCATTTTCGAAACAGCATGAAAAACACTGAATCCTTCTCTTGTCGGGATCTAGTTAAATCAATTAGTTTAGAGCACTTCATATTAGTTGAGCCTGCTTGCAATAATCTGTATGCAAACACCTCCACAAAAAAAGTCCATCTCAGTCCTTCTCCAAAACCTCAGGCTATGCCAGGCAAAGACAGCACTGCATTTTCAGTTCTTTAATGAGGTTGTTGGTTTCTCAGATTCTTAAGTTTGTGCTGTTCCTACTAGTTATTAACAATTCCATCCACAAAGTCAAGACACTCACCTCTCATAACCAACATGAGCCTATCACATTTAAGGTCCAGACCTCCTCCTTTCTCCTGCAGCAAAGGAAACAGGCTTCCCACAGAACCGACTTCTGAAGGAGGTACTAAAAAGCCACTACAAATACCTACTCCTCCAGATTCCACAGATTCATTTGCTACATGGTGATACATCAAAGCAGACAGTTTTGCTGAATTGTAAATTTCTTTTCATTGATTCACAGCAGCATTTACACAGGGATGAACTCCTAAATGAAATGCCAGAGAGCAAACACTGCATTATTAGGCACTGAGGAAGTATTATGTATGTCTCATATAGACACGAATAATTTACACCTATATTCACCAATTTCTTAATATTGACAGGGATCTTAAAAAAATTGTATTTAAGTTATTTAACATGCACTTTAAAAGGGCATGATGAAAGATAGAATTTGTAATGAACTTGAGTTTCAGCTTCTGACATCACCCTCCTATTACAAGCTAATATTTTACCATTTGATGATTAATATTTTTGAGACAGGTGACATGACCAGTACAGTAGTAATTAAATGGTTTGGGAACCAGTTTACAAGCAGCCTCAAAACAAATCATACCTTAGGCATTTAATTAAGGAAACAAACCTCCTTTAATATTAATGTCCACATATTAGTCCTGTCAATCTGAAAATTTATTTTCTTATTCCTCCTTCCTTTCTATGCTGTTGAATATCACAAACTCCTCAGACTACATACTTCTGGGCTATTATGAATGGCTTATTCATAGGCAACTCGCAATGGTAAATGAAAAATTGCACCTGAATTCAAAATATTTCTTTGACAAGCAGGATGTACTGTAGTCAAGGGATGGAAGCAATAAGGGCAGATTCCAGTGGTTTTTTGCCTTTACTCCCAACAGAAAACTCTCTTTTAAGAGGAATCTAATTATGTCAATATTAAAATAAAAACCCCATGAGACCAACCTTTTGAATAAATTACTTTTTAAAATATGATAACTGGGATGTGGTCTGATTTTATGCATTTTTTTGCCTCCATGCTTAACCCATGAAGATACTTATTTCTGGTAATTTTTAAAGTTTGTACTAGTAAGAACAGTTACTTTAAAAATAATAACGAAACATACACTAAATCCACACCTGAGACTGTTATGATTTCAAAAGAGCTTTATAGGAAAAAACAAATATTCAAAAGCTTTACAGGCCACCATAATTATTGCAGTCTCAGGCTTTGGTTCAGCAACACCCAGCCACTCAAAGAGCCAGGGTAAAGCATAATGTAACCAATTAATTGAAAAAGAAAAGCACAGTAGTACAAGAACTTACTAATCATTTCCTGCATACTATCTCTTCGGATCTTTTTCTAGGTTTGCAAGAACCACCATGTCATTAACTTCCCTTATCTATTTCTTCCTTCTTTTTAGTTCACACCCATCTCCCACACAAATCTTCTTAAGCTCCCTTCCCAAAACCCTGCACGAGGAACCACAGTTCAAGTCACTCAAGCTTCCAGAAACTGGCCAAGCTCCACCGTCTCCTGTGCATATTCTTGTCCACTCAGTCGGGTACTATGAACTCTCACATATTTTCTAGTCTTCTTCCTATCATTCACCCCCATCACCTCCATCCTTACTCCCTCATTTACTACTTCTCTTCTTGTACTTTGTTGCTCTCTTGTCACAGTCAGAAATGAATCTGCAGTTAAACCACCAATTGCTAAGCTCAGTGTAACCTGAAGTGTGAACAACCAGTATGCAGAGAGTCCGAAGTCTCTGCCTTAGCTTGTACTGTGGAGCCCAGAAGGGCTGGTTCTGACTTCGGCCATCAGAAGGGCAACCAGAGAGTTTTTGCTTGTATCCCACTACTTTCAACCATCTTATTTTTTTTAAAAAGTCAATACAGAGCAGCTACTGAAGATAATGCAGCAGATGCCCCACCTGCAGCCCAGCTACACTGTTTATTCTTTATATAGGCTGCCACTCTAAAACTGTTGTACAGATAAGAAACATTTTGGCCAAATGACCTTTATAGCCAAACCAAAGAAAAAACCCAAAACCAAAACCTTCTCTGAAGTCCTCCAACCTCCCTTCTTGTGACAGTAAAGGTAACCATATCCTCAAGAAGAAAAAATGTGAAAGAAACACTCTTTATCCAAATGGGGACAAGACCAGCATATCAAAGGCTTGGGGGGATGGGGACACACACCCATCACCAAACCAAAACCCAAGTCCCCCCAAAACCACAGTACTCTTAGAGGCAGAAACTGCAACAGAGAGAAAAAAATCCAAGAAGCAACAACTTTGAGCTTATGAAAGAACTTTCACCCCCCACGTGAGATTCATTAAGGAGACACAGTTTTGCCATGGCAGAAAGAAAACATCTTCACCACCCTAATAGGAGAGGACAGCAGAGGCCAGAAAGATACTGCAAGTTGCCCCTGAGAAGGCTTAAAATGGCTACATGGAAATGCATAGTAAATACTTGATTTTACTGCACATAGTGAAAGACAGCTTTCCATAATCCACAGCAGTTTTAAGTTGCTCTTGCTTCCTAGGGCACAGGAGGGAATACAAAACTCATCTCCAGACTGGAGATTTACCTTTGCAGAGCTGTCAAACCCCACAAATCTATAGACCTACATGACAAACAGAACTGACAGGTCTGGAACTAGGTATATGAGCATGTGGGCAAAAAGGGAGTGAAATGTATTATATAAATGAGCATTCTCTCAGAACAAAGCAGAATGACAACCATAAAATGAAAAGGGGTAGGCTGGAGTTCTCTCCAGGCAGTGAATTCCAGACTAGGATCAGGGCTCTGACAACTCTCAGCCTCCCCAAACCACAGAGCTGTCACAACCATGGGCCATCCGCGCATTTCTTCCCCTGTGCAGCATTTACAGCAAAGGAACAGCAACTCTGGCTGAAGAACTCCAAACTGCCAGGGCAGGAAAGAAAGGAACAGCTTGCTTTGCCTGCTGAATCTACCAGAAGACTTCCTAATTCTCCAATGCTACCTTGGACACAAGCAGCAGAAGCCCGGACGTGCACCATCTTTGCCTTATGCCGCGTTCAAAATAACAAAAGTTTGGGGGATGCTCTAAAAAGCCCACTTGGCAACAAAGCTTCAAGGGTTGCTGGTGAGAATATCCAACACACACCTTTGGTACCTGTCCTTGGCACAACAGCAGTGATGAGGAAAACAGACGGAACATATCTGAGTTTATTATGCCAGTTCTGCACCAGGTAGGTGAAAAGTACATGGCCTCCTTATGCTCTCTGAGGTCTTTAGGAGGAGATGGAGCATCTGCTGACAATTAGTGATTCTGACGTCCGTACATTTCTGAAATATATTGACCCTATGTATCATCAAATTAAAGAATTTTAATAGATTTCTGACCACATTTTCCATAAAACCTGATCTTAGTGACATGCACAACAAAGACAACTTGAAAATCCTTTGTCTAAACTCATGTGTAATGCTATAAAAGGACAAAAGAAAGTATCTGCTTTTATTTAAACCGAAATAGAGTTTTTGCTGATCTCGACATGGATGACATTATTTCCAGTTTAGTGGCTTTATCCACAGCTCAGCCTTTCATTTTTTTTAATTGGGTCAGAAACATGCCGATAGCAGAAATCCATTTTAAAGAATCCAATGACAATAGCACGTGCCTTTTTTTAGCTTAATGGAAATGAACAAGCTAATTAAACCCAGAAAAGATACCCAGAATATTGGGAATTAAAGAAAACTCTACCTAGTGTGTGCTATCTCATGATAATAAAAAAATCCTGAAATTAACATCACAAACAGAATCATGTAATTTTACTTCCAAACGCTATTATAAAACATTATTGCATCATGCCAATAAATACACTAACAATTTCTTATAATAAAGTTGCTTCAACTGCATTACCGTTTGCTGGAAAATATCATATTATCTACAGTTGATAAAAATCTTAACCTCTCTCAATCTATACTATCTTGTTAGTAATTCCTCCAACTTGCTGATGGTTGTGAGTCACTCCATAATAAAATGTTTAAAGTCTACTCAGTATAAGCTACAGACTCCAGATTTCCTGTTTTCCCATATTACTTTCTTAGTAAGGCTGCTATTTTAAGCAGAACAGCTAAGAAAAGGCAGAACTTAACAAAAATGTAAACTATGTTAAAATAGGTTTTCAAAATTAGAAATTGATTTACGCATATACTGAACATCTGCTACATCTGAAATAGACCGCTTATAAATTACTTCTAGGAACGTAGCGTCTGAAACTTGTTTATTTAAAGCACTACTTTCTTCCTTGTCCTTGCAGCCACTTTTAAACAGCCACAGAAATCTTAAGCATGGTTATATTAATTTTAGTGTTGGCTAAAATATCCAGTAGCTGATTTTAATTAAAACATCAACCTCATACTCCTAGAAAAAAGCATCTTAAAAGAGATTACACATTCTTGTTGAAGTATCAGTTACGCACAAAATCTCAGACCTTTTCACAACCCCAATCCTTTTACTCCTAGTGATTTTTAGTAATAGACAAGTTACAATACACACTGAAAATACACTGTCTAGATCCTTTAGAAATAGTCTTGGAACTATATTTTTCCGGGTCTTTTCTAAAAGCAACAGCTTATTCTGATACGACTGCTAAGGGTGGTTAAGACGCACTTACCATTAGTCTGAATAACTAATAATTCTGTGTTTATTCTTCCCTTAAGTAATTGTTTCAATATGAAGCTTTTCTGTGCTGATGTAATATTGTTCATACGAGAATGGTATAACAAAACATTTCTAAAATATAAAAGCACTGAAAAAAAGTATCCTGTAACTGAAAGATGTGTTGTGACCTTACTGTAAGACTTGTACTTCCCACAAAACCAAACTGTCAAAAGCAAAAGTTGTCCACGACATTTGGAAGTAACAAGCTTTTGATAAGGTCTTAAAATGTAAGAAAGATAGCAAATGCATGTAAGAAAATCTGATTAACTAAGAATTTCAATTCAGAGAGAAGGCGTTACAAAACCCGAGCTGGTCTGCACTCCGGTCATGTGACAACTAAACCCACAATCATTTAAATTAAAAGTGTGAAAGCTACACAGCACTTAAACAATGTCCACCAAAGTGTAAAACTAACGAATTTTCAAAAGTAATTAATTACCTGTTCACTATTTTCCCATGTAATTGCAAGAGAGCACATCTTTATTTCGCAGCACTGCCCGTCAGCTGTAAACATTTGCGATGCTTCAACACGCTTCAGCTCCATCTTTCTGCTGTTTTCTGTCTACACTACTGGTTTAACAGTTTGTTGTGAACAAGCCAAAAAAACAACCCTGCACATCTTACGAGTTCCTGCATGGCTTTCTGGCTCAGTGCAATCAATAGTAGGTAGGATGCCTTTTAATCTTACTCCATATGGGATAAAGGTTTCCCCAAACTCTTTATCGATATGAAAAGCTGTCTCTCTGCATTCATCAGCAATCAGCTAACGGAAAAGGCTAGTGGATTTTGCCAGCAGTAAAAGACCTAATCACGGCAAGATCAAGCCAGCTGTCAACTATAATCAGCTTGATTCATTGCACTTTTCATATTCAATGGAAAATGTTGAGCAATACACGGTTCTTTCACAGTTATCAGGTTAAACTGAAAATGTAAGAATATAGACAATTTAGCTTTAAAAACACATGGATTATTTGTTCCTTTGTATTTTTGTAGCATTACCAATACTGGGCCAAAACTGAATACCAAAGAGATCAGGAAAATCATTGATTTTTGTATGTAATTTTACTGTTTAAAATGACAGCAAACCATACCACCTGAAACTTAACAGAGAGTTTCTTTATTAACAGAGACTGCCTAAGATGAAAGGTAAACAGTACAGTCAGAATATATACCACAATCTTATGCAAATAACCTTTCCAGTGTTTGCTATTTGCTTTTCCCTACGTAATTCAGCTTTTCCTTAAATCTTGCATGCAACAAGATGAATATATGAGCCACGAATAAAGCTAAAGCATGTGTACTATAGCATAAATCAAGAATCTGCAAGCCAGAGAAGACTGGAACAAGCCAAAACCTAGACCTAAGGGTTTTTAAATATTAAACATTACAGAAAATAATAAACCCCATTAACAATTACTTAGGTATCTACAAATCAGGATATTGTAGAAGATAAAACCCCAAAACATAAAATGCTGTAATTTACCTTGTCAAACTCAGGAACAACATGCAAGTTGTTCCTCTCTTCCTTCTTTCAAGAAAGTAATTCGAGCATGATTCAGTGCACTTAAACAAGAGATCCAGCCAAATGGGTCTCCATAAGGACACTGAAGAACTCTTATGTCCAAGCACAATACAGTGACTAATCCAGCTGAATAAAGAACAGGCTTATTTTTAGCAAGCGAGTAAAGGTATGAGCTGTAGAGTAAGATCATCCACTAGGAATACGAGAAGAAGAACAAGTTCAACTCCCTTGCTCCTAAATTAGCCAGAGGGACTTTCATTTTCCTCGGCTTTGATCTGAGGAAGACTGCAGGGGGAACAAACTTAACAACAATTAGATCTGGAGGCAGCTGCAGAAACAGAGAAATGGAAAGGTTCACTCGCCTGGGAAAAACATGCAGGTGGGAAATAGGTATGCCTGGTGTCCAGAGGCGAGATGGACAGGAAACTAAATGAACAAGTCAGTGAACACGGAGGTGTGTCAGAGAAAAGAGGCCACAGCAGCACTGCATAAGAAACACCACAGAGACCACGGAAAAGATGAGAGAAAACACTGATCTGCAAATGACACACATACATAAAAGACAGAACTCTAAAAGTGGACTGAAATTGAATAGTTGGCATTGCATGGACCAGTAGAGTCTCCTGCTCTGAACTGAAAGCTGCTCAGAAACAGAGCAACAGTCCAAACTCTCAAACTTTCACATTTAACCTCTCGGAGCCATGCAGTGAATTTCATAACCTGTCTCCTGTAAAGAACTACAGAAATAAAGGAAAGGACAAGTCCCATCTTCCTTAAAATAACTTGATATTAAAATATTTGGCTTAACTAAAAATGAGACTAATGTGACTGCAAAAGGATACAGTTGTGACAAAGGGTACTGAAGTTTACAGTCCAGGTGTAAGGGCTGCACAGCAACACTTCAGAAAAATATCGTCTTTAAGTAACGTTTACTTTATGAGTTAATGTGTATAATGTTATGCATCAGCTGAAACACTCATTCTAAATTGTTCTAACTTTATATAAGGGCCAAGCAGCTCTGGATTTCTATGTGCAGTGACAACTGGAAGCAATTCTTCACATGCTTTATTTCATTAGGAATCTAGGGAAAAGAGTGAATTGTATTGCTCCATATCCACAAACATGGGAAAATAAATACCATAGTTAGAGGTTAAACAAACATACAGACTTCTCCCTTTCCCATGGATATCTGCAACTAAGTATTGCTGTAGAACTGCAAAGCCATGAGTGAGGAAAAGCAAAGCTAGACCTGTAAAAACAGGAACTAGAGCTAGAGATTCAGTAAGTGGTACAGTTTAGGTATTTTCTCCTCTGCAAAATGGGAACCCATCTGGTGGCTGTCGTGGACTAGGAAACCACATATTCAGTTCCTATAACTTGTTGAACTGAACTCTCTTTGATGCCCAGAAGAGCAGCAGAACTACAAAATCTGTACATGGCACATGTCTGTGTGTAAGTGTCTGTGTGTAAATGTCTGTGTAACACAAGTCTGTATACTGTGACTTTCATATCCATGGCCATCTAGATAAATACCTGGCATCTAGACTGACAGATTAAAAATTATGTAAATACATGGAGAAGACATGGAGGAAAACAGTCCTTTCACAATGTTCCAAGTAGGTTCCAAGAATGTTTCCTGGTCCCAGCTAGTCAAACAATCCTTAGATTCCTCAAACTAAGCTAAACTAAGTCAGATGTTAAAAGTGAGTATAAGTCATAAACTAATGCTATCATAATTAAAATTGTAACATGAAAATAATCACAGAATAAGTGCAATGAAATGGATGAAATTATTCTCATAAAATCTAAACATCTGGTAATTTTGTCCATTATAGACTGAAATATATTTGAGATTGCACAGGAAAAGTCAAAACACTGTTTATGACATTCCAAATCCAAAAAAGATGTAATTCTGCCTAAAAAGTTTAAAAGAGGCCTCAGAGGGAGGTATGAGGTCAAGAGGATTTGAATTCCCTACAGTTTCACAGAAATCCTTTCAATAGGATCACACAATTATTAGTCTTGTAGAGATGCTCCCCTACATAACTATCCTTTACTGAGGTGTGAAAAGACTCGGAGTTCTAGTCCAGCAAGAATTCAAAAGCTGTTTGTATGTATTAAAATTAGCTTTAGACTGTAATTTTTTTTTCTGCTTCCTAATTTAATTTTTTTTCCTTAAATCCTTTAGTTGGATTAGTTTTTCTATTTTTTTTGAAGAGCAACATACTGCCAGCTGTCTGGAAAATGCTTCAGACAGACTTTAAGAACAGTATCAGTCTCTGGAGAATCCAAACTCTATTAACTCTGACCTAGGAACTGAACTAGGAATTTGGTGGTGCAGAAGGCTGCTGCAGGGGCAGCAAGGCTTCCCTCTCTGCCAGGTAAACAATTTTCAGAATGTATGTCTTACACGAGGGAACACCTCTGACAGCAGGAGTGGCAGATAAAATAATTTTTTGTCTCTTTAACAAAAACAACAGAGAAAGTTGCAGCAGAAAACTGGAAAAACTTGAATCTGATTTAATTACCCTTTTATTTGAAGGTCAAAATGTTCCAGGAAGCTTACATGAATATGTCTTCAGAAAAAAATACTTTCCTGCAAACTGTTAGAATTCTTCGTGCCTAAATTGTTTAAAATCATCTTTTAATGAAATTATTTGCTTTGACTTTGCTATGAGACCCCTGAATCTAGATTTCAAGAGTGACATTGTTTTTTGTTCATTTTAAACAAATTTGATTAAAACCTGTCTTATGTGAATTGCAGCCTCTTCCAAGCACATTGTTAAATGTTATAAACAGAGTGCTTAATACTTACAAGCTTACATTAAATTGAATTTGCAGCTCAGCTTTGAAGAACAACTTCTATCCAGACTAAGCTCTTTATCCTTCAATAGTTCAAATGAGAAACTTCAAGCAAGTACATATAATGTATTTCTCATCTGAGTTTATTACTTCTGTTAATAATCTGACTTGTTTGCCTTTTTCCTCACAATTAGATTTTGTTATATCTTTGCCTGACAGGTTAAGGAAACCTTTAATTATTTTGTCTGTGCAAGAATACTTGTAAATGTCCCCCCATGACAAAATGTACATTAGATGTTTAATGCCTTTTTATCTAGTCACACTCACATGGATCAAATGGTTAAAACTAATGAACAATATATAATTCTATTCAAGGATTTTGGCACCATTTATAAATGTGTCTAATCTCTAAGCATAGAATGGGACAAGTCACACCACAGGCACTCAAAAAAAGTGTAGCTTTACTGCTATCATGGTGGAGTGGAATACAGATACTGCATCAGATGGTATCTACCCTCCATCAGCAACCATACGCTCTCTGAAATTAAATCAGTACTATGAAAACCTGCCTTGTGTATGTATGTACGTAGAAGTGACTGTTAATGGAATTTCCCTAAGAATTCGCTCAGTATATGAGTCTCCTGATACTAAAACAGCTGGACTACCTGTTGTATTTTTGCTAAAAGCCCAATTTTGAGACACTCGTACAGAAATAGTGAAGATGAGTTCTGTTATTCAATCAGGACAAAACTTTAACACTCAACTTCATCTACTGGTCACAGCTTCAAGACTAAGAAAATTTGCAGGAGTGTGTGTCTCCAGTTTGGGATGATGGTGAAGATTTTTTCCTCTACACGTTTCTTTCACACTAATGTTAACACAAATTCTGTAGTGAGATAAAATGAGGTTCCACTCTGTATTTCTTGGCAAAGGCTTCAGTCAACATCCATTAAGATAAAGGCTTATTGACATCACTCTCTCTAAATCGAGGGAGCAATTTTTTGAAACAGCAAAAAGAAGTTAAAAAGAAAATGGCACAGGGGACCACAAACTGACATTTTATGCTCCCCAAGTAAATTATTATTAATAAAAATAATTTATATTCAAATAATATTATTTTATATTTATATATAAGCAACTATAGCAAACGAGTATTTCTTCATACACAGTTTTCATTACACTAATCTACTTTTATTCAGTCCAATACATTTGACTTCTGTCATGTTCCTGCACCACATCCTTTTTTCCCCCCTGAGCTACATCTGTCTTCCTGTTTCCTCATCTCCAAGAAATGTATGGGTTATCTGATTACCTTTTCATCTGCAGAACTGTCATCATCCAGTCAGTGCTCTTTCTGGGAGAGCAACATCTGATCCACGTCTCCTATCGAGGGCTGGCAGCTGCACCGGGATGGGGCTCCCCAGTCCCTCTCCTGTCTGCCACTGACCCCCAGTGGTTTCACCTATATTTGCTCTGCCTCACTGTTCACAGACTGCTGCTGCTACTACGAAATGATGCTTGGATCATGCTAGGACATCTGGAAGCAAACAAGACCCAGCACTTGGATGACCACTGTTTCACGGCCACCGATCACAGAATCAAAGAATGATTTAGGCAGAAAGGAGTCTCTAGAAGTCATCTGGTTCAATACACCCTGATTGGAGCAGTTCAGACTGCTCAGGACTTTATTCAGCTAGATCAAAATTCCACAGACTCTGAACAGTCTGTTCCAATGTCTGTTACTCTCAATGATAAAACATTTTTTCCTGTATTTATTTAGAATTCCCCTTGTTAAAACTTGTGTTCAGATCCAACTGGCTCAGTCACACAAGCAAAAAAAAAAGGCAAAGGAGGAAGAGACAGCTGCTCTTAGAGAATCCCTCCTGAGACACTGTCCAGTCTCCCTGGCAAAAGGAAATGTTTAGTTATGTAAGTCTGATCTTCACGTATCTATACCTTTGTGTACTGGCAGAAAGAGATCACATCCCGATTACAGCATAATTCCACTTCCAAGAAAGAAAGTTGTAAACAAAAATCAAACCCCAAAAGGTCACCTCCGGAAGAAGAGCACTTGTCAATTCACAAAACCTCACAGAGTTTTTCCTTTAGACTTTGTTATGCAGAATGCAAACCTCCCAGATGAATACTTACAGGTAAGTATTCTTTTTACAACAACGCATGTTTCACTGCTGGAAGACACTTAGACTATTCTATTTTTAACTTGAAAGATAATCTAATTAAATTTAAGCATTTACATAATGTGATTTTAAGCTAACCATTATTTAAATAATTGCTGATCAAGCACATATATTTTCAAAGAACAACAACAAAAAAATCTTACTGCATATGACAAAATGCCAATTAATAGAATCATCTAAATTTAATTGGACAGATTGCCCATAATTTTTTCCAAGACTATTGGTTCAATCAATAAAACTAGCATTCACCTTAAAGTTTTCTATGTATGTCACACTTGCAGCTTTACCCAATATTATGCAAAAAATCAACTAGTTCATCATTAAAGCAGGACACATAATACAAATATACCTGAATGCAGAGTATTTGGTAAGATTTGAGCCGTCTTCAATGTTCCATTGGTTTGTGTTGATTTTAGGGCCAGTCTAACATTCAGCATGCCAGCAACAATGAATAAGCCTAATGCATTACGTAAGTGTAAGCTGATTAAATCCTTGATCCTGAAGCCACCTCTTTTTTACCCCCTCCCCCTCTGATTTAAAACTTAGCACAATTGAAAATCTCAGTTTTAAATACTTCCAAAACCTAATTTGTATAATTTTTAGCATAAACTCCACTACAATTTTACATTACTATAACGCCTTTAGGTTTTAGTCTTCTATTTTAATAAACCTGGTATTTAATACACTTTATTTCCTAAACCTGCTAAAAGTCCTTTTTAAAGTGATCAGTTCTCTAACAAATTTTAATTTTGTGGCCTACTTTCAGGATTTAAAAAAAGGGAAAAAAATGTACTGAATGGCATCAAGATAGCAGTGTTATTCAAGTTATCAAGTCTGACCTTTACCCATAAAAATTCACAGCAAATTCAATTCAATACAGAGCTATGCTATCATAAAGCTTAGCCCTGCCAAGAAGTGAGATTGTAAGGCATTCTGCACATGCCAGTCCTAATTTCCAAATATACTGTATCTCAAATGCAGTATATGAACTACAACCCACATGGAGGAGTAGATCAGGGGAGGTCATGAAAGAGTTATGTTCCCCCACCACTTTACAGCACCATGATCTCACTACATTGTCAATATGACAATGGCAGCCGGATAAACGGATCCATGCAGCACAGGGTATCAGCCAGTGCTCTCTACAGAAAAGGAACGTAGAAAGCAATACATGATTAACTGTTTTGAATAGGGAAAAAAATTCCTTCCCCTAGGTCCACATGCCATACACAAAACAAGCTGCAAAGGGAGCTGCAAATCGACTGAACAACTCTGTTGCTACATGAGAGCGTGACTGATTTTTATATGTTAATTATCAGGCAATATACAAGCACAGAACTGTTGAATCTGCACAATTATTTTTAACATCTTACGGTTTTTTTTATTTAAGACTTCTAGTCTTGAAAAAACTAATTTGTTTGCTTTTAAACTTTAAGTATTATTTTACTCTGAGAAAGCCATATGCACATTTGTGAAATGACAGTGCTTCATAGAGACAATGTAACTATGAATTGGTGAGCTCAAACGTTTTTATTGAAATTGGAAAATGTTTAAAAATAGCCAACTACAGCTAGAGTATCTTGGTAAAGGCAGCAGAATGGTCCTGAGCAAAGGAGAACAGACTATGCTTTGCAGAACCTTCAGTAGTAATGAGGATAAGACAACAAGACAGTAAGGAGAGTTTCACCTTGGGAGTAGAAAGTTCTCAAGCCATGGTAATTTTGCAAGAGGTATACTATATTTTATGTGTAAAAGAGAAAATGTTCAAGCCAGGAGTCACAGGTGGTCTATGGTATGTAATCTGTATTTTAAATTAGAAACCTAGTAATATATTAGTTTAAAAAACTAGAATGTAGAAATTAATCAAGTGCATAAAAACAGTATAAAGAGATGGCTCTGAGGGGTATGTAAGCTCTTCCACCAGTATCTGAAAACATCCCAATCCATGGATACATCCACATGTTTCAACATATAAGGGAGTGTCATGAATCAGTACCAGTGAGATAAATCACAGAGAAGATGTGTGGACAGGCAATACAACCGTGAAAGAAAAATGCGGCTTGGTTTTACTTCACACAGAATGAATAAAACAGATTAGAACATGAATTAGTAAGACTCCACAGCTTCTCACATCACATTTCTTTCTACACAGAAAATTCAGAGTACTTGATGAAAAAGACACGTTGTCCCATTCACTTTCTAACAAAATCAAAACAAAACCAAGATCAATATATTCTTCCCCAGTTCCCACCATTACACACCTTGAAAAGTAATAATTTTTAAAACACGAAGTATTTGAGTGGTGTTGATCCAAACCCTTAGGATTTATTACATACCCCATTCTCTGTACGCTTCTCCACAGGTATATTTATGCCGTTTCTTTGATTTTGGGCTTGGCGTCCACCTAAAAGTAAAGTATCACTCTTAGTGCACAGTTCAGTTTTCAACACAAATGGTTTTCACTTGAGTCTGTTCTTGAATGTTCTGAGAATGCTGTTCAAGAATTTGTATTGAACTTGTGCCTGCAAATTTTTGTTCTGCTAGTTCCAACTCTTTCTTACTGAAGTTACTTTTTGTAAGCCGTGAATCAGCAGAAATAAAGGTTTTACTTCACAGACTTCCTCAGTTAAAAATATAGACATGCAGCTCTATTTTCCTGACTTCTCTTTAGGCAAAGATGCCATGAAGGGCAATGTACTCAAGTTTTATAATTTGTGTCCATGAGAAGCAGTAGCTTCAACTGAATACATTATAAATTAATATAGTAGAGGAGGCTTTTCTAATTTCTAACTTATAAACAATTTTAATCTACAAATTGATCCATAGGTCAATGATGAATTAAAAAGCATTGCATGCATGGTTCAGAAGCAATGCTTTCCTTGTACACTGAAATTCTCTGGCTTTAGGTGTATCTTAAGTTTCTTAACATGCGTTATATTTGTATTGCCCAAAGGATAGCTGACTATTTTACAAAGTACCTAATTAATACAAAATTCCCTCACACATTTTTGGGTCTGCTACTTCTGCATTCAAAACAAGCAGGACCCACTTAAAAATAAGCGAAGAAACTTCAGCTGAAAGCAGTAAGGACTCAGCAAAGACTTGAAAGCCTGTTGTTAAAAGTTGTCAGATTAGTTGAATGAGTCAGGATAATCTGGGCATGCAAACACACCTCCCCGAGACACCTTTCCTGTCCTTCAGACAGTCTGACAGCCATTAAGTCTATAATGCACAGCCTCAAAACTCTCTCATAGATTAAATACAGTCTACACCAGAAAGTTCAGGAAACTAAAACAATTCTATTTTTTTATTACAGTCTTTTAAGGAAGCCCACTTCATAGGGCACTGCTTCATATAAAGGCTTCAGAACCAAGCAGACCAGCAATTTTTCAAGATGCAAATTATCACCACTATTAAATATACCTGCATGAAGTTCTGAGAAAGTAAAGGCACTGAAACCTCTGCCAGTGATGTCTGGCAGATTAGAGTTTTTAAAGGAGGCAAAGGCGTTTACCAAGTCTTTCTCTGTGCAACT
Source organism: Machaerirhynchus nigripectus (assembly GCA_013397975.1). NCBI lineage: Eukaryota > Metazoa > Chordata > Aves > Passeriformes > Dicruridae > Machaerirhynchus > Machaerirhynchus nigripectus. The sequence goes on from VZRQ01009889.1 coordinate 1,361,331, forward strand.
AAAAGAACAGGAGGTCAAAAAGAACCATTCCATCCTCTCAAAATGTAGGGACTTTTTCTCAATAAGAAAAAACTACATAAAGGCTCTAATACCCACCAACTTTTTTGAATCCAAATTATGCAGAATAAAAATGGATCTTGCTATTACTCAACAGACTGGTAGAAATTATTCTAGAAGAAAGAAGAAAACTGGAGAACAAGAATAAAGGTGCCCATGAGGAAGGTTCAAAATGGCTTAGGTATAAGGAAGTTGTATTACACATAACCACTGAAGCTTACCGAACAAACTGAAAACTAAAGTAATTTCTGAAATCTTTTAAATCTGTTTCAGTAACAGCACTACAGGATAAATATACTTACTCTGTTCATTGCTTTCAGCTGGTGACTCTTCATGACGAAGAAAAAATTTCACCTCTTCCCTGCGGGGCCCCCACTTCTGTAGGTGGTCATACATCATGTGATCAAAGGGTATGGGGCGCTCTAGAAGTACAAGAGCAAAAAACCTCATCACAATTCCTTAAAATCAAGCAGTGTTATACAAAACTCTTATTAATGATCAGAATGTCCTTTTTGGTAGCAATTCAATCTATCCAATGTATTTTGCCTTACATGAAGTCCAAGAAACAGGCACCAGCAGACATTGGGTGTATCGTATTAAAAGCTGGCCTGTTACTGTAACACAGCACGGCAGAACCAGCTTGCAAAACCATACCAGCGTTCAGGAACTCTAATTTAGGAAACAGCAACTTTGCTCCCCATCGCCACCAGATGGGCAATTTGTTCTATTATTAAAATGATTCATTCAATTTGAGCCTCTGGATTTCCACTCAGGCTAAAAGCCTTATCATTACATTGACATTTCTTCTCCTAAGAACTCTAATACGCTTTGCCAGACACTAACTTCAAGTGTATATGGAATTACTGGCAACTTTGAACAAATAAAGACTAAGTTCTATGCAACAGTCTCTTTGCTTTTCCCCAAGAAAATAGAAAACATTCTCATAGAGTAATTATTTCTTCTAAATTGATCAAATATATTATTAGTGAGAGGCTGCACACTATGTATTTAGTACTTCAAAATGAAAATAGATTTAAGAAGACAAGTTTTTCACTGTTTCCATAATTACACTTGCATTTATTACCAGATGTTTTTACTAAGATAATAAAATCTCCATTTTAAGATCTAATACCAAGTAAAGTACCAAAATACATCTTCTAACCAGAATAAAATTATATTATATCCTATACTTTGTTGTTAAAAGCAAAATGCTTTTGGCCTCCAAAACCCAAACCACATTATCTCCCACCAGGAAAAGCACCACTAACAATTTGTTATCCATTTCATACTTCACCCATTCAACATGAAAAGACAAAATGATTCAAAGATTTAAGAGAAATCCTGGGGGAAGCCTGGGAAAGCCAAATCACAAATATACCTTTTTGTAATGAAATTTACCTAAATTTATATGCAATACCAGCTACATAGATGTACATGTCTTGATACTCTTGGGATACTTAATTGTACTACTTAAAAAGCAATATATTTTTATCAATCGTTTCACAAAGCATTTAATACAATAAATTGTTTTGTCAAAATATGTCATGTTAAATAGGTTTGTGACCAACACAATTTAGCCACAGTTAGATCTAGCTGCTTTCAGTAGGGAAGGGTCATTTAAACCACAAGCTAATCATGTTCTTCAGGTGACTGGCTACTTATCTTCCTAAAAAAAAAAAAAAAAAACCAAAAAAACCACCACACACGAAACATAAACCCCAGAAAAAGCCCCAAACCAACAAAAACCAACCCCCCCCCAACCAAAACACAACAATTGCATTAGAAAAATAGATTATTTTCTTAACTTCTTCCTGTTCCACACTCAAGTGGTGTCCTAGAAACATTGTCAATAATGTTTAAGCACACAAGAATAAGGTCAGAGGCTTATTACTACTCAGTTCTTGAAAAGGAATTTTAAAAACATGATTTTCAGGTTTTTCAACTCCTAAAGTAAAGTAAGGTTTCAAGTGCTTTGAAGCACATCCACTAAAATTGCAGCATGAGTCTTCTAAAGATCACTGAATGTAAAAATATTTAAGTGGTTTAGTTCAGAGACTGTAGGACACAAGATATGAATCTTTAGGAATTTCTCCCGAACAGAAAAATTGCTAGGTAAACCCAGCTAGAACAGGGCTGGGCTAATTCTGGAATGGTGAGGAGTAGCTACAGCTTCACTCCTGGTTAAGCTGGTCTCCCATTAAAAGTAAGGCCCTGATCCCAGGAGCTAGTTAAAGTAAGAGGTTTTATTTACATAATGCACCTCCAATAATTAAGACTAATATTTTTCAGACATGACAATGGAAAGAAATGGCAAAACCAAAATGTTTTATACTAGTTTAGCAGTTCTTTCACAAAACCAGTTTGGGATGTTATCCTAATGTAGACAGAAAACAGGTTAAAGTAGTAACAGCATCATCAACATCACTGAAACAAAGAAAAGAAAGATGGAGCAGCACTAATCATTCTGTGCAACCTGGCTTTTATTATCAGATGAAACATGAAACAAATTCAGGAAACAAAGAGTAAATAAAATGGACATTAACACTTAAGACATGATGAGAATTTAAATCCCCATTCCTTCCCTCAGTTTAAATCCTTTAGATCTATAAGAACTGCAAGAAGAAAGCATGATTTTATATTTGCAGTATAATAGTACAAAGAGATATTTTCTGAAAATCCCTGTTCTTTAAATACCAACATCAAAACAAAACAAAGAGAAATGCTACAGTTAAATTTTTCCTCGTTATTACAGCTTCAGAAATATTTGTCAGTAAGTAGTTTCTCAAAACTATTTCAAACTTTAATTTAAGTTTTTTTAGAAGTTTAAACAGGAGAGAGCATTCCAAGAACATGAAGACAAGGTTAACAGGAGAAGAGGTATAAGGTAATAAAAAAAGGTTGAATCCTTATACTTTAACACATTAAACATGATCTAGAGAACATTTGTTTTCATGAATAACAAAGCAGAAAATCATGATAAATGCATATATCCATACTTAACTGAAAAAACTGCCTTAGATTTTAAGTTGGATCAAGATTCTAAAATATTTTTGAGAAAAGAGCTATACTCCTTTCCTTTATTAGTAAAAGTTTTGAGGATGGGCTAGTTTTAAGGATTCTACAACAAAACACCCTGCAAATCTGAAACACAAATACTGCACCAATGTTTCAGAAAAGAGGTACAAAATCCTTCTGGTGGAGCTACAAATCCACTACTTAAAAGTAAGTTTCAGTCTTCAAAATCTGTTTTTATCCTGACTTCAAGGATCCTGCTATGTGTAATAAACATATTTATGCCTCCTCTACATGAACCCAGAATAAAAAGTTTCAGATTTTCTCCATAGGGGAGTTCGCTGTGAGATCTGGAATAAGTCTTTCCCTGTTCAGGTTTGCAGAAGTACACTCAGAGTAAGAAAATATTTCTTTCACACTCTCTTGCCTCCTATGTTACCAGCACATTGAGGAATACCAGTTATGACCAGTTGCTGAAGGGCATTCCAGGTGTAAATGAACTGAATAATTCAGTACTGGGTGGATTTAAAGGTTGAAATCAATTCTCTCTTGAAACACACTACAGGTTCCTGGCATCACACCTGTCTTTTACCCTCCTTACCAACTGCTATTTGCAATGACAGTGGAATGAGGAAGTACATTCTGGTTTTTTCTCCTGTTACAGCATGAGAAATCTTTGCAAAAAGACAAAGCTTCAAACTGACAAAGCACAAGGTGGTACAAAGTATACTGATGTATCAGGCACAAATGCTATTGACTTTTTCAACTACTACTCATCTCAAGAAACTGGAAAGGAGAGGGAACAGAGAATGAAATACCAAAATCAAATGTGAGTAAACCATGGCTTAGGCCATACAGCTCTGAAAAGAATCAGTTTCTTAACTCTAATGCAAACAACACCTAAATTATTTTACAATAATTGTGAAGCCCTCAACCACTTCTTTGTCAGACAAAGGCAAACAGATAAAAGCTACAATGATAAATAAACCAATATATTTTCCAACAGCGAAACTACTATAATCTTCTTCTGCACTGTAGAAATCTTGCATAATTTTTGGATTTTAGTAACATCTTTCTGGAAGAAAAATGGTCTCTCATCCTCTAAAAATAAAATGAAGTGTTTCTCATTTACTTTTACATACGCATTCAAAACAGGAAGATTATTAAAAGAGACAGTATTTTGTTAGAGCAATACAGATTAGAAAGGCTTTTAGGCATGCAAACTGTTATTTGTACCTGATAATAAGATTACAGTCCACAAGCCCCAATGCTTTGAATTTGAATAGACATGTATTATTCAGCCAGGCTACCTAAAAGAAGCTGTGGCTACCTGTAGAGCAGAGGAGTTAAGCACATTAACAAGAGACCAGGTAGACAGCTCTCTCTTATGGAGAGAGGTGCAATTTGTCATCTGTGCCACATGGAGAGACTGTCAGGAAAACAGACCACTTATGGTGTGTGACGAAATCTAATGTGTTTTATCAGCCCATGATTTGCTGTATTAACTTTTGTTTTGTATTTTACTTTCCAAAATGTCCTCTGAAAGAACACTTGCAGATCTCTTGAGGATAAGGGTGAGGGATCAGAGACAGTGTAATAGAAGAGATAAAATATGCTTTTTCACTGGCACAACACGCAGCAGTTTTATTGCAAATTGCCTCACACTTCCCACTCAAAACCATAGTTTAAAGTTTGTTGTTGTAACTGTCGCATTTGACTGTTCAGACTCTTGTTTTCTACATCAGATCTCTACTCCAGGCAAAATTATTTTTAAAAACTTCAGTGGAAAGAGTTCAATTTAGCTCTCAGAAGCAGCAGCAAGAAAAATTATCTAATTTTGCCCAGGTCATTCCACTGAGAAATCTATGTACCCTAGACTTTGGGTCAAGAAGCTGAGGTCACAGATTTTGTAGCAGTATCCTACATTTAAGAACAACAAAATAAATGTTTGTGCTGAAATCCCTGTCAGAGAGCCTTAAAACCTTTGTTCAGGGTGCAGGATGTCTTTTTTGCTGACACTACAGGCCTTTTTGAACGGCCTAGAAACATAAGCGAGTGTTCTATTTTTTCTTTCATTCTCTCCAGTATTTTCTACTCTACACTTTCAGTGGAATAGATCTATACAGTTGTCACCTTGGAAATTTAGAAAACAAAGCTACCTTTGTGAAAGCACCTTCATGTGAGTTTTACCAGAAGCTCGGAGCTAAAAACAGGCTCTGGGCAGGCCTCTGCTCCTACACTTAAGTGTCTGCATGAAGATCTCCACTTCAGAAAACTGGGTGAGTTCCAGTGCTTGAAATTAACAGAAAACAAACAGCTGAAATCAGTCATCTCCTTGTTCTATTCACAATAATATCCAGATCTCCACTGACTTTATTGGGATCAAAGACAGGTAAGTCTCAGGGTAGATGCCCAAAATGTATTCTTAGTCCCTCCATCGCAACTTCCTGGATAAATCCTATTTCCCACCTAAGAGAAGCTTCTGGCTTTAGATACCCAACACTTTGACAAACAAAGTATTACACCCACAAATAAAATATTTTCTCAATCTTAAATGTTATCATAGAAATCCTGTGCTTCTAAGGTCCAAGGTTTTGCAAGGCGTAGTGTTCCAGGAAGATGCTGTGGATCACTTTTCTAGTTTCCAGTCACCCTTTGAAGCTAGTTGACAACATTCTTTCCTACACCTTTTAAGAAGTACATCTTCAAAAGTATTGTGAAAGCAAAAGGATAAATAATACCATGTATGTTACACTTTCACAGACAAGTGATTGGAAAATATTAGGAATACTGGAGTGTCATTAAAGTCTGCAGATCCATTTTAGAAATCTATGATGCACTTGGCCTCATAGACTCCATAATCCAAATTTCCAACTTGAAAAAGTTTTAACCCTTCTTCAAATTCTATCCTTAAAGACAAGTTTTCTAACTATGCATATACTAACTTTGTATTCCTAACTGCAGGCATACAATTCTTAACCTTTCCCCTGTTTACTCTTGCCTAAATTATGAGTTTCCATTCAGGTAGGAAATAACTTCTTGAGGTACCTTTTCCTTTTACAAAGTCTTAGAACAATTTAGAAAAAGATGAGGCAAAGTCTTCCTAGGAGGAAAATATTCTAGATTGCCAGTATGTACAAGTTCCAAAGGTTTCTGAATATGCCTGTTGGTCTGTCTGGCAAAAAGGCCCCAGTCAAAATAAAACACCTCTATGCAAAATTTAAGAATTCAGTATCAAGTTATGACCTCATCAGTCTTTATACAGAGCAAATTACATTAAACAGGGGTCACTTTAATAACTAAGAGATAAGAATGGGGGATTGGAACTAGATGATCTATAAGCTCCCTCCCAACCCAAACCATTCCACGGTCCTATTCTATGATTCTATGAGCATGTCAGCTATCCTCATCCATCCACCAACTCTACTTACATCCATACCTGGATAAACTGTAACCTGGAGGTTTGTACTATACGCAATTGCAAGGATCCATTTAGAAACAAAATCCACCGTGCATGGATTTTGACACATTACTGAAAAAAATTGCCTGCCTCATTATTCTGTGAAATAGTAATTGCAACACAAATAGTATATGGACACTACTACCTGCCCCAAGAAAGGCTGTCAAAACTTTGAGAGGAAATGTTCACGAATAGGCTAGAGATACTAACTATGTTCCACTCTGCCATAATGCTGCCTGCAGAGCATCTGCTATTCATGATACAGAAGGAGAAAAAAAAAAATCTATACCCTTTCCTAAATTTCAGCTTGTGTTCACATGCTAACAGTGAGGAAATAGGACTGGAAAGAATGCAGGATTCCAGTCCACCGACTGGAAAAAAATCATCATGAGATTTCCTACTGTCATTTAAATACCCTCCATCCTATTAGAAAAACAGAAATACAGAACACTAACAGACCTTTCACATGCATTTTAGCAAATGCTTCATGCTGCAGAAGAAAACAGAAGAGAAAAAGAGTCAAGAATTACATTAATCTCTACATTATTTGAATTACCATCCTTTGTGTCAAAGTCTACTAGAAGAAAAAAAGAGAGTACAGTATGTAATTGAAGTAATTAGTATTGAGAATTCACCCTTTTTTATAATTCGTGCACATAATAAAATCCATTTCCAGTGAACATTTTACTTACCATTTCCACGCCATACTTCAGCCAGATGGCAGCTTCCTTCTCCAGGCTCTTTGCAGAACTCCACTACATCACGACAGGTTGTTTCTGGTGTAATTGGAACTTCTGTCAGAATCTGTTCATTGTTGCTCAGAAACACAGTTAGTATCATCTGAAAGAAATAAAAAGAAAAATAGCAGAATATTAAAAAAAAAAAAAAAGAGAGACAAAAACAAGATGATAGGTAAATTTTTTTCCCCTCTGTAAATGGAAATGTATGCCTAGGATTGGTTACTACATTCCAAAGTAGTTTTCAATCTCCTGTAACTTTGATAAAGATTTAGTCCTTTGTGTTCATTTTTTTTGACAGTACATTGAATTGACCTTTTTTTTAATACAAGCTTGAGTAAAAATGCCTTAGATCTGTCTAAAAATAAGGTTGGCAAGAAAGGAACAAGTTTCAACTATGTTAGATGCCTGAAATCATAGCATTTAAATGTTGAAAATAAATGCACACTTTGGCAAAGTAACCAGAAGCTTCAGGATGTATTCAAAGACAAGTATTCCTAAAAAGCACTAAATCCTCTGTCAGGTGAAAGACACCTGACCCTAAGCTCCTGTTTAAAATTAAACTAATAATTTTATCCATTAATAAATGGATAATAAAGCACCTTACTTCTCATCTGTAGTCACAACACTGTTCTGTAAACTCATGGAGATGGAAAAGAGAGAACATCATGTTTTAGAAGGCAAAAAATACCTTAACAGTAAATGTCCCTAAAGAACGTGATAAAATTAATAACTTTGCTGGCAATGAAAGTTCTTCCAGATCTTTCCCATAAATAAAATGTGGCGTCACATATTGAACCTAATAACAACTCTTCATTAAATAAGCACTTGCCAGGTAAATAAAAGCTGTGCTTCAATTTGCATAGGCAACTCTTAAGAACATTCATAATACTTTTATCTGTGGGACATGTACATCAGCCAGACTGGAGACTAACATTAGTAAAGCTAGATACTGAGTGAGAGCAGTCTGTCTACTTTAGAAATAGACACAGGACAAATTCCAAGAAAGCCCAGGCTTCAAGCTCTCAGTCTCCTCAGTCCTCCAGGCTATTTTAGTCCAGGTTTCTACTCTCCCTTAGCCTGCCAAGTTTGCATGCTGTGTCCTGAAGTTTTCAAGTACCTACACTTCAACACAAGGAGCAGTCAACCAGAACTGAAAATATACCAGAATTCAGCCCTGAGTTTTTCCAACAGCAGCATAAAGGAAGCCATAGTAAAAGCTATAATACAAGCTGGAGAAAGCTACACAATGCAGCCAACAGATAATAATGAAAGTGCCTGTAACCTCCTACTGTAAGCAGCTCAAAACATTATTGTTCCCCCAACAGGAGATTCAGACAGTCTCAATATTCAGGTTATATACCAAGTATCTGATATGGAATCTACTCATGGAATTTGACCTCGTATTTAAGAAGAAAGAGTCACATACATGAACGTAAACCAACAGGCTTAGAAAAAAACCTTAAGAGGTCATCTAATGCAGTCTCTTGGCCTCAGGCAGGATAAACTATACCTGTATTATTCTGCAGAGATGCTTGTCTAACCTGTTCTGAAAAGCCTTTCATGATGGAAATTCCACAACTTCCCTCAGCCATCCACCCCAGAAATCCAGGATTCCTGTTGCAAGAGGAAGTTTCTTCAAGTCTAGTTAAAGTTTGCCGTACTGCCATTTAAACCCCATAGTTCTTCTAGCCACAGGGGTAATAGAAAACATTTTTTCCTCTTTTTCCCTCTGCAGTTAAATTTAAAGAACGTGCAATATGTAAGTAAATTAAGTAACTTAAATTAAACAACACCAGTTTAACGAAGTTATTAGTGCCAGTATTCTAAACAGTTTTCCCATAACACTTGATAGCAGTTTCAAAATAAAACCCAAGCTCCTGAAACTTTTTGAGAATACAAAGAGACCCTGGCTTTACAGCCTCAATCATTGGCGTGAAAGACCTGTATTTTTGGTATGAAAGGGTATACAGAATATCTTAACATCATGTGATTTTACATAGTTTCCAAATTTGTTTTCCTTATTGCTGTAAAATTAACACTGGCCCAGAAAACTTGATTCATGTCTTCAAGATTATGTATCTGCTTCTGCAGACAGACTAAAAGAGAAAGAAAAGGCTTGTAGGTGTGAGGTATCCTATTTATCTCAGTCATTTCTCCATAAATTCCAATCTCAAGCACTACATAAACTCACAGTCCCCTTGGCAACACCAGGACAAAGTTTGCTGTACTTCAACCACACCACTTGACTCCCTCAGCTCAGAGGGCACCAGGTATTGTCTTCTGCAAAGCTGGGTGTCACAGTTTCAGCCTAGGAAAAGGTATCTCACTAATGAGGAAGCAAGGTGCCGCAGTCAACTATTGGCCTAACACTCCTCAAGGAAATTTGATTAGGTAAGGATTTATTTTTAACAGGTTGTCTGAGTAATACTAAAGGAACTGAAACACTGTGCTGCAAAACAAATACTGTGAAACATACAAAGGAAGACTCAAAATATTGCACATTATTAATATATTGCAATATTAATTAGATTTTCAAGTCAGTATCATAGCTATCCATTTTTGTGGTGGGAATGGGTAAGAATCAGAGGTATTACATAGTGATAAAATACAAATAAGCATTGATAGAGCCTGGAAATTTGCTGCTGAAGAACGCAAGTGAAGCATACATGTGAAATACCCAAGTATACTCACTGAAGTAAACCAGTTACAAGAAAAAAACATTCTTAGTCAAAGATTAGGACACGAAAGAACTGAGAAATTCTTTGATTTCTCATTTTAAATTGTCTTCTAAATAGAAGCAGCTGAATAAAACCCATCTTGCAAAATTGTGATCATAACCACTGTAGCATTTCTTTGATCATCTCTCAATTCACGGCTTTTAATATGTGAACACAATGTCACACAACAGGATCAGCCTAACACTCATGAGCAAAGCACCTCAGGGATTCTAAATCATGTATTTTTTCCACTATGAACATCAAGCTCCAAACCTTACACTTCCTCCTTCTTGCCACACACATGGGTATTACCTGTTACTCTCCTCTATGGCTCCTGCTACCAATCCAATGGTTTGATTCCAACTTTCATGAACTCTCATTTCTTTTCACTCTTTTTTTAAACCTTCATGCAAACTCCAGTGTACCCCATCACATGTCTTTTCCATACCAAATAAGCTACAGCAAACCTTCCAACCTGCCTTCAAAACTACTGTCATCTCATTTTTCAGCTTACAGATGACCTCCTCCTAGGACAGATTTGGAATCAGTACTCTACCCAAATCTTCTCTGTCCCACAGATCGTTGTCTAATAGTTGCACATATTCCTCTTAGCATGGTGTCTCCCCTTTATCCATTCCCTCTTCAAACCATACTTCCTGTATTATTTAAAGGACACATTTTATCATACCTGCAGTTTCTCGAGGAGGTGGAAACAGGAATAAATCTACAAGACCACTTTCCTCACTTATCTCACCTCTTTCTACAGCTGAATAATGTCACCTACAAAAATTTCAGTAGGCATCACTCACAGAAATGAGTTTTATCTATCTAGACCTGATCTCCTGCTAAGGAAACTGAAATGTTGGCAACTTCAGTTGACTTATGAATGCCTAGGTGTCAATTCAAGTTCCAAAAGGCTGTAACACAGTCCTTAGCCATGTTTCTCCAATGATTCCCTAGATTTCATTCATTGTAACACACAGGTACCCATCACCCTCAGCTGTAGTATAGATACCTTTGACACAAACCATTTTCTCAGTCTTGTGTCTCAGATCTATCTCTACTTCTCCCGTACAATATGCAAAACAGAGAAGGATGTTTTTCCATGAAGTGGTCCAGCTAATGCTCTAAGTTTGCAAACTTGAAAGAAAGGTTTCCCAACTTTTCACTGGTGTGCCTTTTTCACTCATGACAACTACCCCAACAAAAATCACCCTTCATGCCTACAGCCTTGACCCAGTTGCCTTTCTGTGTCAGTCCTGATAAGCATAATTTGTCTTCACTTCCCCATTGGAAAGTGTAATCTTGTTTCTTATCGTTTTTCACTCTCTATCAAGAAATTTATGTCAAATTAGCCCTTTACACCTGTTTCTACTCTCCATGTGCTTAACATTAACAGGTGGTTTTATGTTTTCTTCAGTGTTGTCCACCATGCCTTATATGCACCTGCAAAGCAACCTCATTACTTTCCTTGGAGATCCTCCATTGCTGTTCTGGCTAAAAAACCACAGCAGACACAAGTCTAAGTCATTATTATGCTGAAAAGTGCTGCCCATGAGGTGATAAATATTGCTGTGTTTCCTTAGACTTCTGTAACCATCCAGTTCATCTCTTTCTTCATCCCTAACCAAGATTCCAAGAGCTGTGCAACGGAGATGCATTCAACTTGTCTACCACAGCAGAGATCCCACAGGGTCACAAATGCCTTACACACAACTATACAGAAACAAATCATCTTTCAAATGAGTCTGATGGCCTTTGCTCTAAATGAGCTTGGTCAGGCTGTGCTGGAATCCACCTCGACCTCACTACTTGTGTTCTGCTACTTCAGTAGCATTCCCCCAGTACAATGTGCAATTACTTACGGCTGGAATAAAACCAGACCACCACCACAAAAACAGCTGGGGTAGCACGTTGATTCTCAGTTAAGATATGGTCTACACAGCCAAAATTCCAACTGCTGAACAAAGTTTTTGCCTCATCATTCTTCTACAGTCTTACTGAAAAAAACCCAACATTTTTTCATCTTCAGCTAGTGAATTAAAAAGGTATACAGTTAAGTAAATCCTCTTTAACAATATTTGTGGAGACAAGAACTACATCTCACTCAACTATTACCTCAAGCTACCAAGACCTGAAACACTGCAGCTTGAGAAGAAATAAATTGTACACCTGCATCTCCATTGCCTTATGCCCAAGCTAATTTAGTAAGTCAGATAGCTGATAACAATATTTATTGCAAAAACAACAACAAAGTCCAGATAAGTTAGTATTTCCTGATACCTTACTTACAGCAAATTGAGTTATTTAAGCTATCAGAAAGGAACCAGACAAGTACTATTTCAGGACATGCTGAAACATTAGAATTTAAAACACATTTAAGATTATTTTCTTACAGTAATATGGATATATTCAACTAGAAAAAATGAAGGTGAGTTTGTGGATGAAGACGGGGAACTACTCTGTCAGCTTTTTATTTTATGTATAACCATTTTTTAACTAAACCCCGTATTTCCAGTCAAAACCAGAGTTCCTGGTAAAAACTGATCTGAGGATCATTACTTTTCCTGCATGTAATTTTATGTCCATAATTTAAAAAATGAAGACACATCTAAGAAAGTTTAGAAGCAAGATCACTCAAGCAGAGAGCCAAAGTTTAAGAAAAAACACCCATGCAACCCATGAAAATGAAAACCATGAATTTTTCTCTTTGTGCTATCCATTACTCTCATTACCCAAATTTAGAATGCCTACATGGTATTAAAGGTAGAGTGGATAATAGAGAATTTTTTAAATAACTTCTGTCAATTTAAGAATTATCAAACATATGATTGTAAGTCAAAAACATACTGAATATTTAATATGGCCAAATTCACACACTGATTAGTCATATTAAACTCTCCCTTTGCCTTTTTTTCATCTTTAAAGCAGCCTAGAAATTCCACTGTGTAAATGAACAACAAAAAACAAACAAAAACCCCTTCTCTTCTAGTAGATAAGTGAACAGACATTTCAAATACAAGGCTGGCACACAATGAACTTAAAGTACAAAACAATTTCTGATAGAAATGCCAACTTCAATCCTTCTGTTTCACAGGAACTAGAAGGCACTATCTTCTCACCATGCTTTTTCCCCTAACAAAGAATTCCAAAACATTCATTAATGATCTTGTGCTTTGACATTTCAGAGCATTTAGCGGCGCCTACAACTCCAAGATGAGAACAAACAGCAAAGAAAAGACTTGTTCTAAGTGAATCTCTCTTGAACAGGAGAGACCTCAGCATCTACCAACAATTCTAACTTTTGTCCTTGATTTTGCTAACTTGGGAGTCCCAGTTATATTTAACTTATATATAAAGTCCCAGTTTGCTATATTCAAGGTGCTACAATAGAGTTTTAACTGAAATTTCCAAACCCATCTCTTACTGAAATGTCATAACCCCATCAATCAAATATGAACTTCGAGTAAGGCTAAGGATTTCAGCTACTACAAAAATTATAGAATGAGAGGCAGGCAAAATGTGAAAAGGTAAAAAATTATCCCTTTGGTGATGAGATACATCAATATGCACAACTTTACATGTAGAATGGTCAGAAAAAACGTTACAAGTTGTCAATTGTTTCATGCAAGTTTGCTCACTTGGAATTCATGCCATTATATAAAAATTCCTCCAGCTACAGCTATAGAAACTGTAATTGTACATTTCAAGCATTAAATCAGAGTTTTAACTTTTGTAGCAGTATAAACACAGCCCCTTTTTATTACTATAAACTTAATTAGGTAAAGTTTTAAGCAATTACATTTAAAAAAGAAGAGACTATGAAATTATAACACAGAACTGTTTAAATTAAAGCCATCTAAAGATACTTTCTTGACTCAAGTCACATATATTTCTTTATACTATTGAGATTTCAGAACAAACAAATCCCAAATAAATCTCTCATGTTATTATGTGCAACCCCAGAAAAACAGTAGTAAGAATAAACAATTTCACTTCTCTGTATTAATAAGAAATATTTTAAATCCATCTAATCCACAAGTTATCCAGCTGCACGCTTTTGCCAATAATTATTGACCTTCAGACTGAAGCTTTTATTTTTAAAAATGAATCTGTTGAAGAATTTCTTGCAGTATGCTTGTGAGTCTTATTTGAAATAAAAGCATCAACACATACAGCAAGTTTAGTACCAATACTGCGGTTTTCACCAGGAGGTTTCTTTCCTCTAACATCTTCTTGTTTCCTTTCCCCATATATGGGGAAACGACTGCCATCAATTTCCATATTTCTAAACAGCTTTCCTCACATCCTACTCACATTCAAGCTGTATAAACTTTGAGTTCAGGACAAAATTTAAAGCCCAATGATGCTTTTGAATGTATTAGTAAAATTCACAAAGGCAGTGCAACCAACAGTCTTCAGTTTGCACAGAATATAAAATGAGCAAAATTTTCTGCCAAAATGTAGACTTGTGAAACCAATAGTTTCTTACTACACTTTCAGATTTGAAGCCAACTGCCTCCATATGGCCTGCAAAAGAATCCACAAAACCGGGAGTAAATCTCAAGACACTAAAAATGTAAAGTATTCAGCTATGGGCTACTAACAAACATTAAAACCTTAAATTTTACTATTGGTAAACTCAAGCATTCATGAAGTTACTAAAAAATATGAACAAGGTCATATTATCTATAGTCAACACTTTTGATTTTGATCAAATCTGAAAATTTCATGTTGCCTAAATGCACTTCAATATACTTCTCCCACAAAAGCTTTGTTTTGCATCAGCTCATATGCTAGTTACATTAAATTGCTATTTTGCAATCACTGGGAAAAAAAACCAGAGCCACCTTGAGATCCACCTTCATCATGCTCTGCAGTAGAAAACTTGCCCACAGAAAACACAACCAGGAACTTGTCAGACAATAATTGGGCATGAAATTATTTCTCTTGCTGAAGCACAGATATAATTTTTATTCTTGAACTCCTCTCATAGAGGAGTTTAACTTCTCTTATAGAAATGCAGAAGTATCAATTAAAAAGAAAATCTTATAAAAATGTAGTAAAATCTTGTTTAAGGCCTACATGTTGCAAAGGCTTAAAGAACTGACAGAACCAGAGAGATTTCCTCTCAACATTCCAGGATTACTACCTTTGCTCCCTTCACGAGCTGTCATATGTGACAGCAGGTGTTCAACAGGAGTCAGGCTATTTCAAAAACCTACACCTACCTGATATTGATTTGTTGAGGGGATACTTACAATACTTTCTTTTCTTTGACAGAAAAAGTGCTACAGCACCACTGTAGATCTGGAATCTGAAGCCCCTTACTCCTGCAGTGGCAGGCTTTCTGTAGGGCAGGGAAATAAGCCAACATTTTTGCTAAAGGGAGGAAACAGAACTAGCATCAGCAACACAGATCCACAAACTATTAAATGAAATGTACACAGCAGTTAACTGAAAGACTTCCAGAGCTCTAGGAAAGCAATACCTAAGGAAAACAATAGCAACTAAGAGTTCACTTGTGTAAACAACAAAAACAGCCCATAGACTCTACAGGCTGTGAGAAGCAAGGTATCAGTAGGGCTAAAAAAAACAACTCACCTAACAAATGTCAAGTTTCTAGTATCTGCCTAGGACAGAAGAGTGACACGATCATTTAGACATTAAAATCCTATTATCAGATTTTAGACTACATTTTGCTATATTAGAAGTCACAGTCAATCCATGGGAGTGAACCACTGCCAGGTCTCCAGACATTATCTTTGGGGAAGCTTTTTGTTATTCGTTAAAACACTGAAATGCCTTCTTTAAGATTCAGACAGCTCTGCTAAAATGAAGCAGGAGCTGAGATTTAGATAAAATTTAAAAGTTGGGCCATTGACTTGTGGCTACGGAAGGGAAAAATCAGTATAGCTTAAAAGGAACAAACTAAAAAAACAAAGAGATTGCATTACATATAAAACTATTATTTTAGAAGAGTATCTGTCCAAGTGCAATATTTATCATCATCAGCTAAAGCAACACAGCCTGAAGTTAGAGAAATCTATAAAACATGCCTCTTGTGATGTTTTCTAGTGGAAAATATAATTTGGCACTTGCTACAGAATGAGTTCAACATCCCTGCATCATATTATCTGTTGGCTTGATTCCTAAATTGCTACATCTGGAGAACCAGCAAGAGATCTTGTTGTTGATCCTTGACGTAAATAATTCTACCAAAGGACTGTCAAGACACCGGTTACCACGTAAGAGACTTTGGAACACAGGGATAATTCTAGGCACACTGACAAGTTCTTCCTGAGCACATTTCTCCATCAGGCCACACAGATTAAAAATGGAGAGACTTTCATTCTTCCCAAAACAAGGCTCTGAAATCTTGCTTTCTTTCACTGTTTAAAAATCAGTGGGCCATATGCTATCTTTCATGATATACACAACTTATTAAAAGGTAAAAGCTGGAGACTCTTCTTGGAAGACTCTCTGCTCTAATCAGCTGATGCTTACAATGTTCATGACGACTCAATACGTAAGTTCTCACCTTGAAATTAGCATTATATGATTTGTTATAGGATTATTGCAAATGCGTATTACCATCTATCAACAAAGAGCAGAGACTGATCTTCAAATCAAGCAGCTATGAAGAAGTTCCAGGGGTTTTTTTGATATTTGCCATTTTCCTTAAGGACACTCTTTTTTATCTTCTGGAATACTTTTTTTCTGTGAGTCTTAGAATGACCAACCTTGTCTAGTACTGTCTGCTTAATTTCAGTGAGATTTGTCAAGCACCTTGAAACAAACCAATAAAAATCAGCTAGTAAAATTTTGTGCTGATTAATTAAAAAGTAAAAAAAAAATCTGCTCTATTCAAGAAACTAGCAAATAGCCTATCTATAATGAAGGGTTTTAGTAGTTTAGGCCTATAAATATGAGAATTCCTTAAATAATGGATTCCTATAAAACTCTTAGAAAACTGCAGCAGTTGATGCATTTGCAAATGCACAAAACACTACTAATACACAGGAAAAGTCAGAAGGTCAGAGGACATCAAGACTCCACATCAAAACAAAGCTGCACAGGCGCAGTCATCTTTCCATTTGTCCATAAACTCCAAAAGCTCTATTTAATAAAATATGAATGTGATGCTCACAGTTCTACTACTCTTCGCATCTTCAGGTCAGGGTCCTCCAAACCAAATGGTTCTGAGTCCAGTGGGGACCCCCAGCCACCAGAGAAAAGGAGGGAGGAATTACTGTGGCCCTACAACTGCATCTCATTGTACAACATCACACAAATAACTTAGTTCTAATGTTCTGAGGTCTAAATCTTTCGTATCTGACAGGGTAACCAGCATACCATACCTCAAATGCATCACGAGCTTGGTAAAACAGTCCTAAAGTATAAACTTCCCATTCCATTTCATCAGCTGACGAAATATGAATTACATGTTAAAAAATACTCTTCAATATTTTACTCTCCAAACCAGATGTGGCTGAAGAACAACACAACTGTAGTGCTGTAAAATTCACAGTACACGCAGGTGAACTGGCAATAAATTAAAAGCAAAACTAAATTAATTCAAGATGACTCAGCTTCAGAGGTCCTTTTCTTACATAATAATCTCAGCTTTCCAGTCAGGAAAAAAAAAAAAGTTGCGTTCACTAAAATGAAAGGTTTAAAAAAATCCCCCACCCAAACCAAAAAACCACACACCAACTCAAACCAAAAAAAAAAAAACATACACAAAAACCCCTGAATCCCCAAACTCTACAAAGAAGGACAACCTGCACCAAGACTCAAGAACCAGATGATACAGAAGAAAGACAAAAAATTTAGTATTTTACTTTTATTAGGTGGGGATATGGAGCAAAGTCCTACTCAAGCTTTTTTGCATATTGGTGTTAGCAACACTGCCATTTACTTGGAAAGAAAGCTCAGTCTGACAACACCAGGCAAAGCTGACGAGCACAGTTCAGTATGAAGGTATGAGTCAATTTTCCTGAAAGAAAACAATCTTCAAAACCCACATGCAACAGAAGTGGCCCATCGAATTTGTATCATGGAACTGAATGTTCTCAAATTCTTAAAAATATTTTGGCCAAGGTTAAGGACAGGGAGGTGCTGATGTTTCTACAGTCTTGTGTTCGACCTTGTCAACAACTACAGCAAAGTCATCCAAAATCCACTGAATTCCAGAAAAGCCTGACCTACCTACTGCATTAAAAAATCATCTCATTGAAAAAGCATAGGATACAAGACAGGCATTTGTATCTTTTCTTCTACAAACTTTTCAACAAAATATGAAAAAAACCACTCCATCAAACAAAGAACAGTAAACCACAAACCAAAACAAAACCAACCAATACAGTATTTTCACTAAAGAGCATGCTTTTTGTCAAATAATAAACATGATTTGCAGCACCAAATGTAATTTTTCATTTTACAAACAAGGAACAATTTCTACAAAACCTATAGACACACAACCATATGTAGTGTTGCAAATGGAACCAGCACTAGTCTTTCTTCTTTATTTTCAACAGAGTGAATGCAGAAAGTACTACCACAGCTTTCTCCCACTACGCAGGAAGTATTAACAAAATACTGATTGTTTAGTGCACCGCTTTCAGGGAATACCAGCCATTCAATCTTAGATGTAAAGATGTTATCTGGCTTGGTAAAAAAATAGTAAGTGAAAAGTGAATACACCCTTGGGGATTCAACAGGCAAGCCAGCAGAATTTCCTTTCCATCAGAGTAGAATAACTTTCCAAAACATTTCTTTAGTTTTAAGGTGGCAGATTTAAAAATTAAAAGCTATTGTTTTACACTCAGAAGTCCACTTTGGTCAAATCAAAAACTACTACTACTACTACTAAATCAAGCTATGCAAGGTAAAATTAAAGATTTCAGACATTTTATATACAGGAGAAATTAATATAACGCAATAATCCCTGATCTTCAAGGAAAAATCTCACATACACACACACACTCTAATCCATTATAAAGATTCACTGTTCAGTTTTACAAAAAGGAATCAAAAAATGTTTAAGATTACAGCAAATAAACAAAAACCAAGGTTATCCTACCTTCTTTTTTATAATTCTGTCCTTGGTCCACTGCTTAGATTTAAGTCCAGTCTTTTTCGGTAGCCAAGATCTCCCTTTTGATGTTTTTACAATATTCTGAAGAACCATCCTTAAAATATTCTTCATGTGGACAGTTGTAAATAGCAGTGAATACAAAAATAATGTGTAAAGCTAAAACCTAATAACAGTTTCTGTGCAACAACTACAGTGAAAAACTACTTAAATGGAGTATTTTTGGTCTACTGGCACATGAATTCAGGCAGTAATGGAGAGCAGTGATAAGATGTTCTAAAGAAACAAGACAGGCCACAGTTGTGACAGGAACAAGATAGGCTAGATCAAGTTTCACCTAATTAGGCAAGGTTGCAGTAAGGGAGTTCTGCTACCCTCCCGTTGTGCAATAGTAGTCTTTGTTGCTATTATAATAATGATGAACAGTAAGTATCTTAAATAAATTTACATGTAAGGCTCTGTCTCAAAAGACACAGAAATGATTTTCCGGTTGAAGAGGGCAATCACAGGAGCAGAAGTCCTAAGAGCAAATAATCCTAACAGCTGTCAAAAGACATTTCCATGACACATTTTCTTAAATCAAAAAAATGTTTTAAATGGAACAACCAGCTTAAAAACAACAACTCCACCATATATTTATGCCTAAAAATACTATAGTTCCAGCACTACTCCATTTTGGCAAAGTCTGTCTTCTTGCTGGACATAATTCAAGCAGCAGAGAACATAAACTGTAAACTGTGTTTCTGACTGTCTTGTCATGTCAAGGGACAGCAAATGTTTATCATCATTCCTGTCAACATTATGCAGGATCAGGAGTGGGGAATAGGCAGAGCGATGGCACCAACATTTAGTGCATTTAGTCCTTACCCTACAATGGTAGGAGCAAAGCATAATTCTCCAGCCTGATCCATTCCCTTTCTAGAGCATATGGAGAGAGGAGAGACCTAAGGGTAAAAACAAAACCGAACCAAAACCCACCAAAGCAACCCACACTATGAAAGATCAGCAGAACCCAATAACCCATCTCTCTCACAGCTACGAGCGCATTTTGTGTAGCACCTTACACATTAACAGCAAGACGAAGAAAGTATGGAGCTCTAAACTTCACTTGTGAGCCACAGCATTCTTACTTTACCCTTTCCTACCAGCAGCAGCAGAGCAGACAAAGCTACCAAGATCCTGTATTTAAAATGCATCAACATTCAGAATTAGTACTGTCCTCCCATAAGGCATTTTGTCACCAACAAAAACATTCTCATCCCATGCAGTATCCTTCCTTCCTCCTCAGCAAACTTGTACCATGTTGAAAGATTTATTGAGAATGTCATTGGTAGAATAGTGTCAGATTTTTAAAATGCTTCAACTTAAAAAAATTATCCTGTCAGCAACTGAGAACATTTTAAATAAATGAGAATCTCAAGGTTATTTCTTAAAAGGGAAGGGTTGTTTTGCTTTAGGAAGGATGGAAAAAAATCTAATCTGGTTGTTCTCCAAAACCAGATTGTATCTTGATCTGCCAGAAAAACAAACTATTGCATGAATAAATATTTGAGAGGAAAAGCTGGGCCTGTTTTAACACCTATTGTGCCACTCTTTCAACTACGGCTATGGCCTGAATTCTTTTAAACTGACCCCCAAATTTATAAAAGCCTTACTTAGGAAGGCAAGACAGACATGCAAACCACAAGTATATGGGAGGGTCAAACACTAAAGCCTGTCATCACTATTGGATTATCGGGTTCTTTCAAAAGAAGAATAGGAACTAAAATAAACATGTGCCACTGAACTTCCCTTTCATCCTGTCATGCCTCCTGAAATAACTGAAAACATGTGTGTCATTTGTGAAATCAGGTAAATAATAAAACCAATACAAACACAGAGTAGGCCCTTATGCCCTATGAAAGGATCATCTCCACACAGAGTACCTGATCCACTGCAGATATTTGGCTGCTTTAGAACTGTTACTGTCAGACAGGTAAATACAAATCTAGAATACATGTAGAGAGGTAAGAATACCACAGTCTCTGGTTACTTAACATATCAGCCTCAAAATCCTAAATTAAAGAAAGAAGGGAATTTTCCTCACTAAAATTCCAAGAAGTTTTGAATGTTTTAAATGAAGGAGGTGAGGTACATGCAGCATTTCACTGACATACTGACATAAGTTGTTCTCCTATATTAAATGCAAAAAACCCCCATGTAAGATCCAAGAAGTCTTGCCCTGTGCGACAGAGCTCATATGTAGCAAATCTATACACCTGCAGATTATGCAAATCACTCAGTAGGGAAGTAATTGCAGCCTGTGATCCCACTGAAGTACTTTAATATGAAGGCACTCCTGATCTCTGAAAACCACATGGAATGACGTAGGAAAAAAAGGATATAAAGGAAAATTCAGAAGTATAATTCCCTAAAATGTATACAACTTTACATCAAGTGTCTACACAAAATGGAAAATTACTGAATATAAAGCTAGAGATGAAAACTGATTGATGTGAGCAGCTAAGAATACTTAGAGAAGTAATGAAAAAGTAAGAAGAAAAGCAAGAGTTCAGAAGGAATATAACACCATACTGCATTCAGGGAGGCAATAACTTTAAATTACAGCTTATTTGTTTTAATAACTTCTGTTTCAGTTTGCCACCCTATTTTACTCTCTCACTATTGTCACTTCTCTCCTCTTGCTATATAAGCCATATTGTAAATGCCTAATGTGCAAATGTACAATTCATTTAAACATGCTTAACTACAAATATGCATGATTGCACAGAGGCTAAGATAAGCTCTTCCATATTTGTGGAAAATTTATCTAAACAGACACCTTAATATTACGTCCAGATGAAAATTAACTTCTTATAACTTGCATCTAAGATTTAAAAAACCAAAACACCTTGGATTTTTTCTATATATTATCTTTCTGTTTCTACAGTAGGATCAATCAAAAATCCATGGATTATACTGGGAAAAGTAAAACAAACAAACCACCCATAAAAACAAAACCCCATCAACAGTAACAACAGAATCAATATTTTCACAGATCATTATAAATTAATAACACTTAATGAGACAGGTACCTGTGTTTACATATCACTTCCACTTCAGTAAACTGACTACTAAGTTTATGCATTTCTTAAACCTGTTTCACTGAGGTAAAAACCCATGATGTTCCATTACACTAACAACTTCACACTCAATAACCTACAGAGAGAATGATTTCTGGGGAGTGTGTTTCCTTTTCCCCATATGAGGCTGGAGTGTATGGAAGGAATTTTACAATCTTCTCTCCAAAAGGTGTTAGAAACACAGTGTCCCCCCTAAGCCCCCAGGAAATCAGACTGTTTATTCCAGTATGACTACAGACACTAATATATAAAAACATACATATCTACATGACAATATTAATATCTTTGCTTTCTTTCACATATTTGAACGCATCCTGTCTCACAAGAAAACTGCATTACTTAACAAGAAGGATCACTGAAAGACTTTGGTCCCCACTTCAGGTAGTGGGGAAGAAGACAAATTCAGACACATCAGAACACTCATCCCTGAGCACTGGAAGAAAAGAGGCTGTTGAAACCTCAGTGCTTGAAAAATTTCTAAATCACTGGAGAGATAATAAGAAAAAGCTGACCGAAAGCTTTTTCCTGCTTGGAAAAGATAAGGGCAACTACATGCACGCTCCAGATGAAACTTACTTGTAATTTTGTGTCAAAGCTTCTCAGTTCTTCAGAACTCACAAAGTGAACTGAGCAGTATTTGGGAGCTTCAGATGACTGGGGGAAGGGAGCGGCAGCAAATGGGGGTAATCCAGTAATGCCTTGAAGACTTAAATCACAAAGATTTGTCGGGTTGAATGTTATAAACACCCAGAAACACAAAAATACCATATTAGAAACAATGTACAGTAAATCCTCTGATTTAGTGTGTCTTTTATGTCCCAAAAGTGCTTTTTCAGGTTATAATTTTGAACCATAAACACAAAAATTCCTCTATCAAAATATTTTAAAGGTTGGTAGACATGAAAGTGGATCCAATTCAAAAGTACTTTATGTTTAGCTAAAAATGAGCAAAACTAAAATAGTTGATATATAAATTAAATTATTCCGATGTAAGTATTGAATTGGATTTCAAAATCACACTGGGGTAAACAACAGTTTATAATTCACAGTTTAAACTGATTTAAACCTCCTTCACCACTTTACCTCCTATCTGTTTGACAAAAACAAATACTACTGCTCTCCACCATCTGGGGGGCGGGGGAAAGGTAAAAACAAAGTACTGCAGTCAGGAATTTGGCAGGGAGAGAGCACTGCAAACAAGACTTGAAATTTATTTGTTTGCTTGTAAAGCTTGGACATGCATAGCATCTTCCCATATCCAACAAGCCCTTGCTGAAGTGTTAAAAAATAACAATAAAATGACAGCTACACTGTACTATTAGCATACCAAAAAAACTATTCAGAAAAAGGACTGAAAAGATTTCCAAGTGACATGGGCTAGAATAGACTCTAATCCATGTGATATGGTTTTAAAATAATTGCATTGATCCTGACATGATCTAGAAGCGTAAAGGAGGTCAACCATTACAGATCTTTATTCCACAATCTGAAGTACGAGATTCAGACTTGCAATTCACTGAAACTAGATGACTTGGGACAATAAAACAGTACATTAGGAAATTAAGCATCAGGCATGCTGAGACATTCAGAGCTGCATGCGGAGATGAGGCTGCACACAGAGATGAGTTTCATAGTTTATTTTTACAAGACACTGTTTCAAGAACTCAGTCATCTCCCGAAGTGTACCTACAGTCCAGCTGTTGGTGCCTGAATAGTAATTAACCTATTCACCAGCCTGCAGAATCATTCAAAATTTCAATTCCAAGAAATGGCATTTTAAATACACAGCAGTAAAATCTAACTACTTCTCTGTGGAGGGATCTGAATAGCAACTTTAACACTAAGAACCCAGTTTGACTACTTCAATGTATATATTTGAGTAAGTTATAACATACCAATGTAGTATAAAAATTATCTTGTAGGACTTGTAAGCCATGGCTTCACAGATGCTTTCTCAGATGCTCAAACAAGTTAGTTCAGCTGTCAGTGGGTAACAGTTTCAGTCAAATAACCATTGGTTGGACTGTTTAAACTTGTCAGGGATACTAGTCTCCTATGCTGTCCATGCCATCACACAGTTTATGCTCTGGCTATCACATTGTTCTGTACAAAACACTAACAGCCTGACAACCATTTTACAGACATCAATTATACCATAACAATGTGAAAATACCCTCTCCTTACATTTTACCTTTTCAAAGGAAGTGATTGAGATATCAGTAACATTTATTAAAGACATATTATGACAACATTTTGGATGTAAGTAATTTGAAAATCCCTCTGGCTAGGTAGAATAAATCCAGGACAGATTTTGACCAACACTCTGGTTAAGATTTTAGAAGACAGTCAGATAGTTCAGTCTTTCTGAAGCCTGTTTGTTTATAAAGTAGTAAGCACTGGGGGAGGAGGAGGAGGTAAGAAAAAAAAAAGGGTGAATTATGTTGAAAGTACCATTAGTATGTTGAAAGTATCACCTGCAGAGCAGCAGTAAGAATACCAACAGGTGCAGCACTGTCTTGAAACATAAATTAGACAAATTGCATTAGGAAACAGGATTAGAAATGGATTTTCTCATGCAAAAATGCATTAAAAGTATGTCTTCTCAACTTAAACTGTACATGTCACTATAAACTAAGACTTTGCCCAGCTTCTTGGAGAAACTAAAAAAAAAAATTTATGTAGATAAGCCTGTACTTAATGGCTTGTGGTAAAACTTGCTACTCTCAAACCACTCTGTTTCTTTCCCTTTATATACCGAAGAGCAAGGCAGGCAAGAGTTTTCTGCACACATTAACGCAGCTGTCTACTTTTTTCATTTAATACGGGAACTCTCAACAATTCTCAGCTGTTCACCTTAGTAGGCCTGGACAGGCACATTCTGGATTTGAGGAGAACAAGGCTTACTGGTCTCCCAGAATCCAACTGGCTCCCAAGAGATTAGAACACAGAATTAATCCAGATTCCAGTCAATGCCGTGTGCTTATGACCATGGGATTTGGGACTGGAAAGATTCTGCCAGATCAGCCTAGCAGAGACCTTGGAAACTCACTGTTTACTTGTTCTGACTTCAGAGAGGAGAGAAGTTATGCTTCTTTGCCATTTTGGACATAGATCTAGATGCTTTTGGTATGAATCCATCTCCCCATATTCATTCACCACCATGGAGTCGTTTCAGGCTACAAAATCCAAACCTAAACTGATAAAACTGATTACATCCTTCCTGCAATCTACACACTTCTGCCCTTTCTTGTGCTGGTTCCAATGCTTATCTGACCCTGCACCAAGTCAGTTTCAGTGTGCTCAGCTGGCAGAGAAGTATCCTGGGGGGAAAAGAAAAAGAAACAAAAGAATATATATATAAAAAAAGTAAAAAATGTAAAGGCAAACAACTTCCAGCTGAGTTTGCAAACAGCTCAGCACAGAAACAAATACCAGAGAGAGCCAATACAAGAGAGGGGGCAGCAGGGATGCAGGACTTCAGCAACCCCTGCAGTTACATCCATTTCACCTACACAAAACTGAAGCCTCAGTTTCCTCCCCCATTCTCAATTTATAAATAAAACTTTAACCATGCGACTGCTGAAATCCTTTTGTCAAACTTAGACATAAGGATACATGGGTACAGTGTCTGCAACATCTGCAAGTTTAGATGAGATTGCTTCCTGCTGGAGTTGGAATTCCTTAAATTAAGTATTTTATAGCTACAGACTCTTCACACATAAATTGAATTCTGCTGCTAAGCAAAGCAGTGAACTGGAAACTAAAACAAAAATCTTAATTGTACTTTCACTACCAAAGAACTAGGCTAGAATACACTATGAATCTAGAGAATAAGGAAATAATGGGCAGAAATTAGAAGAAATGCAATACTGCAAAGTGAGGACTGGGAAATGATGGCAGACTAGCAACTGCCAGTTAAGTTTTATTGGTTTTCCATTTTTTTGTGTCCCAGTTTTATATCTGTTTCCCAATATTTCCTCAAAGACCACATATTTTACCAAAAAACCAATATCCCTTACTTTTTCCCATTTCAGAGAAAATGTAAAGTGTTACTGGGCATGCAATAAAGATGTGGAAACCGGTGAAACCATAACTTATCTCTGAAGTAACACCATTACCGCTCTGCAGAGACCTTTCGTTTCACCTCGCTGTTCTACTCACCTGTTCAAAATACATCGCCTGGGGTACAGCTCCACAATAAACTAAACTGAATAAACAAAATGACTTGAAGAGAGAGATTCCACTTGCCCATCCCCTTCTCTGTTATCAATCTTAGCCAAGCAGTCTACTCCCTCCTGTACCAACACGGACAAGGCAACAGTCATAATGCAATATGCACATGTACATGTATATACTCACATATATACATGTGTACATCAATCTCTTCAGTGTTCTTTGGATACAGCTATTTTTCACATTTATTTTTAGTGAGTTGGATCAGTTTTCTGAGACAAACAGTGCAGTCCATTCACAGCCAATGGTGGGAATGAGCAGCAAGGAAGAGGAAGCAGCCTCTTCCAGTGCTGCAGGAAATGGTTAACCCAGCTCATCCCTATTGTGAAACCTCAGCCCCGAAAGGAATTCAGCTGCTCCAACATCCTACTGCAGCACAATGATAAACCTGCTCTCCAGTACAGCACATGTACTCGCTTCTAAGCATGATCTAAGAAAAACAACAGGGTGACCTAAAACCCAGGTAAAGTGACTGAAATTTGAAGTTCAAAACATTTTTTGTTCCTCCACTAAGCAGTTCATATTCTTGCTGGTCCTTTGAGTTATTACAGAATTTACACTTTGTCCTCCAGGTACCATTGTTGCCTTTGACAAACAAATCTGCTTCTGAAGGATGGTATCTATTATTGCACAATATAATTCTATTATTGTCTGTCATAAAAAAATTGCTTCCAGAACCTCAAAACATTGAGCACACTCCACTGATAAATTGCCTAACACATTCAAGAGTATTACTATTATTATTAGCTTTCAAGTTTAATAGATTATAACGGCAGATTTCCCAACTCCCAGAAAAATGTACCAGCCTGAAGTGTTAAAATTCGAATCTTAGAATATTTGTTTACTTTAAAATCTTACCATAATTTAAGAACAAATGAGACACAGGATTCAAGACTGATGGAAAAACTGTTCATAAATGCAGAAAGACTTCAAAGATACTTGGCATCACCTATTACCATTTTTCAATTTAAGAAAAAAATTTTTAAATCTCCTTCTGCTGAGGTCTGATACAAACCCAGGAATGAACCTCCTATATTCCAGGCTAGCACATTCATTTAAGAGGTGAAGTATTTTGAGCTACCTTGTGCTAGTAATTAATGTATGGTAATACTAAGCTTTTAATTTAGACAAACACGTAAGACTTGTAAATTCCAACAGTGAGTCATGAGGGAAAGGGAGCAAGACGCCTTCCCCCCACTACCCTAATCAGGCATATTTGTTTCCTTCTTCAAACCTCCATTCCCAACAATGATTTTTTTTATTTTTAAAGATGCCTGTAGTTTATAAAGACAAAAAAAATTATCTAACCCCCTCCATGACATTTAGGACGATAATAAACATAAGCTCTGATTTTAATACCAAGCATTAGACTTCAAGTTCTTTACAAAAAAGCACTGCCTTTATTCTATCTATGGGCAATTCTTGGCATAATGGAGGCTGTTCCACAGCTGTATGCATCTAAATATAAATATGTGAATAAGCAAGGTTTTTTAAATAACGTATTTCATATCAAACTTGGCTTTGTTAGATAAATCAATCTGGTGGAATGGAATTTTGTTGTCAAACAAATACTTATTTTCTCTGAAGTCTGCAATGGACAACAAACTCATCTATGTTAACATATGAGAGTATCCTTTCCCTCAAAATTCTCATGCATTTCAACAGACCCACACATATCTAATAAATATATTTAAATATTCTATTATCAGACTAGCATGTGAATAGTACTTTTTGTTGACATGGTGAAGCTGATGAACTTATTTTTACCATAGAATAGGCCATATTCTGTCAACCTAAAAAAACAGTGACATGATCCAAAAAAACATGAAATGGCCTTTAAGCTTTGTTGCAATAAATAACTCCATTAATAATGGCTGATAAACTTGCAAATTATTCTCTACAGTCAGTTCAGATTTATTCAGCACACAAGGATATCAGTATTGCTGAGAACTCTACCGTTCTGAATTAATCACAATATATTTTATCTCCGTATCACTGGAAATTGCTCATATTAATGTAATGAAAATTCATAATATTGATTTAAGTGTATTACAGTGACACATCTTCCTTTACAATGTATAATTATATCAGTAGTAACCTTCGCAGGGAAAGAGAACGGGGGACACTAATTTAAGAATATTTTGGTTTTAAATTATAAGCAATATAATAGACAATGCCCACTTTGGACTTTTTGGGAAATGTTTTAGACTGAACACAGAACAAGTGTATACTCATTTTAAAACAAACAAAAAACCCCCAACCACCCAACCAAACAACAAAAAGCCCATCAAACTCCCCACTTTATCTGAATTCACCAGCTTAATTGAAAAATAACTCCTGCAGATATCCATCTTTCAAATGTATTTTACCAGTCATATTATTCATCTTCAGGTCAGGAGCTTACATACAAATTCCCTAGGCAAACATAAAACATGCATCAGTCATGGGCATCTTCAGAGAAGACTTGCCGTGTCCCACAAAATTGACTAGAAAAAAAAAATAAACCCACTAAACACTCTCTGAACTTTTCAATCTCCCTTCTATGAAAACAACCATCCCAACTACCTGATCCTACACACACAGATGTGTCCAGCAACTCTAAGCCTCACACAAAGTCCTGTAAGGTTCCTCCTAGATGGAGGAATGACAACTGCAACCTTACTGATACTCGTAAGTTAAAGGCAAAATCAGAAAAGCCCTGCAAGGAGAACATGCAATACCAACTATTCCTCCTAAAATATTGGATCCATCACCATTTCTTGCACAGTACCCACCATGACCTCTCTTATCACTTTATTGATGGTGTACAGGCTCTACACAGCTCTATGCCTTTCGTGTGGCGTCACCTCACATGCTGTGAAAGAATTATACCCAAAATTAAGGCAAAAAAAAGGGAAGTGTTACACGCTGCTCCAACATATAACAGTTCCTTACTGCACTGTATTTCTTTGCAAGGGACTTTTTTCTTGTGTGCACCCCTGTGCCCAAGGAAAACGCTAATACTTGACAGAAAAGGTAATTCTGGAGGTACCATCCTAGAAGAAAAAGCATGAATTGCATTATTTAAGGAAAAGTTTCCAACACTCTTTCAAACACAAACTTTAAAGTATCATGACAAAAAAGCATCTCTACTGGCGCAAATAGACAAAAATATACATAACTAGGCTCCCCCAATCAGGTTCTAGACTATGTGGCCGAAAAAGGAGCTATATCCACAATATTTTTGCAAATAAATACAACTGCAGTTGTTTTAACCCAGAAGATTTCCTCTTTGAAAGGATACCACATAGTTCCAGGTTTGCACACTTTATTTCAAGAATGCAAGAAACACTAACCTTTATTTTTCAGTGAAAAAAATATCCCTATATTCAAGGCATACTTATAGGAACACTTAGCAGAGGTGATATTCAGTGTAGCATCATAAGCTCATCGTACACATAGCCCTTATGTCCTGAAGACAATGAAAGGGTTTCCAATTGACATCTCTTGTCAGCAAAGCAAAGGAAAAAAAAAAAAACAACCCAGGGAGGAAAACTGTAGTCTAAATCATTAATTCTTCTTCAAGCCCAACTGTGTTCAGGACCAAGAATATAGTTATTCCGTATTTTTCAGAATGAGAGTAAGCAATATGAAAAAGGATAATGAATAAAATCCTTGTAAGAAAAGGATGCTGAAGAACAGAGTGGTAAGTATGCCACTTAAAAAGAAACTGTAATTGATAAAAACCTCTGAGAAGTAACACTGTTCCCCATGTGAGGGGAGAAAAAAAAAATCACAACACACACAAAAGGAGAAAAACAGGGACTTCAGATACTAATTCACTCTTCAAAATGGTTGTACAAAATGCCAAAAAAATTACCAATCCAAAATTGGCCCACATCAATTACTTTAACTCTAATAAATGTGAATCTTAAGAAACTACAAAAGTTTGTTGACATTTAGTTTTAATTTCTTGACGCAAAACTATGGTGATGAACTGTTGTAACAAGTAGGTAAGTCTAGAAGTATTAAAATCTCTCCTCTTGCTATTTTATGCTTTTGCTAATTATATAAAAAAACTGCAAAGCTCAAAATACCCACAAACAAAAACCCAACAGGTTTAGGGGAAAAAAAGCTTCCATGAATATGAAGTCAAGGAATTCTCTAAAGTACAAAGTTAGATCACTAACTTTTCCCTTCTCAGAATACAAAATATTGAGAAAAAACCTAAAACACTTGGTCCAGTTCTACAGCCGTACGTTCACATTATTTTGATATTCTATGTTGATGAGTCCAGTAAATGGAGCTGGGTATTTTCATCCTTGTAGTCCAGCTGGGGTGAAAAACTGAAAGACTTAAGACACTGTCACGGGTCCATTTAAATATACATATTTATTTAAAAATACATATTCCTGACTGATCGACTGTCCATAACAGCATCTAAAATGTCTTTAGAAAAAGAATTTATTATTTTAGGACTTGGACTCAGTAAGCTGTAATCTGCAACATTACTACCCCTGTAGCAAGGTAATTTGTTTTTATTAAAATGCACCCGTCATTTAAAAATGCTTTGAAGTGTGTTTCAAAAACATAGTAAAAAGTCTGAATCTTCAGCCACCTTCCAATAAATACAAACAACTACCACATTTGAACAAGCAAGAAGGTAACACAAGACACTGGCAGAAACACCCAAATAGGTAAAAAGAAACTTTTTAAAGAGTCAATCACTGCACTACCCAAGTTATGACGTTAACCTGAAACCGACACATGGGTTAGTAATCACAAGCAAATACATTTGTTCTGACTTAGCATGTCATTGGCACGCTGGGTTTTCAACAGGAATTTTATGAATGTAAGGCATAACCCAGGTTGAGATGGAAGATGAAGCTGTCACCTTGTTTTTGTTTCTACAAGCTAACATCCATATGTTCATGGCACAAGTCTCTAACTCCATGAACTTTGTTGCTGCTTTCTAATGTGCCCAGTGCACTGCAATCCTCATCGGTGTCAAGAGAGTATTTTGGCACCCAGCAGCTAGAAGTTAAAGAGCACGATGTTAAAAAGCTTGTCACAATACCCAGCTTTTAAACACTACCTGTACTCTTCAATCTGAAATTTTACACGCAGTTTGAGCTATTTATTTTCTCCTCCCAGTCATGAAACAAATTTAGAGCATTAAAATTTTCTAAAAGATGTCTTTAATGTTCTCACAGAGAAACATTCTGCTGCAGTGCTTCGGCTGCAAACACTGCAGAGGAACTGTAAATAAAAGCTAATTTCTACTGGAATTAGAGAAAACATGGGAGATACCCATGTAAGGGACTATCTCATAAAGCCACATTTGAGATCAAATAGAGTTTGAAAGAAGTCAGCAGAAGGAATGTGATTGTTTATTACTCCGTCCCAGAGGATCTTGTCATAAAACGAACAGTCATCAAGAACAACTCTCTTCTGACCACTGCATCAGCCCACAGCGACAGGAGAGGGAAGCGGGGGGCAGGAAACGGATAGGGATTCTGTCACAGAAGACAATCAAGGTTGTTTGCGGGAAAATGAAAGGGTTTGTCTTCGATAAATAAGCGACGGTTTCACAAAAACGGTGACAGGAACCGAGGAGGGAGCCAGGCTGACACGGAGCTGCCGCCTGCGCTCGCTTGACCCTGGCAGGAGGGCCAGAGCCGCCTGCCCCGGGACGGTTCAGCCCTTCCCCGCACCCGGGCGGCGAGCGGTCGGGGTTTGGGTGGAAAACCCCGAAACAAACAGACACACCCCCCGCACACCCGCTCACCCAAACACAGCGCACCCCCCACGCCTCACGGCGGGCCTCGGCGGCCGGCAGCGACCCGGGGGGACGCGGCTCCAGACCTGTCACGGCCGGTGCAGCCCCCGCAGGTGGAGGGGCGGGGGCAGGTCGTGCCCCCCCACAGCCAGGGACGACGGTGACCCGCGGCCCCCCCCCCGGCGCGGAGCCCGCCGGCGTCTCCG
>VZRQ01009889.1:1394149-1411968 GCA_013397975.1 Machaerirhynchus nigripectus
ACGTGACCGCCGGGCCGGGCCGGGAATGCGGGACCGCGACCCGCACCCCCCTCCCGTCCCCGCCGGGACCCTCTCGCTTCCCCAGCGCCGTGCTGAGCGTGAGGCTCGCCCCGCCGGTTCTTCCCGGGCCGGCCTCCTCCTCCTCCCGGCGCTCTGCCGCCCTGCCCCCGGGCCGGGCCCCGGCGGGCGCCGCCTCCTCTGGGCGGGCTGCCCGGGACCGATTGCCCCCGGGCCCGGGCGGTGGAGGAAGGGGTAGCGGCCCCGGGCGCTCTCAGCCCCCGGAATGCGGGGAATGCGGGAGGCTCCGCCCGGCCCGGCCCCGCCGCTGTAGCTGCCCGCGACCCGCTGGGCGTGCGGGGGTAGCTGGGCGGTAACACGGGGGTCGGTGGTCTCTCGTGCCTGTGAGCTGACGTCGCTTCCCAACAGCTTGTCCTGGTATAACGAAATACACCTCGGATAGCGTCATGTTTAGCGTCACCTTCCTTCCAGCGTTCCTTCCTTGTGAAATCTGTCTGATCTACAAAACTCTGCTTAGCAGCAGGAGGGGAAGGTATTTTTGTCCTGATCTCAGACTCATGAGATCTGGTCTCGTGTTTGAAATTAAGGTTCAGTTTCCTTCATTTTCTGGTCTCTCATTCTGTAGAGTTACAACAGCAAGATGAAAGTTAACAGCTTGGAAGAAGCCAAGCTCATCTAGAAGTCAAAACATCACCATATGTTAGTACTGCAACACACACAATGTAGACAAATTTCATATTGCTGTGAGTCTTAAATCCTAATCTACAGCATACATGGACCTACCCAGTCCTCCGACTGTTTCTGAAAATGGCTGGTTTCCAGTCTTGGTTACTTTATTTGCAGAACACCGTGACAGATCTCAGCTAGGAGTGGAAACTAATGTTAGCTTGGCACGTTTTTGAGGAGCTTAGATAATGTTTGTGTAAGTATTTCAGGGTAAGTGATAATAGCATAATAATCTCAGTGTATGAGCCTGTATGGTAAGCATAACCTATTCATGTAAGATTCTGCAACAGATAATTGTGTAAATTATCTTAATATATACATGCTTAATATTTCACTGTGTATCCTTCTCAGTGCATTTGCAGGCTCTGGTGTCAGCTTTGTGACAGGTCAAAGCCTCTGCCTCTTTTATTGGAGTGGTCCTACAAGGAAAATGTATTAGCATCACAAGATAGTACTTTGCCAGTTTAACATTATTTTGCAAGTACTGATTGGAGTGCTACTTGCTGGCAATGACACTAATATCATCCTCAGGTTCTTGTAGACGGTGATTGCACCTCACACATGGAGCTTTGGAAATAGGTTAGACTATGGTACTTCAAACCCCACAGAGAACTCCCAGATCTACTCCGAAGAATATTAACCCTGCAACTAGGCTGACCTGAATAAAACAGACTCTAAAATGCTCAGTCATCTATCTTAAAAAATAGCGGGGAGTAACTTATCTTCATCAAATTAATATTGAACTTTAATCAACAAAATAGTAACAGTGAGTAGAACTTTACTTGTCCTCGTACTACTTATAGTAATTCTAATTTTAACAAACTAGAAATTCTAAAATTCTAATTTTAACAAGGGAATTGTGCACCTTTTGTCACACTTGTTCTATAAAAATTACTCTTTCTCATTAACCAGGTTTATTTTCATTGCCAGCAATTCTTGAATGATGGTCTGTATTTTTTTTTCAGGTATACTTGATAGCTGACTTTTCCCTGTATTCAGTGAATAATAATAAAAAATAAAATACTGTAAATATTATCCCACTATGACTTTTCCACTGCAACAGCAGGAATGCCTACAAAATGAAAAGTGTGAGAATATGATGAAGACAATTGCTGGGGATAGAGACACTCCTCCACGCAAATCCTCTGTTGGAACAATGGCCTGTAGTATAAAAGTTTGTCAACATTGTGTTGCTTTTGGCAGATGAAGGTTCAGCCAGTGCAGCAACCAGACAGACTGGATACCGAGGGCTAGGAGGAAATGTCTTCAAAAGGTAGAGTATGTACTTCATATGCAAGTCTGCTCCTACTCCTATTTCTGCTTCCCTTGAAAACACCACTTGCCTCATCTCTTCCTATCTCCATTTTCCTATAGAAATGAGGAAAGAAAAAAAAATATTAACCAATATTTACCAAGTATAAGACTTAAAATTCTACCTGCAGCATGGGAAATTATTTAACACTTCTCCCACATCTTTTTGGGAAACCACTCTCTAAGCAGTCAAGAGACAACGCAGCCTTTATAAGGTTTTTTTATTCCAAGTTATAACCAGGAATCTCTTTACTGTGGGCAGAAAAACAGTCACTTACCATAATGTAGATTTTTTTCCCCCATTGCCCATGCATTTCTGTACGAAATGACTGGTCCAACTTTGTTGAAATCATGGTGCTTGGCCCAATGGGCCACTGATATCTACATTTTAGTTGCCTTTCTTGGATAACTGAGGTTGCATGAAAGCAGTCAGGATTTGGGGACTGCCTAAGAAGATAAGGGAAGAGAATTTGGTTATGGAAGCAGACAAAGCCAGAGGTACTAAACCCAAATTATTTGCTTCCAAATTCGCTTCCTTTGTGAAAGGTGTTCTAATTTTGTTGACCTCTTTCTAAAGGAAAGGGTTTGTGCTTACTTTTTGGTGTATTAAAACATGTTATACAAATATCTTTTATTCTCCTCTTGGTTCTTAAAAAAACCCAGCAATTCTACTTAATTTACAAATTGAAACCACTACAGCTTAACAGACATTTATTCAACTAACAATATATAAAAAATGAAGAATTAGTGCTTATTGGTCATGGTATGGTAAGTTTTTGAGATGTGCAGAAGTCTTATTTACCAAGAAACTGAAATTTGACTGAAATGCTTAAACTGTCATTTAGTGTTTTATTAAAACACTTGGACTTTATGGGTACAAATACAAAAATGACCAAAACATGGTGTGTATTTAACCTAGGTTTCTTGGAAAAGGGGGTTTTAACTGCTGTTAATAAATTGCCAGGCTTCTTATTTGATCATTATTATTCTTAGGACAAGCAGAGATTCCCAAACATACAGGTGGGAGACTAATAAAATTTTCAGGAGCACTCCTGCTGTAATTCCAAATCCTACTTGTGTTTTCTAAGTATCTTCTAGCATGATTTTCAAATGTAGATGTTTTTAAAAATTTAAAAACTAGTATGTCTGAATCTCTCCTACTTCTCTCCTATGCATAGACAAAAGGAGGAAAATGAGCTTTCCTACCTTCTGAGATTCAAGTGTTCTCTAGTTTTGCATTCACTTATTAAGATGCTTTTCTAGAACATAGGAAAATGTTTTCACGCTTTGGAGGTGTCACAGGAAAATAATTCTGAATTAATGTAACAATTTTCTTTTCATGTGGTATTATTTTAAATAACAGATACTGCTATTTATAGCTAGCAACAGTGTCAGAGGTCAAACACTTAGGGTGGGATCCATCTTATCCAACTTTGCCAATGTGGGAGTTAGGTGTGTCATTTCAATCAGTCATTGAGGCTGCTTCTACAGATAAATAGGGACGGGGAGGGGAGAGAGGCAGTGCTGCAAGTAATTCATTCACGTCGAGATACTCATCCCACTATCTAAATCTCTTGGTCTTTGAAGGTGCCTATCTCTGTATTGATTTAAGATGGAGCCTGGATGACTAGCTCTGACTAAGGAGCAGACTTTTGGATGGCTACAGATCAGATGGGTTCCCTCACAACTGGCAGAATAAAAGTGAGTATGGATAGAGCACTGGGATTGTGTGTGTGTATTAAAAGAAAATGATGTCTCTTTGCTAAATGAATGAGTGGATTACTTTATTACAGAATAGAACTCTCCTTTCAAAAATTTTATGTTGCATTTGCTGTAATGCAGGAGGAACTGGCTCCGAATAAGTAAGCCATTTAAGGAGCTGAATGACAGAAGTACTTCAAACTTGCCAGGCAGTTAATGTGGTGGCTACAGTGCAGTGCTGTGTGACAGGTGATACAAACAAAAAGACCTAAAGTTTGAAGGGGAGTTTCACACCAGGAGCCTAAAATCTTCAGTGAAATACAGTGTAAAGTAAGAGTGTATATTTAAAGGAAAGG
The DNA here is from genome assembly GCA_013397975.1 of Machaerirhynchus nigripectus. Classification (NCBI taxonomy): domain Eukaryota; kingdom Metazoa; phylum Chordata; class Aves; order Passeriformes; family Dicruridae; genus Machaerirhynchus; species Machaerirhynchus nigripectus. The sequence continues at coordinate 1,398,262 of VZRQ01009889.1, forward strand.
TATATTAATTTGTTACTGTGGCCTTAAGTAGCCTTTCATTCCGGAATCAAGCTGCCTTCCTAAGGCTGCAGCAATAAAGTGTTCGTACTGAACAATAGTCATACGCTGCCATGCTTGAATTCACATACAACCAATGCATTTCAAACCCCACCAAACCTGTTCAGAGATAAATAAACTACAAATAATAACCTAAAGGAAACACTTTGATGTCTGTTTGGTATACAGTATTTAAGACACGTGAACAGGAGAGAGATACTTTTTCATCACTGCCTTGTAATATTCTAAAGTAACGTATGCTGGACTAGGTGACTCATGATCTGAAGTTTCCATAGCCCAGCACTTGGTGCATCATTCTGAGAAGTGTAACAATTAAAGCAGGAGTGAAGCATTATGCGTGTAGCATAGCTGTGTGCACTTCCTGGGATTTGGGTGTCTGGTATGTCATGTGTTCCAGCCCTGCATTTGGTGGATTAGAGATAATTTCTTTGAACAATAACAGAAATTGTACACTTAATCCAATACACATGATGCAAAAGCATGTACTTAGTGGAAAATGCTGTGGTCTCATTGGGACCATGTTGCTATCCACTCTCGTAAAATTATTACACTAAAAGGTATTGTTTTATATTGTAGCTATGGAAGATACAGTCCTGTAAGACAGATGACATGCCAGCATCTTAAGAGATGGAAAATCTTGATCTGCTTCCTTCCCTATAACAATGAAGCCATTAGCTATCTGCAAAGAGATGGAGAAAACAAAAACTCATGTCCTGGGAGAGGTTCTCTCTGCTTGCACTCTTAGGCTTTGTAGCCATTTGGGCTCTCTTTATAAAAATAGTTTTTAAAATTTTCAATATGCCTATGATGAGTGTAAGTATCTGAGATGAGCCAGATGATGGGTTATTAGTTGAAACATTAATTAGGAAGGGAACAGTCAATCCTTCACTCATTACTCCTCTTTTATGTGCTACTGTGTTTTGAGTGTACCACTTGGTTAATGTGAGGGGAAAAAGGATGGGTCATGTTTTGGGTCCAGCTATTTAATTTGTTATTGTAAGACTAAAATTGTTCTCATGTACCTTATCCATGACTTAGTGAGTTAAGTACTTAAGTGTTTTTAACAATTTCTGTATGAAGTGATCTCAAACACTTTCAGCTAAAAGCCTCATGCAGAATTCTGTGATATATGATTAGTTTTTCCCTCGTGTTGCAAAAATGGTGGGTGGTTAGTCTCCAACTTTTCTAATAACCACATCATTCCCTTGTTCTAGATGGCCAACTACTTATTTAATGTAATTGTAACCAGTCTCCTTTCTTATGTTTACTGTTGTATCAGATGCAGGTTTGTTTTCATATTAGGTTTGTATTACTGCAGTATTCAAACCGAGTAATTCCTGATCTGAAATGTGCATCTCCTACGAGACTGTCCTTTTCTTCATTACCTTTCTTGAGGTAAATAGATCTAGTAAGAACAAACATGAAGGGGTATCGTGTAACGAAGCTCATGTTTCCTGCTGTTGTACCTGGTAATGGGTGAAGGATTGCAGCTTTGAAGGGGAGATTGGGAAAGTCCTCTGCAGAATTCTGAAGTCTGGGATATACTGAAAGGTATTTTCTAGCAATTACTGACAAAGTGATGTGCAAAGGAGGCTTAGAGAGGAAAACATGCCTCTGAGCAGAAGAATGCTCATGTAGAGCAGGAGGAAAAAATTATAAACCAAATTAAACGTGCATTTAAAAAAAACCCTAATCCATTTATACTTAGTATTTAAACAACTACATTATTAAGACTACACTACTGGAAATAACATTCTTTACCTTTTTTTTTTGTGTACGTACTCATCATAGATTTTACAGATTAGAATATACAAGGTAAGTCTTCTCCCAAAAATACACTACAGAGTATTGAATCTCTTTAAATAAAACACCATTGCAGATGTGAAACATGCACCTCTAACATACATCTCTATGGAAAACATTCTGCACTCTCTCACATATACCTAGATAGAGATACGTATATAGATATAGATATGTGTATATACCTTAAATATCACTTTTTGGGCTTTTTGATTGCCAAAAATTGTCAGAGCATGGCTGTCTTCTATACAGGTGTATACAATTTATTGTGAATACAAGTTTTTCGGTCACAAGCACTATGTTAGTAGTGCATTTTAAAAGAAGAGCATCTGCACTCAGGTAATCTGACCAGGAGATGTAATCTAACATTTGCAATGATGTTTTTTGCATATTATGAAAATAATGAGATTGTGCCTTATGCATGCTTAAGGTTCATCCCTTCTGTTTCTGTAAATATTCCTTTTCCGAGTAAAGCAACAATGTTCTAGTCCAGGGAACATTAATGAGACAAGTTGATTCTGTCTCCAAGTGCCCTGTTTTGTAATATTCCAGAAATACATTTCTGAATAATTTTTATTTTTACTTCTGTGATCCTACAACAAGGTTTACTACAATTCTTAGCTGCATAAACAGAAGAATGTCAACAGTAGAGGCAGATGAATTGTGTAGGGCATTGATGGAACCTTATTGAAAATGATTCAGTGAAAAGCTCTAGAAATAGTGAGAGCAGAAAATGTATCACTGGTATGTGTTAGAATCTATTTTAGGTCGACTTATTCAAAGAAGATACCATAATACGCAGCTGAACCTGAGAATATTTAAAAGGCTGCTCCATGTTCATCACGGAGGAGTACACCCAATAATAACCTACTTGCTGAGGGATGATTAGATGCTACTTAAAAGGTTTGTCTACTGCTTATGTCTCAAATTCAAAACCAGTATTTCTATTCTGTAAGTGGAGAAGCTACAGCACAAGGTACTGGAATCTTTTTTCTATTTCTTTCATTTCCTACGGGAAACATTTTTTTTCTTGCTTTCTGCCCTTCTTCTTCTAGAAAGGCCTGAGTAACTTTAACTTACTAGCCTTAATTTAAAATGAGGTGTGATAGTTAGCATAAATAAGAAGACATAATTTGAAACCAAAGTAAAAATATTTTTTTCAAGATTCCTTTTCCAGTTTCTAATGCCAAAGGAATTACTTTAATCAAAGTATGCTGGACAGTGTTATGTCTCAGTGTTTACTTAAACCAAGAGTCAGGTCCTTTGTTAAAATCAGTATGACTCAAATTCTTAGCTTACTGAAAGAAATGCAGGATTTAAATTTCAGCTAATTATTTTAAAGAAGGGTCTAGAGATCCTAACTGAGACCAAAAGAATTTTCTTTTCAAGCTATATGTGGAATACAACATCAGGAGTATAAGGAGAAAATTGTAATGTCAATTACAAGTGAATTTAAACAAGGCTATTTCTCTGTACAACAGCACTAAATTAAAAGGTATACCTGAAGCATCAAGAGTAAAGAGTCAATAACAGTGCTGAAAAAAGCACAGCTTGAGACATATATATATTGACAAAATATCTCTTAGAGTTAATTATAAAAGTGGAAGTGCTTTTGGTTAGACCTCCCCCTAAAAGGGTATCCCTCCCTGTATTCCTGGTCCTCTATCAAATGGCTGTTCACTTTCTAGTCCACTTTATTAATACCTCCTTTTTCCTCCCCTAATACTCTGCTTCTTTTCAGTTTAGTTGTTGCCATTTTGCTTGTTTACATAGCATTCCATATGAAATACCTCACAACAGTTTCTACTTCATACCTAAAGAATTCCCCCTTAATTGCAGCAATTCTTAATATTATCAAAAGCATGCTAAACACAACAGGTTAAAACAAGAAATGAAGACTACAACTAATACTGCAGAAAAAAATCTGTGTAGGCAGGAGTCACCACAGATGGGATTCATTCAGTATACTGCTCTTAGTTCTACCACCCACATAATCCCCATTATCATTTCCTAGCAAACGCACTTCATTAGCTCTGAAAAAATCTCTATTGTCTCTCCCAGCAGATCACTGAAGGTACTGTCATGATATGGACATAAAAGTTAAAGGTCGTATCAATTAAAAAATATTCCTTTAGGATCTTTTAGAAGGTCACAATAATTAAGCATATTTTCATTTGATGACAACCAACAATATAATTTGATGAACCACTACCAATTTTACCCCTTATAAGTAAAAGTATTTTTCCTGCTAGTATTGAGCATTAGGATATCATCATCCAGTGGTTCTCCCTGTTCCCTATTTGTTTGTTCATTTGTCCCAATTAATTAGGTGATAGTACAAACTCAAGAAAGCGATGTGCTGTCCCAGAGGAAGGAACCAAGGCTCTGCCTTTGCTGGAGCACAGGCTGTCATTCCTGATTCATATACAGGGTGGAGTTCTGCATTCTTTTTATTGCTCCGACTGTTGACGCTGCTGACAGTTCTTCCAGGAGAGACAGTGCTTTGATCATGTGCGTAGCTGCAGATGAGGAGGAAACTTGCACTTCCTTATGATGAGGGACACAATGACTTAGGGAACTTGGCTGAGTGAATGTGAAGATAGAAATTCTGATTCTTCTGCCCTTTTTCCGCAAATCCCCCTCTCCCCCCCAAACTGTTGTGCTATAATCTAGTTATAAAGCAGCTTTGCTGTAAACAGAATCAGATGGGTGCAAATTAAAATGGAAAAAAAACCCCAACAAGTGCTGTTTTGTTATTTTAGAGGGGGAGAAACCTGTAAATTATGAAAAAGCACCTGATCTGATTCACAAATAGTTGTATCAGCACAACTGTGAGGAGCAAGGCACTGTGGTGAGGGTACAAACTCCACAAGCTGGTGTAGCTGCCAGAGTACTCGTACTATTAAACCACAACTAAACACATCATAACACCGTTGGCAGAATTTAATTAAAATGTCCAACTCATCCATTCTTGTGGTGGTCAGTTCATTTTGAGTTAGGAGAGAGTAATTGTTTTCAAGTACTTTGCCTGCAGCAGTGGAGTAGACTACACAAGACGGTCTTATTTACAAGTTTTTAATAAATTACCAAATCAGCCATGTGACTTTATGCTCTTAAAAATATTAACTGCTAAATGTTAGTTGCTAAAGGTCATAGAATTACAGTTTGAAGAGTTTGCCGTTCAAGCACTATCTTGTCACTTCTTGTTCCTCCATTTAATGAATTGTTAACTAACATACTTAGTGCCTCAGGGAATCTCCATCTTACTATTCTTTCCTTCCTAGTAACTTTACAGATTTCCGTGAATGAAACAATAGAGGTTTCACACATTGATTTCCTCCGTTTCATTTCAGCCAGCTGGTGGTGATGTCACACACAATCACCTGTGTCTAACAAGCACCTGTTCCTTCCTTAGGGACTGAAAGTACAAGACAAATGCACACACCAGCTCTGTATCAGCATTTGTACTACAAACGGTGGATTGCTATCATGATTCAGATAAACAGAAACTAGTTCAGCTGTTTTAGTTACTTTGGATCATTTCCTGCAGCTTTACTCATCCTCACAATTAACATGAATACACATTTGGGTTTTTTCCAAGTTAGCCATTAAGGAGGTTAAGTAGGTTGGGCCTTGTGACTAATGTTTCCTTGGCTCTGACTGTATTTTGCTGCACCCCTAGAGCATTCTATCATACTTTATTAGCATGCAGGAGAAACTCTGAGATTCCTAATTGTAGGACAGCACTTGAAATGTTCGAGAAATCTCCAAGCTCCAAAATGAGAAACCCCAGTCATAAGACCCAGCATGGAGGGGCAAATACAGAAGTATTTGTACTGTAAAGAGACATCTTGCATTAGCATTGTCATTATTAATACAATTTCCTACTGCTGAGCTTTCATATTCTGTATTGAGTAAAAAAACAATCAATTACCAGTGCCACAACAAAACTTAGTCAAGAGGTGCTGCAGTAATTGGATGAGGTTCTTCAACCCCTAAAGATGTCTGTTGTTCCACAAACATGGTAAAGGTAGTAAACAGGTTTTGTCATTGCTGATGCCTTGTCACAGGCAAGAATTAAGAATGCAGGTGCTTAATTATTTCAATCCATGAAGTTTAAATGAAATCCTGTGTTAGAAATGTCAGCAATATAAAGAGGCAGCAGCTAAAGGGAAGCAACATGATCCATCAATGGGCCCTAAGTATATCCCTCACCAGTGTTTAGTTGTGAATCATGATGAATGTTACATCCATGGATTAAAGTCCTGATCTTACATAGTCATTTGCATAGAAAATGGGTCTGTTCAGGAGCTGAGTATTGTCTATATAGACACTTACGTGGAACAAGAAAATCTTTTAAAGTTAGCTTTATAAATCACCTTAGCTAAATTACAAAAAAAGAAAAAAGGCAGATATTCTAAAATGAGAGTAGTATTCACTTCACGGGTGGGGACTCCTTGAAATGTTTATCTACCTAGGGCTATGCTCCAGGTGCTAGTGCTGCAATGAAAATTGATTACTCTTTCCACACCTCACTGAAAATATGAAATTGCTCTTACAATGCCTCAGTTTTCTGTCCTCTATTGTGTTTTATATTACATCACCATAGAGGAACAGGAAGTATACAGATAGTACTACAGGTGTTACATGTTACAGGTGTGTTGATTTCTGCTTTCGAATCAAGCCACTGACTGAATTTCCTCCTTCTGTATGCTACAAGTAAAAAACCAAAACAAAACATCTATTTAAACATAAGCATCAGTCTTACTTCCCCTATCTTTTGTAGATATTTGTGTTAAAGATCACAAAGGAGGGAATATTCTGTAGTCTTCATAGAAATTCCTGACAGAGAAGCACCAATGGAAGACCAGTTGCATATGGCATTGTTTCAGTAGAAACTATCATTTTTATAACCCACACACTGCTGCCCATATGTACTTTCTTTCCCTACTAGAAAATCAAGCAAGTCAGATAGAAAGAAGTGTTAAGACTTAAAGTAGGTGAAGTTTACCTAGAAGTGTAGTTAAGTGTGCTCCAAGGGCAGGTCAGAAGCTCCTCTTGCCTTCCAATCCAGGAGATCAGAAGAGCATGTTGATGTACCTCAGTGCCAATGGTCTGGCTAAGGTGAAGCAAATCCTGCAGTGATTAATGTTTTTTTTCTGGTCTGTTTGCCTGAGCTCTGTAATTGAAAACTGCTAAAGCACGTCATTTGAAGTATGTGTGGTATCTTAGGAACTAAAACTTAGTGATCATAAATTTGCATTACAAATGCTCTTATAGCTCCTTACTTGGCATGAAGTTTCAATCTGAACTGCTTATTAAGTATACCACAGGTCACTCACCCTGTAATTACCACTGGCCTAATATCTGTTCATTTAAGTTCTATTTTCTTCTAGTTTTTATTCTCTATTCTCTTCTTTTGTATGCTTTTGATTTTATGTAAAAAAAATCAAGTACTAAGTTCTTCTGATTTCTCATCCATTCTTCTGTGGTGAGGAAACAGAAAAACCCATACAGAAATTATTAAAGAATCAGCTAAAACGTATCAAGGAAAGGTGCAACAAAGAAAACTGTGGAAGGTGCAATAAATGGCAAAAATACATAAAAGACAGATGTCATCTTTTCATATTCAGTCATACTATACTTGCCTTCTTTAAAAAACGCTTTCAGAGAAGTAAGACTGGTAATTTTACTCTATTCAGAAGGTACAGCTATTAAACATAAATGTTGAAGAAATTAAAGGCAACAGTATTTGGAATGTTTACCATCAGCAGGTGAGATTATCAAGTTCCTGAGTGTTCAAATACAAAACATTTAAGCTATAGCCAGATACTGTATTCAGGAGATTGAAAAGCAAAACTTTAATCAAGCTGAAAGATTTAAGATTTTTCAGTGAAGTAGTTAAAAAGATGTACGTAAGCATTAAGTCATTAAAATGACTTAAGCCTCTTAATCTTCTCAAAGGCAGATTAGGCTAAATTTAAACAAAACATGACATGAAGTCTAGTTTTGGGTTTACACACTATGTATCCTTGGTACAGAGTTCAGTATGTATAGTTCTGAACTCTGATTTTCCTAAGATAGCATACGTTCCTACAGACTCCCAAATATACTTGCTATGGAGAGATCTTTCTAACAGCTATCTACAAAACCCACTAATGCCCCATCCTAATAATATATGTATTACTTCTACATTTTCAGGAAAAAGGAAAACTCTCTTTTTCCAGTCAGGTAAATGTGCTCATACCAACTGCTGCCAGTGCATGATTTCATTATTCCCTTTAAATTCTGAGATTTTTGTAAGCTCCAATGGCAAATGAAAGTCCATGTAATATAAATTTTCTTATACAGTATGGGCATGTTATTACTTATTCCTTTGCAAAATTCAGTACTAAAGGAAAAGCTTTTCAGAATAATTCCTTAGCTCTACTGAATATGAAGAACAAAAAAATATAATTGTGAATAATGCACTTTTAAAAAATATTTTTAAATGTTTTCCATGGTGTTTTCATAACAATATAACTTTTGCTTTTAAACTTTGCAGAACTAAGAACTCTAAAAAATGTAGGGTTTAAAATATAATTTTTGGTACTCTTGATTACTGCACCGCAAGTTGACAAAAAGCTGGGAATTAAGTCCTCATACTTGGCATCATATTAAAAGACATTTTAAAAGTAAATAGCCAGAAAAGCTATTATTAGGGGAAAAAAAGGAATCTAATTCTATTAAGAAGTTTAGTTATAAAGATTTGATCCCTTTTAAAGTACTGTTGAAAAAGTTTAACATGGTACTTAGAAGAACTGTAGCAGCTTATTCTAAAAATTAGGTTAACACTGCAGTCCAGCATATTTTGTCCAACATCTTTTATTACTTTTTGCTCAATGGATTTATTCTTTTTCCAATTACAGCAGATGGATCAGGTACAGTTCTAGCTTTAATTTCCCTATGGCTGTAACTTGCTTCATTTGCAGTAGACATGACGAACCACCAAATTCATATTCCAAGACGAGAAGAGATCTTTAATGATGGCCAGAACCAGAGGACTCTGAAACAAAGACATGATTTAGACTGTTCAAGCAGTAAAGCAAATCAATACAGGAATGTAGTGCAGCTCCTAGAATTGACAACTGTACTTACATCTGAGCACAGGAACTGGCTATGCAAGTACAACAATAATCTCAGAATGTGTATGTAAGTAAGATTAGCAAATATTAAAAATCCTCTTTTGCAAGTTTTAAAGCACTATTACAGTCAAACACCCCTTCTTCCTTGGTTTTCCATAAAACCACCTTCCGTGGTTCTTCCATAACTGAAGTTTATTTACATTATTATTCTAGGTCTGCTAGGCAATATTTTCTCTAATTGCACATTTAAAAATGTAAATGTTTGCATGTACAAATTCAACTGGGAGCAAATGGGTTCTCTCTCATGGTGCAAAAAGTGAACTGAGATACAGCAGTTCATGAAAAAATAAATTCCAGTGTGATGCCAGAAGAAAATGTCCATAAATACCTGAACACTACGTTATAAAGATACAAAAATATGATTCAAAACATGAGTTTATACTTTCTAGTTTCTTGACAGCTAAAATAGCAGGTACTCTCGAAAGCATGCTGATTTAACTAATTCCATTAAATGGTTGTTACTAATATTTAAAAAAATTCCTCACCCACACAGTCAAAATATAGAACTTCCATTCTACTCCTAAAACCTACACAAAAGACAATTTATGTGCAGATCCACAGATGTTTCTGGTTGTAAAATCATCAATACAACCAAAATTACTTATTTTGAAGAAGTCTTTAAACATTTGCTAAATCTGTAACTTAAGCCCCAAATTTATGCAAGGTAAAATATTCTGAGCTAATTTTTACTGCGCTCATTTAAAAATTACACCAAAGTATTAGATATCTAATACTTACTATTTCCAGCCGATTTTTTGCCTGGAAAAAGAAGAAAAAAAAATAAGCTGAACAGTGACAGTTAAAAATATATTTCCTAATTACTTTTTGCAGGTAAATTTTAATTAGCTTATTATTAGCTTACTATTATTAGCTTAAACAAAAATTGTAAGTGTACAACATGTACTTTCCATGGTACATCTCTGTAAACTATATATTGATTTTTAGAAGTTGTTTGTTTTTAATTAACCAAGACTCCATGCATTTAGAAATTATAATCACCAAGACTTCTGCTATAATTCAAAAGAAATGTCTATGGAATGTTACTATTTTATTTAAATATGGAGATATATATACACACACAATACATGAATATAAACTGAAATGAAATGTTTGGTTTAAAATTTTCCTTTGTATTTTACATTCCCATTGTAACTGTTCACCTAAAATACTGATTCACAGTGATCAAAAATAAAATTCTTCGTAATGAAGGTAGTTGTAAGAGATTATACAATCTCCATCCTTGGAAATTCTCAGTTAAATTATGAGTAAAGCAATAGGCAACCTGATCTAACTTTGATCTAACAGCTTCAAGCACTAGTTTGGACTAGGTGAGCTCAAGAGTTCCCCTCCAATTTATCTTAATTTATTTCATCTATTACTTGCAAAATTGTTCCCCAAGTGCAGAAAAGGCTACAGCTATTAGAAACTATTTTTACTTCCATAAAAAGCTTAATATACAGTTGCCATTTATCCAGGATTTTTGGCCCTCAAAACCCCATACCAGGATATCTGTCTAAGTCATGAATTAAAGCAGCGTGACATGAACACAAATTTGAAAGTGTCCATTTTGAGCTCTCCCTGAAATAAAAGGTTAAAGCAAAAGTTAAACGTTTTTTTCCTTCCTCTCTACCTCGACTACTTATATTTACTTAATACTCATTAAATACTCATTAAGCTCAACTACTTATGTTTACTTAAGCATGTAAGTGCAGTGTATCAGTTTTGGAATGTGCTACACATTATTTATGTAGCACATTATTTGAACAAAGCTAGAGAAATGCTGAGGTAACATCTCCCAGCTGTTCCCACAGCGAGGGGTTCCTTTCTCTGGGAACTTTGCCTACAACTTAAAGCACTTCATTGTTCATGACAGCCAGTAAAAAGGGTTTGACTTGGGATTTTTTGAGCATAGCCTAAATTAACAAACAGGACCTTTAAGACACCATAGTCTGTTGTACCCTTCTGCTTTAAGGGACCTGGCCCATTCAAATTTATTATTTTTATATTAGATATTCTCTTTCTTTCTCTGAGAAAGTCATCCAATGTCACCAAGTAACACACATTCTCATGTTCAGTGATGTAGCTCACATTTTGAGGTGTCATCAGCCCAAAATACACTTTCACAAGTTCACGTGAGAAAACCTTTTAAAAACAGTATATTTTCAAAACCTTGAGCAAGTAAGTTAGGTCTGCATTTTAACAACCAATTCCTACATTACCTAATCTTCATAATGTAGGCACAGTTACACTGATATTTGAGTATTTTTATTAGTGGAACCTTCTACAATGAGCAATTTAAACAATTAATTAGTTACAATTTAAAACATCTAAATTTTTATAGCAAAGACCTGGCCCTAAGTAAGTATTAATTTCTTATTTGCTGGGTATCTTCAATGACTGATTTCTGTTTGGGGTATTCTCATCTATAAGCCAGATCTATAAGGTAACAGCTAATGAAGACTATAATGTGTAACTTACCCCCATAGGAAATCTTGTAGTAGGCATAACTTGTTAATGCTATACCAACCCATATTTCTTGATACACGGTAGAGAAGTAGAATTTCATGGGTCTCAATGACTTTGGAATCATGGCCTGCACCATCTGAAAATTATAAAAAGTTTTGTCATTTAAAGTTGTGCAGCTGTATTCTTACCTGCTGGGTTTTTAACATATGTACAGACACACACATGCATATATACATCTATCTTTATGTATGCACACACACACACTCCTGATATGTATCAGCAGCGGTTTACAGGTTAAAAAAAAATCCCTAAGCATGCCAAAGTACTTATTCCAAGGCAAAGAAACGAAAATTCAGAGTTAAAGTTACAATTTATGGGCTAACACACACAAAAAAATGTAAAATTACAGCTGATGACAGGGTTCAAAGATGAGTCAACAGAACATTTACAGAGCAGCAACAGCTAGACTTCTCTCTGCCTATCAGTGACAGCTTTTTCTTAATGTTTCCAGATTTCCTCAGGAGGAAGTCTCATTCCAGACAAGCCAGAGAGGCTCCTTCCTTGCACTACCAATTTATCTTCCCTCCCTCGCAGCTGTCTCTTCTAGCATGGTAATTTCTACTCAAAATAGCAAAATAAATGATGTTAAGCTAATGAATGCATGCTTTATCATGACTATTTGACTTTCAAAATATGCCCCAAGAGCAAGAAGCCTGTCGGTGTTGGTGGGTTTTTTTTTTTCCTTTTCATGCAGCTTTGTTAGACAAAGAGAAAATTATAAGAGGTTTTAAAATAAAGCTTATCCTAACTCCCATAAATGTTAGTTCACATTTGCACCACACTGCACTGAGATGCCCCATGTTCTACTGTCTGATGCACAGCACTTCACCCAACAGTCAGTATTTACGCTTATTACAACCCAGTAAAGTGAGCTATACACACATATAGACAGTATACGGTAACCCAGAGACCGAGGAAAGAAAAGCAGAGTTAAACTTCTCTGAGGAAATGCTCACTTACTTATCTGCCGTTACTAAATGTAAAGAATCGTTTGGCAAGCCTCAAAGAGAAGAGGAAGAAGGGCAGCCAGCGTTAAAACAATTGGAAAAATCTAGGTTCTCCTTAAAGAATGAAAGCAACTTTGAGGCAATTCATGTATAATTACAGACAAACCCATATTTATCTCCGTTTACAGACAGTCATTGCAATCATTTATTATTGTGGCAAAAGTTCCTGAAACACCTCTGTGCTTTCACCAGCACTATTACGGACACTGCATTAGGGACACTGCTCACTTTTTTTCCCCAGTGTTTCGTTTCAGATGAACAGTGGCCTACAAACAGTCACTCTATCAAGACATACTAACAAACAAGGAGACTGAACAGATCAGGAAGGCAAGATTTCCCCACCGCTGCAAAACACAGAGAATAAGCAGTACTGGTTCCAGTGCTTAACACCGTGCTAAAGCCCGGCAGAGACCTTTCCCCAAGGCCTGCGCTGGAGCGACGTCGTTCTGCCCACTTTTTTTCTGAAATCTACCCGGAACAACGCTGTATTTGCTGTCTCCTTGACCTCCCCACCACAACCCCCCGCAGCCCGGGACACCTGCGGCCGGCCCGAGGCCCGACTCGCTGCACGGGGGTGGGCGGGTAACGGCCAAGTTCCAGCTCCGCGGGCCGCATTCCCTTTCTCCCTTCTTCCCTTCACAGGCTGAACCAGCGCCGCCCCCACCCGAGACACCCCTGAGCAGTGCCCCCCAGGGCCTGGCCGGGGCTCGCTGGTCCCGGACCCACCGTGCCAGGGGAGCGGCGAAGGTCACACTCGGAGACGGGGACGGATCCGGTGCCGCCGCGGGGTGCGGCGGGAAGGGAGGGGCGGTGAGTGGGGACAGCAGCGCCCCCTATGGCCGCGGAGGACCAGAGCGTCCCCGCACCGCGGCGGTGCCAGCCTCGCTTCCTTCAGAATCACGGAATGGGTCAGGCGGGAAGGGTCCGCAGTGAAGCACCTGGTCCAACCTCCCTGCTCAAGCAGGGTCATCCAAGAGCACGTGGCACAGGATTGCATCCAGACAGTGCTTTAATATCTCGAGTGAGGAAGCCTTCACACCTTCCCTGGGCAACCTGTTCTAGTGCATGGTCACTGCACAGAAAGAAGTTCTTCCTCATGTTCGGGTGGAACTTCCTAGGCATCAGTTTCTGCC
>VZRQ01009889.1:1411994-1442373 GCA_013397975.1 Machaerirhynchus nigripectus
TTTTCTGCTGCTTGGCACTACGGAGCCTGGTTCCATCCTCTTGCCACCCTCCCTTCAGGCATTTATACACACTGATGAGGTCCCCTCTCAGTTGTCTCCTCTCAAGGCTGGACAGGCCCAGCTCCGTCAGCCTTTTCTCATAAGAGAGATGCTCCAGTCCCCCAGTCATTCTCTGCTGTCCTCCACTGGACCTGCTCCGGGAGCTCTACGTCCCTCTAGTACTGAGTAGCACAGAACTGGACACAACTCCACATTCACCTCCCCAAGGCTGAGCAGAGGGGCAGGATCACCTCCCTCGACCTGCTGGCAATGCTCTTCTAATGCACATCTTCACCTCAGTCCTGCTTCCCAAGAACAAGCACAGCAGGTGCCCCGTGCCAGGACAATACCAGGAAGGGCCTGTCACAGTCTATGTATTGTGTCCCTTAGGGAAGAACTTGTCCTGGAGGAGCCAGAGGCACCCACTGGGCCAGATTTGTGAGGTCTGTAGCATCTACGTGCCTTGCAGGCCATTTCCTCCAGGTGCTGGGAAGAACAGGGTGACTGGAATTCCAGAGCTGTGCTTGGGCATTGTTCTGTGTGGCGAGGGGGGGGAATGACTGCCCAGGTCTCCCGTGGCAGTGAAAGAAAAGCAGAGCTCAGACCTTTTTTTGTGCATGTTAAAGTGCTTTAGTGGGATCATAGACTGCATTTACTTTCCTACTGAGTAATTTACATAACCTGCAGGTGTATAGATTTGCTACATATATGAGCTTTGTGACACAGGGCAAGACTTCTTGGATCTTACATGGGGTTTTTTTTCTGTATTTAATATAGAAGCATAACTTATGCTGATGAAATACTGCATGTACCTCACCTCCTTCATTTAGAGCTTTCAAAACCTCTTGACATTTTTTGTGAGGAAAATCTATTTCTTTCTTTAATTTAGGATTTTGAGGCTGATACATTAAGCAACCAGAGGCTGTGGTATCCTTAGCTCCCTACATATACCCTAGATTTGTGTTTAGCTACCTGACAGTAACAGTTCTAAACCAGCCAAATATCTGCACTGGATCAGGTACTCAGTGTGGAGGCGATAAATCCTATTAGTGAAAGTAAAGGACTACACTGTGTTTGTATTGGTTTTCATTATTTATCTGATTTAATAAATTACACACAGATGTTTGCAGGTATTTCAGAAGAGGGGAGGACAGGATGAAAGGGAAATTCAAGTGACACATGTTTATTGTAGTTCCTATTCTTCTATTGAAATTTATCCAGTTGGGATGACAGGCTTTAGTGTTCAACTCTCCAGTATACTTCTGGTCTGCGTCTGTATGTCCTACCTTTCTAAGCAAGGCTTTAATAAGTTTTAGGGGTCGGTTCAGAGGAATTCAGCCCGCAGCCACAGGTGAATTGGCTGGGGAGGGAGGGCAGATCCCAGCCGGGAGCGCGCCCGCAGGGGGCGGGGTCGGGCTGAGGGTGGGAAGGCGCGCACGTGCCGGGAAGGACGGCGGCGGGAGACCGCGTGCCCGGAGCCGCCATCCGCCGCCATCCGCCGCCATCCGCCGCCATCCGCCGCCATCCGCCGCCATGCTGCGGAAACTCAGCGAGGAGCAGAGCCGAGACTGGTTCACCATCGGCGGGGCCGTCACCGCCGTCGAGCTCCTGGGCCAGGAGGCGCGGGTCGGCCGCCCTGGCGCTCTCCCCCGCCACCCCGCAGGGCAACCACTGACGGCTGCGGGGTGAGTGCGGGGCGCTGGGCCGCTGCTCTTGACGGCCTCCCTCTTTCAGCTATGTGCCCGTGTCCCCGGCTGTGCCGGGCATTCCTCAGAGTCAGGGCAGCCTCCTCTGGCTCCCCTGTTCTACACAGGCCCAGGGTGTGCAGTTGTTGGATTCCAGCCTAACACCCCCGGTGGCGTTTGTGGTTGATGTGTATTTGTGGGTATAATACTTAATGTTATTTCCTGATTTGCTGCTTAGCTCTGTTGTCTCCATCATCACTAGATGTGTTGCAGGTAGGGTTTGCTTTCTCCGCAGTGCACTGGCATTGGTGTGAAGCGGTACCTAGTCCTGTTGAAAAACTGTAGAACTGTATTAGACTCAGTTTATTCTGATTTAGGTGCATTAACTTAAAATTTTATCAGTGGTAAGTGACAAACGAGATTCACAAGTTCATTGCTCTCCGTCAGTGACCTAACTGAAGCATTTAAGTTACCAGAGTAAAGCAAGGCAAAGGTATATTGACATGTTGCTCCTTATGCATTACTCTCATATGGCAGAGTTTAAAGGCAACGAGAAGTGTATGTGTTTGCATGGCAGCCGCATACATTTGGTTTCACTGGAGTCTGGATATTGAAATCCAAAAAATACTTCCTCCTGGATGCTGCCTGGACTGTGGCAGTGCATACTAATCTTGGTATTTAGACCAGGTGTGGTAGTATATCTGTGGTTGCCATAGAAAAGTGTTTTGTATGCACTTCCATATAGTAAAGTATTTTTCAAAATGAGTTGAGCATACACCCTGAAGTGAGCATTTTGGGTTATATTTTTCCCTGTGTGATGCACAGCAGTAGAGGTTGCTGTATTTCAGGAACCCTCTTAAAAGGTGTACATCAGCAGCTGAGAAAGAACGAACTTTTTGCATAACATCTTGCTATCAGGCAGTGTGATATTTCAGCAGAGACTGACAGTTCAGGCTGTCCGTATTTCTGTCTTTGCGTCAAGTGAAGGACAAAACTGGCACCTCAAAATATCTATCCATTTTTATCTTTCACTGTAAAGGTGCTGCCATTGCCAAGCTCTGAATCATTAACCGAAAGCTATGGGGTTTTGTGCAAGTAGTTAAAATTTTCCAGAAGTGACCAGACAAAATTTTACAGTTCTTTAAAGTTACTTCTGTGAGTGTGATTTCTCAGCCAAGTATGCACAAGCTGTTGTGACTTCTTAGTCTTTATTTTGGTGACATTAACATTTCTGTAGTACTTACGATGTATTTGACAAAAGATTCTTGAGCCCAGCTGAGCGCTAAGCCACAAAATCTGTTCTGTACATTTCCTGTACACAGAAGAAATGAGCAAGATTCATCAAGCCTTGTTTGCCTAGGCAGAGGCAAATCTTTATTTTTGGTTGGACAGATGCCTCTTTCCACTCACAAGTCATAGCAGATAACCTAATTGTGAGTTTGACAGCTCTGTTAGTTGGGGAAAAAATACTTTACAGGTTTGGTTTTTAAAATTTTTTTTCCCCATGTCCAAGGGGGACAGAGGCGACATGCGTCCTAAATGACCACTTACATAAGTGTGGACAGAATTTCTTACCAATGGCTATAAAATCTTTGAGTATAGATGATAGGTGCATGTGTGTGCTGCCACAGAATGGAAGGGATCTACGAGAAGCTGTGTTGGTTTAGGTGTGTTTTGTTTCCATGCATATTTCTGTTTCACAGCTCTGGGTATGTGCTTACTTTTAGAGACTCTTTGTAGAATTTGAAGTCTCTATAGGAAGTTTAGGTTCAAGTGGTTAGATGGAAAGGAAATGCTTGTATTTTATTCACTGACTTAAGTCTTAAGAGTTTGAAGAGCTGAAAACAGAAGAATTTCTCCTCTTTTGTTGAGGCTGCTTGTAGCATAATTGTCTATTTCTTTCAAAATTCTTTATTCATTTCTTGGGTAAGTCAAAACCAATGTTATTCAGATTTTTCAAATCTTATTTGTATTTATTTGAAGCTGGGTATACAATGACTGATGGAGACTTGTCTGCCTACCACTTTTGTCTAAATTTATATGTAAGAATTTGTGGGTTTAATGCCAAATTGGTAATGGTAATAACAGGTATGTTGCAGCACACAAGTGCATGTAATAAATAATATTTTATGAAAATGTTACTGAGATTGTTTAATGGGATCTAAAAGCCTCATGTCTCCCTTAAAAAGAGATGTGGAATGTGTTCTTTTCCTTTACCAATGATGCCTCATTTTCCAAAGCTTTTAAGATTATTTTGTTTCCTGAATTACCTCTAGAATAGCAGTATTAGTAATTGAGGTTGTTAGGGAAAGGTAATAGAAATAGAAACCATAGAGAATGTGGCTGGAATTTTGATCCTTAAATAGCTGGTTGATGAACATTTTAATTCTTCTGATTATGTTGAACTGAAAGAGGAGAAATTTAGACCCTTAAATCCTTCCGTGTTATCAACAGAATTGTGTTCACATTAAGACAGTTAAAGGCTTAAGTGTGGAAAAGGTGATTATTCTCTCGTTTATTTCCTGCATTTCATAGGTATGCCTTTCACCAAGTTAGCAACTTTTTGAAGCTGACTTATTTGGCTGGAAACATGGCATGCTGTTTGCTTTGCTTGACACTTGTGCAGGTGGGAGACATTGCTGTCCTTTGGAATTACTACCACTCACCTTTCTGTCCCCAGAGTGGTTTGTGTTGGCTGTCTGCCTATTTCAGAAATAGCTGCTAGCTCAGTGTAAGGGACGATGTAGTTTCAGAACACCTCGTGCCAGTTGTGTAGGGCATAAATAAAAAATACTTAAAGAAGCAGTTGTAGAGTTCTTGGACAGTGATCTTCCACAGGGTAGTGGTGACTGCCCTCCAGCAGTCTTACTCCTGTCTGATGTAGCTGAATTATAAGGGTAAGCATAATCCTAGAAAATGGCTTGTCTCAGCTGGTGAGCTGAGGAACAGATTATCTTGGCAGCATATTGCGGTAAACCTAACAGATTTCTTTAAAATATGTTTAACATTTCTAGTTTGGCTTCTTGCCCTTACACCGTTGCTTTTTCTATGCTTTTCTGTGCTTTTTAACTAGAGTGTGTAACAGTTTGGTCAGGAGGAAGTGCTTGTACTCCACGAAGTTACCTCACATTTCAGTATTTGAAGAAATGGACAAAACGAGGTCTTGGAGGATGGCAGTTTCTTAGCTGGTAGATAATTTTTTTCCCTGTACCTTCTGCAGTTGTTCTTTGCTTTCTCCTTCTCCTTCCCCCCCCAAGTGTGGACACTAGAACTGGATGCAGTAGCCTGATGAAAACATGCATATAAAAGTAAGGTGAGCCTTTTTGTGCATTTGCTTGGCATTGTATAGGGATTTAACACTGAATTAGCTATGATGCCCACCTATATTTTTAAGCTGTTACGCAGTGACTGCCTTTTAGAATATGGTGTAGTGGATAGTCCTTGTTTCTGGACTTAGAAAACTGCATTTGCTCATGTTAAAGTGGAATTGAAGTGAAGTTTACGAAGAATAAGTAAGTTGCATCTGGGGTTATCTTGTGGAGTTGTTTTTGTTTGCTTTCCGTACTCATTTTTGGTGATCATTAAGGTAAGTGGGTCTTGCATAGTACTGGCCTTCCATTTTCCATAAACTAAAATTTGGAAGCCTCATTTTTAGGTTTTTTTTTTACCGGTTTTCTGATAGAAAGCCGTGAGGGTACCATTTTAAGAAATAAACTTATGTGAATTGCCATTGCAGGAATCTTGCACATTTGACCAATTAAAAGCTATCTGAAACAAGCATAATGGATGTTAATTCTCAGAGTAATACTAATTCTGCCAATGCCTTTTAAATACTCAGTACCTGTTACCCTCCCTCATGTAGAGAAGGTACCTGACATTTAATACTTGGGAGTGTTTTATCACTGAGGAAAAACCTTTCTTTGAATCCATTGCAGCCCTCATGCAGGGATTAGATTAGAAGTGCAGGAGAAGAACCTCCAGCTCCTGGTCCTGCATCAGTAGGGCAGAGTAAGTTTAGAAGAGCATTTTTTTTATTAATCCACAAACTGACAACTGGCAAGAAGAGGGTAAAAAGTTCATAGCAGCTCTGAGTGCAGATAAAACAAGGTTGCACATGCTTGTGAAGCTTTGTGTATTTAAGTTATGGGAAGTGGAGGGACTAGTTACTTTTGGTATTGAGTTGCAGATTTTATTATTTTAAACCTGTTGGAAATTTTTTGCTCTAGTCCTCCAGTGCTTTGCCCTTTGGGTGAATGTAGGAGTTCTCATTGTTTTATCTTCTGTGTATATTATGTTTTCCTTTCCTACATGAAATGTTCACTATGTCATACGCTTTTCAAAGGTTTTTTTAAAACAGTGTTTTTTAAAAAATTAGAAGTGCTTGGTAAAAGATTGTGCCATTTGTTCATGCAATTTATGTTGCATTATTAGTAAATTCTTTCTGGAGTGGGAGATACAGCTGTGGAGCATAAGATGCCTTGGAGTTGTGCTTCGAGCTTGATGAAATCTGAATGTCTTCTTCAGTAGAATAAAATACCAGAGGAAGCAGTTTTGTTTGTGGAATAGTGTATCCTGTGAATTGGGCCATGTGAGTTGCCCATTTTTTCTGAACTGGCAGAGAGATTAAAAGGAAATATGGAGAAGAAGAGGTTATGTAAGACATGTAAAAACTTATTACATACAGTGATGGGAGCACAATTGGAAATGTAGCCAACTGAGTTCTGGCATATGTTTTCATTGATTTTCTGCTCTAATTGCCTGCTGTGACCGTGACTGCTACGTATGCATTTAATCTTGTAAAACTTTGTGGACCCCCAGTGATAGATAATGGCAGCTGAAAAACATTAAATTTTGCTATGTGTAAATTGAGAATGAACACCTTGTGTGTTGGAAATGATCTGTTGACTCCTTGGCTAGTCTAGAGAAGTACCACCTGATTTGATCAAAATGTTAAAAGTTTAATGCAGAATTTGGATTTCAGGACAGCTTCCAATAAGTCAAATGAAAAATGGCTATTTGAAATTAAATAATTCAATAATTTTTTCAAGAACAGAGAGCTAGTTGTTAAATACTGTTAAATATCTAGTGGTTTTGTTTAACTGTCCACCTTCACATACTTGCACGTGCAGAGTATAGTTTAGAAAAAAATACAGAAATAGTACCTGCAGCATGTTATAAGTTCCATCAGTGTTTTCATGCAACTTATTCTTGAAGTTAAGAAATAATTATGCAGCTCCAAAAAGTATTTACCAGTTTATTTCATGTAACTGATAGTATATTAAACAGTTTATTTTACACAGTATAAAGTTCCCATAGAACCTAAAAGCTATGTGACAAACACAGACATTTTTGTCTAACACTCTGTGGATTGATGCTGTTTCAAAATATGGAAAGCAATCTTTTTTTGTTGTTTAAATACTTCTAGCTCTATATGGCTAAAAATTAAAGTGCTTCAGAGTTTTTTTCAGAAAGATCTACATTTTTGATTAAAAGATGGCTTAAAATACAACAGCGCTAAGAAACTATAAAGATAAAAGGTGAGTTGATACCTAAAGTTACTGCATAATAGCTATTACAAAGGTTTTAAATTTCTGAACTTGGAATAAAAAGGGGAGCATGTCACATTGCTTACTCCTATGTGTCTGGATGGCAATTACAAGAAAGGAGTGCAGATGGCTACATAGCTTTTTGAAAGCAACACAAACCAACTTAACTTGATGGGTAGTAATAGGGTAGATTCCAGATTCTGTGAGAGAAGGTGGGAAACATGCTTTGTGTGTTTTTGTCGACATAACTTGAAACCGTGGGGATTTCGTCTTTGTCCGACTTGTTGGAGCTGTTGCCATGCGGACTGAAATGTTCAGAGCAATTTCTAT
This sequence comes from Machaerirhynchus nigripectus, assembly GCA_013397975.1. NCBI lineage: Eukaryota > Metazoa > Chordata > Aves > Passeriformes > Dicruridae > Machaerirhynchus > Machaerirhynchus nigripectus. Next base: position 1,419,595 of record VZRQ01009889.1, read on the forward strand.
TCCATGCATCTACCAGCTGCTCTGCTTGGTTTTCTCTCTCAATGGTGGTAAGAAAATCTTTTAAAACTTGCTTGAATATGTAGACAATTTCCCAGGGTAAAACATCGTTTTCTGCCAAGACTTCACGAAATCTAGAAACAGACAAAAATTGAAATCTAATCATCGCCACTGAAAACTTTTCTCTTTCCTCTCTGGTCATTTGGGGGTGGGGGAGGAGGAAATGACTGCATTCTGGTGTCATATTTTCCTTGCTGCCACATTTCCCCACTCACCTCCCCCAGAAGATTGTAAGAGGAAAAGAGCTCTAACAATGCACTGGATGTGCTCCAGCTACTGTGGATTGAAAGTGGTTGTGATTGGGTAGGTTTTTTTTCTTTTTATTTAGCCCATCTGGGTAACTTGATTTAAACTGACTTTGCCCTTAGGTGTATTCTGGGCTTTAAAAGGCAAATGGACTTATTCTGTCATTTCTATGAGTTCCCAGAAAATGCACTTAAAATGTAGGCATAGGAGAATTTTTCTTCATGAAATGTGTGGAGGGGTTTTTTTTGTTTGTCTGGGTTTTTAAAATTTACAATGATTTTCTAGGTTTTAGGAGCTTTCTGGTATTGTGGACAGTATGACTGGGGTTTTCTGCATAATAGGGCATTGCATTAGTCCTTTTATTTGATTTTTGGTTCCTGGGTTGTTATTTAATAAATAATAGGGATAAGTAACAGGAAAGACTGGAAGTATCAAAAGGTCATACGAGATTTCCTTTGTTTGGATTAGACCAGGAAAATCCTGATTTAATACTTCCTTCGAGTGCAACAAATTAAAGTGAAGATGTAATTTCTAAAACACCTGTAAAAATGCGCTCCAGTTGCTAGTCATTGCTACTTTTGAAGAGCAGAGCCAGATACAAACAAACTTCGATTAGGTAGAGAAACATCTTACTTGTGATAGAGAGCTCAGAGGGAAAAACGAAACAATTACCTGCTGAGAACAGTTCCTGTTTGGCAAGGCTGGATTTGTGAGCACAGAACTTCGAGCTGCCGTTGCTCAGTAGCTGGAATTGTTGCTTGAGGGTTTTGGTAGTTCTTGAGCCAGTTGTAATCCATGCCAGTTTTCTGGACTTTCTGTTCATTTTCAATCTCTTGCACCAATCTCTCGCGCTCTTTCAGGTGCCATTTCAACTCCCTCAATAGGGTTTTTGTAACTAGTTCTGATCCAGGACATCTTGTGGGTTTGTAGGAATCAGTTTTTGACCATTTCATCCAGCCGAAAAGTGGCATTTTTAAGCTGTGAGGGGAGATGAAAAAAATGGATTTTGCTTGTGTCTGTCCAGCTGATTAGTTCTTTTTACCTGTAGACTTCGACCTTAGGAACTGAATGTTTGAATGGAACTCTATTAATGATCCTAAAATAGTTTGCTGTACAAAATCACCAGGCCATAATGAAATATGACAAGCCTTACACCTTATAGTATTTCTTGTCTCTTTTCTGAATTAACATACTATGTATGTTATAACTATGTGAAACTATAACTATTATATAATGTAACTGTGTGAAATTTACAGCATTTGAAAGTGTGTATCTGTCATCTTGGAAATATTATTTTATCCTGAGAGTATGTATTATTTAAAAAAAAAAACCGAACAAAAACCCAGGAAAAAACCCCACAAACCCCATCAAACAAGCTAACAAAAAACATCCCCAAACTCCACAAAAAACCCAATCAAATAAGAACACTCCCTCCCAACAAAACACAAAGCCCCAAACCTCCAAAATTTGAAGTTACACATACATTTAAAAATGAAATTAATTAATTAATAGTTAAATACTGGAACTTTGCAATATCTGGTTTTATAACTTGGATAACAATTTTTATTTAAAATATTTTCATTAAATTATTGTTCACATAATCTGGAAACAGAACTATGGTAGAATAGACTTCTAAATTGCAGTTTGTAACAAATCATGCACACATAAGCATGCAAATTGGAATAAAGTAACATAAATTACCTTTGCAGTTGTCTGTGAACAGTGTTGTTTCAGGTGAGTTTGCTTGAAGGTCTCTTATTCTAGCATATCCCGTTTGCAGGTTGTTAGTACTGCTGGAAGAAAACAAGGGGTTTTTTTTTTTTTTTCTTTTTTTTTTTTTTTTTTCCCATTTACTCAAACTGTGCTCAGGAAAAAATTACTTTCTGTACTGAATATGACAGTTTAAGTTTTTCTGCTTTTAAGGTTCTTTTTCATCCTCTGTACTGGAGAGAAGCAGTAATCCATTTAACCTAACTTGGTCTCTCAAATACTTTGTACCAAGTCCATTAAGATCTCCTACCTTTGAATTGAGTTCTGCCGATGGCAGCAGTTTGAAAAAAGATGGTAACAATTTCAAATGCTTGTTGCTAAATCCATCCAAATGTATTGTTGGCAGTGAGATGAATAATGATAGTCTGAAGCAACTACAGACGTGCTTGTAGCTAAAGTTAAGGCTGTCGTATGATGTGATGCTTGGCTGTGCATAGCTGTAGGTCACAGTTTAGAGCTGTATTTTTATGCCCGTAGAGTGCTAAAAATAACTACGTTGCTTTTATCATCAAACTAAACTTTCAGGCCATTGAGATGCTGGAAGACTTATCTCCCATTAGAGGGGGATCAGGCTGTTCTGCTGTCATTTTTAAACAGCTAAGAATAGTTTTCTCTAGTAAAGATCATCTAAAGCTTTTGTTAAGTGAGTGTTGACAGCAAAGAGGTATTTGACAGTTGCTCAGGATTTTGTCGCTACATTAAATGCTTCTTCCAGATGAATTTCATCAATCTCATGGTTCTATACTTTTTCATTACTGTGCATAGCTGTTAGCATTTTTAATTAACATTTCAAATGTGTTTAAAGAAGCCAGGCTGTAACACCTACAGTGTGCCATGAAGACACGTTAATCTAATTAAAGGAATAGAATGATAAGGAGATGCAAATTGAGGTCAAACTGATCTAAAAAGCCCAGAATTTTAAGTCTTACCATAGACATTGCTTCTCTCTGAACTGGCTGTCAGCTGCCTGCTCCCTCTTTCCTTGATGAATATTTAGAGCATATCCATTTTTAAGGTTCATTCTTGGGGATGGCACTGTGCACACTAAAGGTCGCTGAAGGAGCCATTTTCCGTTCCAGTTGTCCGGTCTCTTCCTATTAATCTAAACAGTGGCCATGGTATAAGAAATGCTGCCTTTCTTCTTGCCCTTGTTCTAATGACTGTCTTTGCTCCTCTTAAGTATTTTTCATTCCTACTTTTTTCCCTCCACTGGTGTGTTGAACTGTTGGGAGAACAAAGGTTTTCTAAATTTGTTCTAGATGTCATACAACATAAAGAATGACGTGTATGGCTGTTATTAAAGCTGATACTACTTATACATTGGAAAAATTCAAATGTCAGTATTAATCCTCTTCAACTGGAAGGTTTTCACATTGCATTGTATGTGGTACTATGAAAAAGGAAGGGAGCTAGGTTTATGATGACAGAACTGTCCTGACAGATTTTCAGATGAAATTAAAATGCTCCTTGCCACCTCCTTTACAGCACAGTTAACGTTACGACTTTTTTTACAGTCTATCAATCTGCAAGTAAACTGCTGTACAGTGTAGAACCATTATAGTGTCTTTGTAAATTAGACATGCATACTGGAAGGTGTGCAAAGTAATTAAATGAGAAACCTACAACTTTTATTTTTAACCTAATCTTTGGTTGCATCATTGAAGATTCAAGGCAGGATCCTGAGGATTATGTTTATCTTTCCATTGATAGGGGAGCACTGAAGCTGAAAATTTGTATTGCTTCTACTTTTGTATGCAACTCAGGTGTGTTTTCAGGAAGAGATAACTACTCATGTGGGGCTGGCATTGGAAACTGGACTTCAAAAGTAGAGCAGTAGTTTATGCAGGTTCTGTCCATGGAAGCTTTTTTAAGAGTTAAAATTCTACGCAACTATCCCTAAATGTGCTTACGGATCTGCAGTGGTGTGTCAGGGTGGAAGTTTTGGCTTGACTTAGGCTGATAGGGAGTCTGTTCCCTGAAGGCACTGTGGAATATGTCTTTATTAGTAACTTAGTTAATAATGTCTTAGTGCCCAACTCTATGCATCCTCAGTCAGAAAAAAGAGCGTTCCCTGATGCATGTGCAGAACAGCTCCCATAGTCGTGTGCTGGGTTTGTTCTGTTATTTTCTTTTACCCTGAATATAAATTACACACAGTTCCATTTACTCCCTGATTTTGCAAGGTATACTTAGGAAGTCTGGTATTAGTTCTTAAATTTGTCTGAGGTGAACGGATTGTCAGTGTGGTGTTAGTATCTGTCATGTTAAAGGAATTCCTCCAAAGGTGGTGTTCGCACCCATGGTGATGGGTGTCTTCTGGGTATGGTTTGTACTGAAGACCTGCAACCACACCCAGCATTGTTTTGAGAACCCTCATTTTCAGAGTGGTTTTGTTCTGCCGTGTGGTTGGTTTGTTGTGAAGGAGTGCAGGTATGGTTCATGGCTCTATTAACCTGAAAATATCTGGTACTCAAAATCTCATCTGTTCAAGTTAATTCCTCTTCTGTCTCTTTCTGTTTGATATCACAGATGTAAGGGGGAACTTGACAATTTAGATGTAACTTAGAAATATTGCTTGCTTTTAAATTTCTTTAAGTTAATACTCCTGGATCTCTCCTTGTCAAGTTTTATGTTGAAGGCATAGCACAGCTACAGAGTAAAGATACTTAGGTACACTTAGGATGTGAGTACACAGTAGACCACCTACAGGTTTAAATAGTTGAAACTTACCACAGGGATATAGAGAATGCATGTTTTGAGGGTGCTGAATATGTGTGGATTTTGGCATCTTTGGTGCAATAGCAAAGCATAACTCCAAAGTTTGGAGTGTGTTAAGAATAACGGGGTGGTTTTGTGAATATTTGCAGGACATTAGCATTAGACATGAGTGAATTCTTACTTGAAAATCATCATGACTAAAGTGATGAAAATCATCATGACTAAAGTGATGAAAATCATCATGACTAACAGTACCATTTACTTGGAGAAGATGTGGCTGTTTATGGCAAGATAATGTTTCTTGGCTAAAAAGAGACGACATAAGATGTTTATTTTACCCTGTCTGCTGCATTTTGAAATACCTTGAAAGCTTTTTTTTAAAAAAAAGCAAAACCAAACCACTAAGTAAAATAATGGTTATCACACAGGAAACTTAAGTATTTTTAAGATATATGATTAAATAAGTTGTACTTTCTGAATATGACCTTTCAATACTACAGTAATGAATAACTTACTGTAATAATGCAGAAGGGCTATTCCTGAAATAGGCTTATCATGCTTGCAAAATCTGATACTCTCACAAAGAATAAGTGTTCTCTAGGGATCAGCTGCTTTTCCAAGTGTAGTGTTTTCTTATGAACAACTATTGCTCCAACTGTGTTCTGGGAGAAAAAAGCTGCAAATTAAAGTCAGCTCTGAGTACAGCAAGAAGACTTCAGTCATAAGATATGTGTCTCAACATCACATACACGAAGTTCCTAAACTGACAACCAGGTCCTGTAATAAATAAGGCAGTCGAGTTAAACCTGGGGCTGCTACTGTGCCTGTCTTTAAGGTCTGCTAATTCAGTACTCATTTGTGCTGATGGGGTGTGCTCTTGGACAACACACTTTTTTTTTTTTTTTTTTTTTGACAAAGCCAGTTTGAGAAGAAGTTGGTGCTGAACAGCAGTTTGTTCAAAACCAGCTCAATTTAACCAAGTATTACACTGATGTGAGCGTCCAGGCATGATAAATGGTGAGAACAGTTGGAGGAGAAGCTTCTTATTCTTTTCTTTGGAATGTTTTATGGCATCTGTACCATCTGAGCTGCTATTGACTCTTGTAGTTGAAACGGACAAGAAGTACAGCTCTCTTTATGAATGAGACTCAGTGTGACACTGAGAAATGATTATCCTAATTCTTACTTGACCCAAAGTGCTGATAGCAGGTCATAACCATTGCTACCTGGCTAACATTTCAACACATTGGTGTCGTGTTACATGTTCCATAATTCTTTCTTAGTATCTGTTGCTTATAATCATATACTGTGATTTGCTGCCATAGATTTTGTGTGAAGGGCTGGTGATTGTTGTGGGTTAAGCCCAGTAGACACCTAAGCACCACACAGCCCCTCACTTGCCCTCTCATCCCCCTCAGTGGAATAGGGGATGAGGAATGGAACGGAAAAAGAAAAAAAAGCACTTGGGTTCAAAATAAAAGCTGTTTTAAGAAGTAGAACAAGAGAGAAAGAAAACAAAAAAAGTGATGCAGAGGCAGCCACACATCACCTCTCATGGGCAGACTTGGCAATGCCCAGCCAAGTTCTGAACAATAGATGGCAAACTGAACTGAAACCCCACTCTTCTCCCTTTTTGTTGGCAAGCATGACACTACGTGCATCTCTCTGGTTTGTTTGTGTTGCCTTCCTGGTTATGCCCCCTCCCAAACCCTTGTGCACCCTCCAGCCTATTTATGGAGCAGGGAAAGGTACAGTGTGAGGAAACAGTGAGGTCCTTGATGCTGTGCAAATGCTGTTCAGCAGTAACTAAGACATTTGTTTTCAGAAGTGCTGATTTAGTTACATTTTTAAAACACAGCATCACAGAGCTGCTATGAAGAAAATAACCCTATCCCAGCCAGCTCCAGAACAGTTACACACAAAGGTTACCAATCATCTGAGCAGAGAGAGATTTCATAGTATAATTTATCCGTAGCTAGCAGGCTGGATGGTTTCCTTCCATTGAAAAATGCAACGCCACTTTTTGGGTTTAATCAACTCCATAGTGTATTTTTCTTTTGATTTGACAGAACAACTCGCTCTGGCTGTTTTGGTCTGCAGACAGATGGTGAGTCTACCTCCTCTGATCACTTCAGACAGCATTTGACTACTGCTTTTGCTTTTTTAACAGTTATGAGCATAATTTGCCGTGAGCCTACACAAGAGGCCTCTTGGTAGGTCCTTTGCCATGTTTGGTCCTTTGCTGTGACAGTGAACAACAGAATAATTTTCTTTTAGCAGTGTTAACTGACAGAAGTTTGTGTAAGCTATCATTGCACTTCTGGTGCTGAGATGAATGAAACCAGGACATGTTTGAAGCTGATTTCTTCCAGTTGGACTGCGTAGCATTAATGTCTCCGGTGCTGATGACACTTCGCTAATAGGCAGGGGAGTTATAGGCATCAATTTGAAATTGAGACTATCCTGCTTTTAATGCGGATCTTCAGGAGCATTCTTCTAAATGCAGAGCAGTCTCTTGCATTTTATTTTTCTCAGAGATTTATTTAATCTGGATTTTACCAAGTTGGTAACCAAATGCAGAAAGAGAAGCTCATAAGCAGCCCAGAAGAGTCCAGTTCTTTGAAGCCAAGCAGTTCATCCCACTGACATAAAATCCCAGACCAGAAGAGAGTAAATTTGAGGATGTGGGCTGTTTCATCCTGGCATTTGTGCTTGTTATGTTTCTTGGAATTTAACTGTGGAAAAGATGCAGAGTTATTAGTTTGACATATGTGAAATGTTGTTGAGTTTCCATAGTCTATCCAATTCCAAACATTTGTATTTGAGTTTTTCAGGATTCCACAAAGTTGTTTTAGTACTCTTGCTCCCTCTTTACCCCCTCACTCCCCAACTAGTTAAGGTTTTAAAGCAGGCAATCTTAGTTACACCTGTGGGTAAGAGCAGTGCAAGCCTGTTAAAATGCTTGTATATGAAGAGTCTAGCAAATTACATTTTAGAACATTTTTCTCTTACCGGCGAAAAAGCCTGCACCTTACTGATTCTTAGGTTTTTGAAATAATATGTAGTGACTTTGTGGAATCTGTGTTTTAGTTTTTAATAGGTTACATTTAGTTCTGGATTCTATTAATAGTCTGTTTTTTGGGGCTGAAACGTGGCTTTTGAATGACAGTATGTGATTTTATTGAATAGTGTATTTCTGCAGGTAGGACCAATCTTTTGTATAGAAAGCAAACTTCCAGTTAAAAGGAAAGTAATTTTTAGTATGTCCTTCAGTAAACTCAGTGGAAGGTTATTTACTGTCATGGCAAATGTTCAGTTATGTAAAGTGTCACATTACTTTAGTTTCAGAAGAGAAGCTTTGAAACAGTCTACTGTATATATCTTAGTAAAATTGTACGGCAAAATATTACTCTGTATTTTACAAGGCTAAGTGTTCTTTTCAAGTGATTCCCCCTCCCCAAAGATCTGTAAATAGGTGAACAGTTCGTGTGCGTGACAGAAGCCATGACTTGAGGCAGTCCTTCTCTTGTCATCTGTGAAATGGGTGACACTAGTTTTATGTTCGACTTCTAGTCCCATGTGCACAGGATTTTTTGTGTTAAATGAGGCAGAACATAAATAAGTAGAAAGTACATGTATAAGAATTTTTAAAAACAGAATCCCAGAAGACTTTGATGTTTCAGTTTTATCTCTAAGATGGGCATGTTCTAGAAGTTATATGGCCTTGAATAGGAGCTTCTACCCCAAAATTAGGTTGTTAATAGAATTTTTTTTTTAAAATTGGATAAGCAAGCATCTTAATCCTTGGAATTTCATTGCATGCTTGGATATTTTCTTCATACAGTCCCGTGTGTTGTGTAAACAGTGTTTATTTTATTTTTTGGGGGGGAATAAGATTACATGTATCTGTTAGTTTAATAAAGCTTTTTTTAAGCATTTCTTCCAGAAGCATTAACTGTGTTCAATTATGCCAGGCATTGGGTTTGTAGTTAATGTATGTCATCGGAAAGGGCCAAACAAATTACCTGTCATAGTTATGGTTGAGATTGGGCAGTTGATTCTATTTTTGGTAACTTGAATATATGCAGATATGCTTTGGTTATTATTTCGAGGGCTCGAATACAATTATTTACTCAGTATACTCTGTTATGGCCTTGTTGACTTACTAGAGGTCATTCTGTAGCTTGAAGAAAAGAAAGACCTTTCTCTAGCTGAATTTGTTTAAAGAAAGGCACCCTCAGTGTATTTGAAAGCATTTACAATCAAATGTGTCAACAATTTTTGGTGCTGAACTGTGTTTGCCTTCTGGTAATTCCCCTGAAGTGGCAGCTCATATTTAATTTTGTGTTTAAAAATACCTTGTTTCAGTCAAATGCTCAAAATTAGTGTGACTGGGCATGTGTACCAAGACCACTCACATTTCAGAAAAATGTTATAGTAGTTAAACCACATGATACGGAATGAGGAGAGAATCCTGTTACCTCTTAGACAGTGTTAATTCTTTTTCAAGTAGAGGAATGTACCTCTTTGCCTTGGTAGAAGGGGTCTTGCTGGCCACTGCTTGCAAGGCTCAAAGTTCTGTCCACTACTTCTGAGAGTGTTTCTGAAAATACACAGGTCTTGAAATGTACACACCTTCATGGGTAGATCTGAGGATGTAGCAAGAGTTACTTGTTTAGTGAAGTCACTGTTTGTGTTCTCAGCGCTTTATGACTTTGTCTGCCTTTGTCCACTTGGGGTGAACATAATGTCACATATTTGCAGATTCAGCCATAGAAATCTGGCTGCTTTAGAGGATGAAATATGCCCTTGATATGCATAAGATCAAAATCACCTACTTTTAAAAATGAGGGGCAAGGAAGAAAAACCAGAATATTTAAAATCTCCTGTGTTTCCTTCAGTTGGTGACTTGAAATTTCAGTGGTTGTGTTACTCACAAAAATGCTTTTTACTGCTTCTTAATTTGGTGGAATTTTGACTGTTTTGTACGTGCAGCTGAAAAGGCTGGAGTCTGGAAAGCCTAAGGAATATATACTATAACATGGCAGGTGTACCAAAGGTAGGTTTTCACTGTCAGGAGGAATAGAAATGGGGAAGAAATAACTGGTGTATGAAACAGACAGGTGATTCAGAAGTAGAATCCAGGAAAGTCCCTTCATTAGCATTGCCCTTTTTTAGCCTGGAATGGATTTGAATTTCTGAATCTTGTTACTCTTTTGCTATCAGCAAATTTTGTTGAAAATCGTTAGATTTCCACCTAAGGGAAATTTTCTTTCTCCAGGTATATAGGATGATACTCCCACTGATGGCATATTAATGATTAGTTACAAAGATTGTATCATTCTGGTGATTTAGGAGAGCTCCAGAGGGCTTCATAGGGATTTCTTTCCATTTTGCTTAAAATCCCCCATTATTCTGCAAGCTTTTAATTTTGTTAATGCTGAACAGTGCAGCGTTAAAGCAACAATAAATGATATAGCAAAGCTTATTTGTTCATTTCATATTCCCATATGTAATTTTCCAGTTGCATATGATTTTCCTCAAGAGTGGAGCCTGATTTGGTACGTCAAGTGCACAATGTTTATTCCTAATGACTGGCTATTAAATATCTTGTTTATTCATTGTGTAGCCTGAGGTTTCTTTACTGCATGCTGTTTTCTGAAGACAGAAAACCTAATTATTGAAGTAAAATGTTCAGATATTAAAAAAATCTATTCTCACAAATGACTGAGGTCAGTCTGACCTCATTTTCCTCAAGCTGTACAGGCAAAGGTTGAAAGCACGTATGTATATATACTTCTGGGAGCCTGTTTTGAAATGCTTAAGACTCTTAAAATTCCAGGAGATAAAATTAATTAATAAGTTTATTTGCATATTTATTTAGTTATTAATATTCCTTATCTGTTCCTTAACTGATTTCAGCTACTGCTTAATGCTGATGCATCTGCAAGGCCTTGACTGCAAGCAAGGTGCACAGTCCCACCTTTCCAAGCCTTAGCCCCTCAGTGGAGATTTCTGTTGCAGTGATTTGCTTGCTGTTGCTCAGGGCTCTGAATGCCAAGCAATACCTGCTCCTCCCTGACAGCACTGACTGCTCGCACTGGATGGCTTTTCTTCTCACAGAGACCCTAAGGACGAGTAACATTTACTGCATAACCAGGTTTTATTTTCAGAAGATGTGTGACCAGTGCACTCAGTGAGGCTGCAGGTTTATGGAAGTGAAAAAATAATTGGTTATATCAGTAAAATCTGTACAGTATGGGCATACAGTGCTGCCCAAGTGAGATTGTGCCGCCAAACTTCGGGATGATATTTTCAGCTACTGAATGCTTGACTTCTATACCATCACTGAATTTTTGGGTTTTGTGTTTAATATACACTCAGTGGAATAACTTACATTGCAAGCAGTCTGACATCCTGTGTATGAATTTTTCTATATATTGTCTCAGATTCAGACCCTTTGAGGATTGTTTTAGAAGGGTTTGAGTTTTGCAAGTGTTGGAAGTAGGCAGCTGTTGCTCACGTAGCCGTTGCGCAGATCGGTGCAACCCTGCTGAATCTTACCTTAGGAAATACTTGAGGTCTGGGGGAAATTGCTGTAGCTCTATGCCCAAAATATTGTTAAAATTGGATCAGAAGCTATTTCCTACTTTGTTGGCAGCACTAGGTGGTAAGTACTTAGTGTTCTGTACTAAACTGGGCTGAGTGAATTGTCTGTAGCAGAGCCAAGCTGGCACAGAGTTTGCCTTGGCAGAGAAGGTGGGTGCTCTGTGGCATCAAAATCTTGGGAATTTCCCCCTGTTGAGGGCCGTGTGACGTAGTGCCATGTTAAAACTCTCATGTAGCTTTCAGTGTCAATGTTTTTGGAGTCAGCATTGCCTGTTTTTTGGGTCAAGAAATAAAAACTTCCGCAGCATTATCCTTTCATAAAACACAGAAATAGATTTGCTGTGCCTTAGTGAATTCCTGCATAGGAAAGCCTTGCACAGGGCCCAGTTTAAGTTAATGTGGAAAACTGTAGTTTCAACCCCTAGTTTGTATTTTGTTCAAAAAAACCACTTTTGATGTGTTCAAAAGTCTTCTATGTTTAAGTTCATCGGTGATTTAATAACCATACAATCAATCATTGTTTGCATACTTCATTTTCTAGTGAATGTCACGTGTTTCTTCACAGTTTATGTAGAAGAGACTTTTTAAAATCTAATTTCATTACATTTATATCATGATTAACATTTCTTGTGTGTAATAGATTTCCATAAAATTCAATGATCAGGTGATTGTGTTAATTCTTTTTTCCCTGACCACCATAATTTCTTGGCTTCAAATCAAAATTTTATTCTTAAAAGCAGTGAGATGATTGTGTTTCCTCCTGTATACTTACCCTGTCTGCAGGGAATCATGCAAGAATTACATGTATTTTCCTAATTGTATGTGTCAAGAATTGATGAAACAGAGCTATTTCATGTTTGTTCAGAAGAAATTGTAGTCTTCATTAGAAGAGAACTTCCTAGGTGTTGAAGACTTACAGGATGATATTTTGGGAGCTCAATCTTTTTGAGTCTAAAGAAAAAGATTTAATGTGGCTTTTTTCTCAGGCTAGAATCTAAATGCACAGACTAATTTTTTTTCTGAAGTTTGTTCATTGAAGTAGTTCCTGCATGACATGGAGAACTTCCTGTATAATGCTGTTATTTCCAGAGATACCAAAGACTTGGATTAGGAAGCATTTATTGATTTATCATTTCTTTCCTCTTCAGACTGCCTATCTCAGAGAGTGTTGGAACTGAATATGCTAAAAAATACAGACAAGCAGAGGAACAAGAGCTGAATGTAGCTGGAAATTATCAGCTTGGCTATAAACCAGGTAAAAAAAAAATTATTTAGTTCCTGTTATAAACTCACATATACCTGTCCTTTTTCTCGCTGTTGTCTTTACCATATCTCCTTCTCTAAACAAAACTATGAATGTATTTGTTAGTTTAATAATGTATGTGCATTAGTTTGTTGTATATAAAGCATGGTATTAAAAAGTAAACACCTCATTCTCTGGAAGCCACAATGTATAATGCTGTTTCATAGATAAATGTGCACATATCTGGCTTGTTGTATTGGCAAATGTAGATACGTGATTGAAATAAATCTACACGGAAAAGATACCACTCATTAGATTCATGCCTTTGTTCTGTTTTCCCATTTTCTATTCATAATTCTCTGTGTACTTGATTGTTGCTTTGAGCTGCCTTTAGAGAGAAATTTGATTGCACTTCTTTCCTAGGAGCTCTGGTAAAAGCACTGTGAGGCTGACTCACTTGTCAGGGCAGCTCAGCTTCAAACTCTTACTGTGCCTCTTAGTTTCCAAATTTGTTAATGTAGCTGATTTCCTGAGAAAAGGACGTTTATGCTTTATCTGTTATGTGTGTCATTCTCTTAGTACTTTCTGTATACCTTTACTGGCATACCAAAATGTGACAAATTGAGAAATTTTCTAGAAATTACTGTTCTTCAGTGCATCTGCAAATTCTCTGGCCTCTGGAACTCAGGCTGATGAAGCCACCTTGGGGGATCTGTCCTCAGCTGAGACGCAGTAGGGGCCCTTGTCCAGTTCACCATGTGCAGTGCACCCCATCTTCTGTCCTAACCACAAAATACTGTCTCTTGTTCCCTTGACATTACATAAAATACGTGGGAGAGGAGGTATTAAAAGGTGGAAAAGGGGGAATAAAGAGAGTGGAAGGAGCTTCCAATGTTGTAATTCAGGAATGTGGTGTTCCCTTGTCCTTCATGTGCTTTACTAGCTAAGGAGAGACAGCAACAAGTTGATTAAGTTCTGTAGATGTTTCTTTAATAATTGATTAATGCAAGGAAATACCATAGCTCATTCAATGCCTTTTACCTATTAAATCAGAATTATATCTACAATAGACTAGCAACTTTAGCAGCATTAGTGGCCTGCATGACTTTGGATGGGACTGATGCTAGCAGTGTTCCATCTGTAAAGGAAACAGGATTATAGCTTAGGCATTTTAGGAAATACTTCTGTGTAGTCATTGTGGTACTTTATTTTATAAATACTGATTTTCTCTTGGTCTGCCCTAAAATACTTGTCCTGGAAATTTATATCTTCTAATATTTATTCTTGCCTTCCAGTTGTAACTTACTGAAACAGCATCTAGTTAGGAAACAACCTTAAAAAACTACTAAAGTATTGGCATATTACATAAACTCTTACTGTTAATCTATTAGATACTTTCCTCAGTCCCTTGCCCCGCTTCTTCCTGTTCTGTTCTTTGCCTGTCTCATTGTCTGGAGTCTCAGTTGCTTCAGAAGCTGTTCCATGCAGTGTTGATGCCTGCCTGCTCTCACCAGTGCTCTGCTCCCAGCAGTACGTGATCCCGTGGCAGACTCTAAGCAAACTGGATAGTGACAGGACTGGAGCATTCCTACGGCGTTCTGAGACTGAGCTGCCAAATCCCACCTCGATGCAGAATAACATAAAAACTTCAGAAAATCCTGGTTCTTACTCTTCTTAGCTTTGACTTACAGATAGACTGCATTAGGATAGTAGAATTAAAAAGCTCATTAAGTGAGTATAAGAATTGTACTTTTAATTTTATCGTTTGTGTACACTGTTCCACATTTGAGACTGCTTTTCTCTAATGTAGTATGCTCATCATTCAGATTTCAAGAGCTTCAAGATGTGTTTCTAAGTATCAGCTATATTGGTGTGGAAGTGTATGTTCTCCTCAAGAACATGGCAAATGTCATAGATGATCAAGGATTTTTCTAGACCAGGACCTATGAGTAGAGCTGTGTTGAATACAAATGTAGTCAAGAAATAACCTTCGCAACATGGAAATGAGAAACTGACTTGCTCTGAAGGTTCTGAATTGGTACCCCTTTTGTAGCTTCTTTCTTCCAGAGTTGCTGTTCTAACTATAGGCAATATTTTCTGTGCAAATTGATAGCCTGTTTTAAATCTTGCAGTTACTGAAACTGCTTGTGTTTGTACTGCTTGTGCCTTGTTACTTGATGAAATGCTATTGAGTTTAAATCTTGTGCTTTCCAATTTCTTTGAAAGAGCATATGCTTTTATACTGAGAGGACAAACAGAAATGCGTGATCTGCTTCTGTGTTGGGGAAACAGATCATCAGGGAACTGTATTTAGAGTTTTGCTTCTGCAGAACGTGGTAGAAATGATACTGCTGTGAAAAGGAAGTTGAAGTGATTAAATAAAAGCAGGAGAAAATTCTTTGTTGTAACTGTTACCCAAAACAAGTAGAGCATTAGCAGTTCTTCCCTGGCCCATCAGGCTGGCTTCACATTTGATACTGTCTCTTCCATTCCGTACAGGCTTCTTCCAGGCTTTTGATTCAGTGAGGTCATAGGGTGCAGAGAGAAACCTTCCAGAGCTGGGTGCATGGGACACTTGCCACTTCAACCATCTTGTAGAAAATACTTTTTTCCAAATTTGGAAATTCTGAACTATACGGACTAGAGCTTTGCACTTCAGAAAGCTTCTAAAATCCTTAGTTCTTTTTTTTCTTAAAAGGACACATAGAATTTTTTTTATGAGGCTTCATGGATGGCAGCATTTTTTTCTGTTCTCCATCTTCATGGTTTTCATGCTATTAAATGGGTATCCTCTGGAGATCTTCTAGGCTCCACCTGAGGTAGTTGCTTTCAGAGAAGAAGCAGTTTAAACATTGTTTCTGACATACAAGAAACTGAAGGTTTAAGTTCCTTTAATATTTTGAATTCAGTTGCATGCCAGGAAAATTAATCATACCACAGATCCTCACCTTAAAACCTTTTGTATAAAAAATATGTGGAGGTTCAAGATGATTGCAGTAGAGAAGTTTTACCAGACTAAGTATTTTCTTAGGAAGTCTCTGGGTTAGGCTCATCAAGGATCAGTCAGCAGTGACTTCATGTGCTTGTTGTTTGAGTGAGGTAGCACCATGTTCTGGGAAATCCTTTTGCTTTTTGGCTCAGCGTAGGAGCCAGTTGTTACCTGTGGCTTTCCTTTCGTAGGAGATTCTTTGCAAACTGTAACCACTTTGTGTGTTTGTAGCTCAGAGAAGAATGATCAGTGGTATACTAAGCATCTCATTTGACTCATCTAACAAGTACTTCCAAGTGTATTTTGTTTTAAGCATCTCATTTTAATTAGCTTAGTGGCAGATACCAAGATCTAGCTGTACAATCTCTTCTCCCAGAACTGGTGAATATAAAAATGTAATCTCACGTTAAAGGATCTCTTCAAATTCAATTCAGGAAAAAAGTACCAGAGGGAGTACATCTGCTGTATGGGCTGTAATAATTGAGATACTGAAAAATTGCTCTTTTCCATGGCACTAGACTGTTTTAGTTATGGCAGTCGGCGTATCTATACAGAACTTGGATAATAATTGAAGAGAAAGTGAGCAGGAAAATTAATCTTTTCCATAACTCAGTTTTCTGTTTCTTTTTTGCACTGACTCTGAATAGTGAAATTAATATTATTTATTCTGGACTGGCATTAATCCTTCTTACACACTGAAATATTTTGCTCATCCTAAACCAGCATGGGGGGCAGTTGCATGCTTCCTCAGTTTACTGGTTTTAGGTTGGAAGCATCCTGCATTCTATGTCAGAATCCAAGATTAGAGCATCATCCCTTACAAAGGTGTGCACTGGCTCGGTCACTTGTCCCAGTCCTAATGATGCTTTTCAGAAAGTAGAAGCAATTGAAAAAGCAAAAGCTTGCGCCTTTCTTGCTGATAATTCTGTAGACCTGTAGCTGAATTTTTAGGTGCGTCTGTATTAAAAGGAATGAGCTGCTTTTCTGAAGACCGGTTCTCACTGGGGGATTTATTACATACTAGATGTGAAAAATCAAAGAGAAAAACCCCAAGTAAACCCAAACATTTGAAGGTAATTACACTGTATGGTATGGAGTCCACAGTTGAATGGTTATACAAATCAGAACATTAACCTTGGAACTTTTCATAGGGGTCTACATTCACATGTTCTCTTCTGCAGCAGGTCTTCATGGTTCAGAACAACAACTTTCATGTTTAAAAAATAAAGGTGAAAGTTTTAAGGTCTTTTAAGATGGTTGCTCAAGTTCCCCATCCCAATTTCATTTTGTGTTTTTTTTTTCACTACGGATCATAATAGATTTCAGGTGGAGTTTGTCCTCAGTTTGTTAGGGTGGGGCACTTCGTTGCTGCTTGGGTCATGTCAGTGTTCATCTCAACTTGCCTGTTTGCTGAGGCCCAAAACTGTTCCATCTCTCCAGACAGAAGTCTCACAGTTGTCATGGTATTAGTTCCCCAGGCAAACTCAGTAATGTTCCTTTCAGTTTAAGCACAGGAGACATTTCTTGAAGAGAAAAAACCCAAATCATACAGTGCTTAGTACTTGCAGCATGGTTATATGGCTGTGAGTCCTTAAATTCTGCATGGTGATTGTGGCTAACATTGAATCACCATTTACTTCTGGTATCATTTTTTTTCCAAACTCCTGTGCTTAGGAGAGGGTAAGATATTGCTGTCCTAGAACTGTTATATAAAAAGCAGTATTAAAAAAAGTTACGTTTCATCAGTGAAAAAGATTATATACAAAATGAAATTGTTTTTCAGCAGGTACATAAATACTGGTGGATGTTTCCTTACTTCTGATTTGTTCCTTTGTGTTTTTTAAATAAAATTCTTAATTTAATTTTAGGTTAATGATTTATTACTAATACAGTGGGGTTTTTACTGAATTACAGAGGGTTATTATACGAATCCTACCATTTAAATTTTTTGTGCCTCCCTCCTTATTTATAAACACCACTGAAAATCGCTACTTTCTTCTTTTAACATTTTAACTTTTCGTAACTGCAGTTGTTTCTTTGAAAACCTGATAGAGGTGGGAAGGTTATGTTGCTTTAGGAGGAATCTGCTCACAGTAGGATCTGTTCCCTAGCAGCTTGAGGTTTCTTCCAGCGTCGGTCAAATCACGCACAGCTACGGATGTCTCAGTTGTGACATGTTTGTGCCAGAGGGAAGCCACACAGACTTTGTACAGCATTGCTGTGGCAGAGTGCTATATATATGAATTTTTCTGGGGAATATATTTAGAAGCTTGACCAAAAGTATTTTTTAAACGACAGTTAATATTTGAAGGGATGCTGCTATCAAGTTCTGGATTTCTTTGTGTTTAGTAGTGCTAAGTAGATCCTTGTGCAGTGATTACCTTTCACTGTTGCATTACAGAGTCCAGGTAAAAGAATTTTTCCTGTTGCAGAATGTGGCTTTAGGAGAACTCTGATTTTTTTTAGTGTGTTATTAAACTGTCAGAGTGAGCTGTCCAGCCTTTGGGGCTTTGTTTTAATGTTAGAATAACTTAATTTGTATTCCTTGACACTTGGAGACAGTTCGGGGGCTTGGAACACATGGAAGTATAGCACAGAGCTAAGATGCTGTTCTGCCTGCTTCTGCTTCACTGCTCTGTGAGATTGTTAGAACCTTTCCAAAGAAAGGGAGCTGTGACTGCAGTCAAGTATTCAGGCTGTAACTGTTATTTTAATAAAAGTAATTATTGCCTTTGTAAAAAATAGAGTTCTGTCTTGCTACACTATTTCTTAGAGAAATGATGACATAAAAAGAACTGTAAGGTTTTACTACGTGTATGTAAGTATCCATTTCACCATAATACCTGGTGAAACCCATTCGAAATGGAAAGCATTCCACTTCTGATTTCATTATGCTGTGGGCTTTTTAGCTGAATTGTTTATTGTAACTTGAAAAATTGTTGTTTACTACAGCCTTTTTCAGGTTTTCCCCTTCTATACCTCCAGACCTGTTCTTTCATTTTTCATGGTCAAACCAACTGCAGACCTCTGAGCAGAAACTCCTGCTGCCACTGAGAGGGTTTTATCCTGTATGACCCAGTGATAATGGGGACTAACTCCTGCCAGGAGACTGCAGAGTGTAATACCACATTGAAAGGTCATCGTGGTGCTAAAAACAGATTTATTTTAATTGCTAAGTGGTAGAAATATAATGGTCTTCCTGTCAAATTACGGGTTATTTTGTACTGTGGATCCAGTAGACTTCAAGGGAAACAACACGTGTACATGAATAAGGCATATTTTTTCAGTATTGCAAAAAACTCTTAGGTGTACAGGTAGAATTGGCAGTTGTAATGCAAACTGCAAAAATCCAGTTTTTTAAATTAGGAGAAAAGCATATAGAGTTGTATACATCCTTTACACTGGTGGTGGTTTACACATAGAAGCAATGTTTTTCAGAGTTGCTTCCAGTAAAACAGCAGTTGCATAAACACAAAATACCTTCAATCTACTAATATTAAAAAATATTAATTCTTTTAATACTTAAAGTATGCAGTTCACATGTTAGAGAAGTTAGGTTTCCAAATGCTGTTGTCATAATCTGCTGGTCTTTCCCTTTCTCTATTGAAATAAGTTACTCTTGGTTATTTTTGTGCCTAGGTACTTCATTGTCTCATTGTGAATCAACTTCTATACCAATAAATAGGTGTAAATATTTGGATATGCCTACAGCCAAACACAGGGAAAAGGTAATGTCAGTGTGCTTTTTCTCATGGAATAAAGCTGAAAATAATGTTTTGTTGTGGCTTTGGAGTGGTTAGTTTGTTTTTGTTACTGTTGTTTTTCAGAAGGAAACTTCTGTTCATGTTTTAAACACTGTACAAAACTTTCGAGTTTTTTACAAAACCACTGCATAAAATTTCTTAGAGGAAGGAATGTTGCTGTTAAACTTTTTGTTTATAGGTATTTGTGTAAAATATGTACGTGAGTGTGTGCCCATATTATTTTCTGTGATCTTTTAATGTGTTTTAGGATTTCAGTTACCTCCATTTGCCTACAAGATGATAGAAAAGATGGCACAGTGTTTCAGAGAAACTTGCTTTGTGGCCTGGAAGTTGTTGATATTTCAAATCTGTTTGAAACCTGTTTTGAGTTGTTTTGTAGACTTACGAGTTTTCTTGAAAAATTGTTTCAGATAGTGTCTCTGATACAAAACAATTCAGTTGTGATTGTAGAAGGAGCGACCGGCAGTGGAAAGAGCACACAGATTCCACAATATATTTTGGATTATTGCATGAACCAGTCTATGCCTTGCAACATTGCTGTTACCCAGCCTCGGAAAATTAGTGCCAGCAGCCTTGCCAGGTGGATTAGCAAGGAGCGATCATGGACACTAGGTGGATTTGTAGGATACCAGGTATGAGGAAACTTCAATTTGTGTTTTAAAATGCATTAAAAAGTACTGTATATTCTTTCTTGATTGCTTGTAACCATACTGAAGAAATGCCAGAGAATCTGCGTTTAAAGTGGAACTGCTGTTTTTTATCTGTCTTCTGCTAAATGCTTGTAATTAAATCAACGTGTAAATTTCAACAGGTATAAATCCTGGTGGCACTCCCAACAGAAATATTTGTCTGCATTGGACACATCTACATTATTAATCACTGGAATTGTTGCAGGAGAACTATATTCTGTCATTTTTCCTTTTAGCTCCTTGAATAACACATTTTATCTGTTTGACTTCACTACATTTACCTGTCAGCTCTGTCAAAATATTCGTGCATTTATGACCAGGTTTTTCTGTGAACGTCCTGTTGTTCCTTTTTAACGTGTGAAAAACTCGAACTACTTTTTTTTCTTAAATCTGTCTCCTCCTTTTGCTTTGTTCAACTCAGCTTCAAGCTCAGGTCTGCCCCTCTGTTTATAAACTTAAGACCACTTTCCTCTTTTGTCACAGGTCCTGGTGCTTTGATCAGCTCCTTGTCAGTACCCACACTAAGCTGCTGTGGTGGTGGTTTCATTGTTAGTTGGGCAACAGCTGTGTCTGGATGAGCTGCTCTGGTTCCTCAGGCCAGTGCGTTCACACTGGTGTGGACAGTGGGAGGGATGTTCCTGAAGAGTTGTCTGCTTCTGGAGTCCTTTTCTGGGAGGAATATTTGCTGGGTTTTTCTTCCTCTCTGCTTCAATCTGTTTCTTGTTTCTTCCTTTCTTTCTTCCACTTAGGGTAATAGGTATATGTTTGCTAACATGCATTTAAAGCTTTCTTTTTCTTCATAGGTCTGCAGCTTCAGGTTACTTCCTAATATGCTACATGTGGTGCCATTTATGTGTGTTAGGTGTTCTTTGTTACCCTTAAATCTGATTTTGTACAGTTTTCAACCCCTGGGGGGGCTGATTTTTAACTGACTGTGACAGTTGTTCATAGCATGGGTTCTTTAGTGTCAGGCTCCTGCTTCATCTGTTATCCCATATCTGCTTTCTTCTGTGCCACATCTTACACTCGACAGCGATAACCAAAACACCAGTGTGTTATCAACATTATTATCCTACTAAATCGCAAAAGCACAGCACTGTACCAGCTACTAAGAAGAAATTAACTCTATCCCAGCCAAAACCAGGACAGTTATGTATAATGGTTTTTTCAAAGTAGTTTCTGTATAAAGCCTTTGTTGTGATTTTGATGCCTTGAATTAGTTAGTCATAAAAGTGCTAAATTGAGTCATTAGGCTAGTGAGTGTCAAAGACATAAAGTGATGCTTCCAAACTGTCTTCAGGACAGTGGATGTGGAAGTGCTGTGCTTGTTTCACCAGCACTTGTGTGAGCTGAGCAGAAACAGAGGGAAATGGTGGAGCACAGATGCCTCTGCTAGGCTGGTGTAAAGCTGCACATGAAAAGGTGGTCACAGCTCTTCCTGCCCTGGGTAGGTTGCACCTGAGAGAGCTAAAATTACAGAAGTACTTTAGAATTTAAAAATCTGCTATTTAGCATAGGGTTGCAGCACTTTCAGGAATAAGTTGCCTGGTCTTGGTGATACCTTGTAAGCAACTACATTTTGTCAAAATCTATTTCTTGCTCTTTGTATCAGTGGAAAGAATTGTGTATAGTTGTACCCTTAGAAGTCTTTGAAGAATTCTCTGTAAAGTCCCCAGCAAGGAATTTTGATACTTCATAAAACTTCAGAGTTTAAAATTTTTTAAAAATTTACCCCAAAGAAAAACAAGTTATTTGGTTCTGATAAGAACACTTCTGTACAGAGACTTGTGCAGGTTTGAGTAAATAATTTGATGGGTTTACCTCGTGTTTCATTTTGGAGTTCTTTCAGTTGCATGTTTCTGTAACTACATTAAATACCTGTTTCCAGCTAGTAAGTATTTTTCTTACTGTTGCTAGTTAAGTTTAGAGAACGTTTCAACGAAGGAGACGAGGTTGCTGTATATGACAACTGGAGTTCTTCTTCAGAGAATAGTTTCTGCCAAGAGCCTGACTCAGTTCACGCATATTTTCATTGACGAAGTAAGTTGTTGGAAGTAAGTTTAATTTTCATATTAAGAACGCCTTCTCTTCTGTCTCTTAGCATGCAAGAAAAGAGAAATGCAGATATCTGCCTTTAAAGATGTTTTATATAAGTTGTCTAAGGTAACTGAAATAGGCTGAAATAGGCTTGCCCCCTCATCTTTGAGAAACAAGTTTAGAACTGAGGGTGGAGGGAGGGTTTTTGGGTGTGCTTAACTTTTGATACAGGTGCCTTGAAATGTTTTTTGAAATCCATCTTGCGGAATTCAAGAACCTGTTCAGCTAGGCCTGTCAGGGGGAGGTGGCTAGTTTTCATTCACTTGGATATTACAAAGTCTGTTCTTCAGGTGTGTCCTGAAAAATATCTCTGTGAAAGTTCTGTCTCCTGGCTGTAGGTACATTTCACTCATATGGATTTCATTGTTGTTGCTGTCACTTCACTAAAAAGCTAAAGAAAATACACTTGTAATTTGTACATTTTTACATGTGTAAATGCTTATTTTATGTGGAAAGCAGTATTTGACTGTTAATCATAGTCAGACGTGGAATTGTGCGGTCACAAATCAGGAATGCAAATCACATATAACATGTACAGCATCTTGGGATGTAGTGATACAGAAGAGGATTTAAGGGTTTGGGGTTTTGGGGGGGGGC